>CP125975.1:542662227-543128151 GCA_030063025.1 Avena longiglumis
TTTGAATTAAGATGGGGCGTTAGGAAAACAAAGCGGCCTTGCAGACATCGTTTCGGCCAACAATGCATGATGTTGACGATGCAATGCACAAAGTCAACGCGATTTTCTAGTAGTGGTTTTTGCGGGATGTCACAATATCCCTCATATCACTAGAGAACTCTTTATTATTGCTAGGATGTATCCTCAGTTCTACCCATTTACTAGGTTTCCAACCTAAGGTCAAAGCATATGCTCTAATACCAATGGGTGACCCAACATACCTTTGCATGATGTAGTATACTATAGTCGTTGACATAACACCGATGAAACACCGTTCACTAGTATTACATCCCTCGAATGGCACAAGAAACATGCGGGTCCAATACATGGGTAAAGGTTACAAATCACTCTTTACATAAGATCGAGAGAACACTCTAGGTTAAAGAGAGAGAAAGAACTTACGGAGAAGAATCAAAGATAAATAACGCAAGAACAATTATACTATTTAAGTCTAGTATTACGACTAAGAGGTTGGCATTCTTTGCTATCGCAACGCACTACATAAATAGGTTCTTTGGCTAGGGATTATATTCCTATCTAATCAATAACTTCTTCTTCACTTGAGTTGAGGTATATGTTGTCTTCCTTGTCTTTTATTGAAAAGCTTTAGCTGAGCATGGTAAGTCACTGGGGCATAACTTGATGTAGACATCATTTTAATGGCTTGAGAATCTAGCAAGGGTTAAGAAGATACTTTGAGTATGAGCGTGCTTAGCAAATTCACTAGAAAAGGTGTTTGATGCACTATAACTACGACCACGCACCGTGGGTCATAGGCAATGCAAGTTTTCATAAACATTTCTTCAAAGGTTGCTTTTATTATGAAAAGCTATGTCCGTCAGCCTTCACGGGCTTACCAGAACTTTCATGGAGTTACTTTCCCGCTGCGTTCGCAGCTCCTTCCCAATGAGGAGTAACAAGTTCTGATTCTTACACTCTGCAGGTGCGTTACTTTAACCATGAGAGATCGACTCTTTGTTGCACGGATGACTTATTCCGTCCACAATTCCATGATGTGGGGCCCAAAATATGATCCAAGCCAATCACTGCCCCCTTCGCGACCTCGCATGCCTCCATGGTGTACACCATGCCCACATAAATAATTACGGCAATGGTTTGTACAAACCGTTAGATGTCGAGAACTATCGTGGACGTTGAGGGTTCCCACCCATATCTTTTATATCCTCTACAATTACCAATTAATATGCACGCTCACGAGGATAACAATGACCACACATCTGGCTTCATGCGAGAGGAAGAAGATGCAGCTGACTTCTTCGTCCCATTCCAAATCTCATGGTCAACGCGTAATATACGGCGCAAGAGTCACTGGCGACATTGGTTGTTAAGTCCTAGGTGATATAGTTCTGAACAGTGTTATTCCAACTATCAGATTTAATATATAGATTAACTGATCACCCTGGATCAGTAATCAATAGTTCACATTATTATTGAAAATAGTGTTTTCTGACCTTTTTCAAATGAGGTGAGGACAACACTGGATTTGTAAAATACTTTACAGAAGATAAAAAAAGGACATGAGCAAGTGTGAACTTGCCTTTTGTGATTGCAATATTATGCACTCAAGGTCTTCGAGTCAGTATAAGATCCAAAATCTGAAATCAGCATCATTGGTCCGGTAAGGACTAATGTTTAAATAAGCAATATGCTTTTATGCATAAGTAATGTGATGCACGTTCTAAACTAAATCCCGGGATAACACTATCCTAGGGTTTGGATTCCGGAAATGGTTACCTTGGGGTGTGTGGTTCTTTTAGATAAGTTTCATAGTTGTACTTTTATTAGAGTTTATGAGTGGTTGTAAACAACACATATGTAGGAGTAAAGTATACATACTTATGACATACTAGTTAGGATTACTTATACAAGAGTTCTTGTTTAAAGTGGCAAAAAGAATAACCTTCGAAGAAAAGGTTTCTCTTCTAAGGTCTAAACAAGCTTCGTGGTTGGGTTAGTGGTGGTTGATGTTATTTGTTTGCTCAAATGGTTTGGCTTGAGTTGTTTATAATTTAACTACTTCAGACCAAAGTTAACTATAAAACATATAGTAATGTTTATTGTATTATATTTAGATTCCGGGAGACTAAAGTTAACTCTAAAATATAGATAGCTTTGAAAGTATAGTACTTATACATTGGTATCTTGTATATCTGAAATGTGTTCTTTAAGTTACTTAAGAATGTTTATTCTGTTACTTGGGTAATGGTTTCTTGATTTTATAATAGAGTAATATCCTTCATTTTATAAATAAGTAAGTATAGTTTATAAACCCAACATAATGTTACTTAACTACTTATGGATTTATATAGTGTTGTAGTAATTTTTGTAATTTGGTGATTAATATGGTTTAGAAAAGATTTGATTGTTTACAAGTTGTTCTTTAAGGATTTTATTATTAGAGGAATTCTTCTTAGAAGATAATCTTTATTTAAGGTTTGAGATACTTCTAAAATAAGAACATTTATAATGTTTTAAACCATTATGGCATTATATTATTAATATTTAAGACTAATACTATTTATTAGACTTATTTGACTCATTTTAGGAATATTAATAAATTTAATTTATCTTTATATGAATTATTAATGAATTAAATAAGTTTAAATTTGAGTTATTAAAATTTTTATTTTTATTTACCTCGGAAGTAAAATATTAGATTTTTTTAACATTTAGATATTATTTTGTGATCATTTTGGTGTATCACATTTATTTTAGTGATTTATAAATAATAATATATGATTTTTATAATCCTTATTACTTTATAATTACTTACTAAATAATAAATATTTAATGAAGTGAACTTAAATAGACATGATTATATTTTTAAATTAGAATTCTTATTTTTCTAAGATTTTTGGTATTTTACTTATATTATTAGCATTTATCATTATAGGAATATGAATTATTAAAGTTTTATTACTTATAAAACCTTTATTAAATAATATTTATTTAAATAATTATCACAATAATATTTGATAATAAGTTTAAGTGGTAGATTTTATTTTTCTACAAATTTTCATATATTATACATATTTTTCTGAATTGTAAATCAAAAGTTATTAATTAAACAAGATTTAATCATTTATTATATTTCTGGAATATTATTAATTGAATTATAACATTGTATTTATTTCTTAACAGATAATACCTTTTTACACCGCACTAAGAGCTATCCCAGTCACTGACTAGTGGGCCATTGTCCACCTCAGCACGCTGTGTAAAGAAAATCCATTTATTACCGACCCTGCCTTGACCCCTAGTCAATGACATATGGGCCCAAGGCCATGTCATCAACTACGCGGGCAAAGACCGGTCAAACGAGCTGACGTGGCTCGATAATGAGGTAAGCGTCAAGATCACCACGCCGGTGAGTGTAAGATCCCTCCTTTATAAAGGAAAAGGATCCTCGTGATCGCAATGCTAGTCCACGGATCAATGCTAGCATCCACAGTTTAAGATGAAGTACATGATACAAAGGTCATTATTACAACCATTCCAGATAAACATAGTCTTTACAACTCCAAGCCCACAGGCCTAGTACAATAGTTTGGAATAAGTAAATAAATAAAAGTCTTCATCTTCATGTGCCACAGCAAACATGTTGAGTGTAGACTCATGACACCTAATCCTCATCGAGTAACTGCAACATCACAAGTTACTGACCACGGTGGGTCAATACATTGGAATAGTATTGGCAAGTGATACCTTAGTATAATTTAGGTGGACTAGATACTATATGCAATTTGGCTAAGTGTAGCTTGGCTTGCTTTGCTCAAAATAGGTTTTGCCTATTAGTTGAAATCACTAAGTTTTTTTTGTCAAAACTTTTCCCAAGGAACCACCAATAGACATTGAGGTCCTTCACCCTTGTTCACCCACAAGTTTTTACTTAGAAATTGGGATGAGAAGATTCTTGGTAGCTTCCATGTCTTGATGCTCAAGTTGTCCATTACCATGGACTTGGCTAAGTACTTAGATTCTTCCATCTGCATAGGTTGTGCACTTTCCCCACCAGACTTGGTTTCACCAAGATGTGACCTTTCGTAAGCCTTCCTTATAACAAATGGACGCTCCAACCTATCATCCCACTACCACCATCTGTCCAAATGGCTAAGTTCTAGCAACCTATGTGATCCAGTAGAGCCCATATTGCCAAGTCGCACTAGAAGCTTCTTAACACTTGGCCTATAAAATCTCTTTGTTCTGGGTGGCTTACCACAAGTGAGATACACAAGGTAAACCATATAAATGGGCCTTGTGTAACCACTCAACATAAACCAAACCTTCCATTCCACCCGGTGTTTCATTAACTTAGTTGTTTTATTAGGTAAAACCCAAGTCCAAAGACTTAGAAATATTTTCATCATAGCATGTATATTTCACCAACCCTTGTTTGCTACTAGCTAGGCTAAGCATGGCATAGATAGTAACTTAACTTAGAAATTCCTAGCAATTCTACAACTACTAGGATTTCCCAACATGGCATATAAGCAAAATAATATCATGCAAGACCTAGCAAAATATTTCTAATGCTTAGTATAAAACATGGGATAAAATATTCATGAAGTACCACTTGCCTTGGTAGTTTGGAGAGTAGCTACACTCCTCACAATCACAATCACTCGCACCAAAATCTACACAAAGAATCATAGCCACAATCACATACAAAACATATACAATCAAAATATATGCATGCATGCAAAATGATATGTGATTATTTAAAAAAAAACTCAACAAAGCAAGTATACAGTACTGATTCATAAACAAGTTAAAAACTTGCCAAACAACATTTATTTAAACCTTAAATCATTTTCCAAACCATTCATATACTCAATTTAGTCCTACACAAGTTTCTGCAAATAAAACCTTTTTAACAGAAGCAAAACATTAAACACATTGCATATTTAGAAAGATCTTTCTCTCCTGATTCCAATGATATAAAATTTGTCAAATTCTAACGTGGGGATCAAAAGTTATAGCCAAATCAAATTCAAACATTAATCGATTCAAATCTGTTTTAAATCCAACTCCAAATGCCGCATATTCCCGATTGGACGATACCGTTTCTCTCTGGATCACGCTCGGCTATCGTTGGATCTAACTAAAAACGCATGTCTCAGATCTAAACTTAACGTTTCGCTCGCGTTCTATCCTACCCGCAAGATCTAGATCTAACGGTGCTCAGCACCCGACCATCAAGTGGCGGCAGCGGCGCCGCTGTCGAGTAGTGAACAAGGTCGCCTGGGAAGGTGGGAGGATGCTCACCAGGTTCGCAACGACGAGGAGAAGCTCAACTTGCCCTTGGTTGGCGAAGGGGCGCTCGGAGTTGTCAGGGATTCCTCGCCGGAGTTCGCGAACGCGGTCTGCAATTGCTCGCTGACGTTGGCGAATCGGATCATGCCAGGGCAAAATAGGCGGCCGTCGGATCGCGGAGTAATCCTGGTCATGCGAGTGTCAAAGAGAGGGCAAGGCGCGGTCAGAACTAACCAGGAAGACTTGCCAGAGTTGATGGTGTCGTCTGACTCGTGCTGTCGCCGATTTTGCCGAGGCTCTGAACGATCCTAGCATGCACCAGAGGGGTCAGGAGATGCGCATGGTTGCAGAGATTGTACTGGCAAGGCTAGAGGTCAAGGGGTGCGGGGAGCTCACCGGAATTTGATGCCGAAGTTTTGTCGTACAGCAAGAAATTCGGCGAATAGTGGGCAACTGGTGGCGTGGCGTCTATGCTAGGTGAGGAAATGGGCGAGGAGGTGGTCTTATAGCGGAGGCGTAAATCTCGCCGTATCAATGCAATTAAGCGCAGCATCGTCTTGAAACGGCGTGGCGAGCTGGTCATCGGCGTTGATTGAGGACGAAGGGTGTGGCGGTGAAAGGTATCGCTGAGTGTGTACGAGGTGAAAGAGGAGAGGGGGAACCCGTGGGTCAACGGGCTACTGCCATTGGGCGAGAATCACATCCGGCCCTTTTCCTTTTCTCTAATCCTTTTCTTTTTTTGTTTTCAATTTCAGGAACCAAATTCCAATGATTTCAAATCCTATTTGAATTCAAATCTATTAAGGGTTTTTGTAGTATGCAACAGTCACATTTCTGGGCATAAAACCAAGTGGTCACTTTGAATTGGCTTGGTCACTTGGAAATAAATAAGATAAGCAGTGGCATAGCACTAGTTTGAATAGGTTTTGAAATTGGTTTTTGATTCACATTTATTTTGAAACTTTGGTTTAAAACTTAGCAATCTAGTAAAACTACCTGAGAGCAATAAGACAACAAAGTTTAATTTCATGTTCAACAATCTCCTATTGGAGAGCATTTGTTTCAAAGGCTAGTCACATAAAATAATGAGCTCATATGCTCCTGTTTTTGAAGTGATTTGTTTGAAATGAAAACATATGATCATGGATGCATGGATGATAGGCATAAGTTTGAAACATGATTTTAGGGATGTTACAAATCTAACCCCCTTAAGGTGAATCTCGCCCTCGAAATTCGGATTGGCTAGCAAATAGGTGAGGGTGGTATTTCTGAAGGTCATCTTCGCTTTCCCATGTTGCTTCCTCTTCGGAATGATGATTCCACTTCACTTTGCAAAACTTGATAGTCTTGGTCCGTGTGGTTCTTTCTGCAGTCTCAAGAATCTTGATAGGTTTCTCTTCATAGGTGAGATCACTCTCCAACTGAACCTCCTCCAAAGGTATGGTATCCTTCAAAGAAGTTTCTTCCATTTCTGGATGACATTTCTTAAGTTGACTCACATGAAACACATTATGGACAGCTGACAGAGATTCTGGCAGTTCAATTTCATAGGCAACTTCTCCTTTACGACTTAGAATCTTGAATGGTCCAACATATCTTGGGGCCAACTTTCCTTTGACTCCGAACCTCTTCACTCCACGAAGTGGTGACACTCTAATATAAGCTCTATCACCGACTTCGTAGGTGACTTCTCTACGCTTAGGATCTGCGTAGCTTTTCTGTCGGGACTGTGCTATCTTCAACCTGTCCTTAACCAACTTGACTTTCTATTCGGCTCCTTTGATAAGATCTGGTCCGAATAAACTTCTTTCTCCCACACCATTCCATAACAATGGGGTGGTACACTTTCTTCCGTAGAGAAACTCAAATGGTGCCATCTCAATGCTGGCTTGATAGCTGTTGTTATAAGAAAATTCTGCGTAAGGCAGACCTTCATCCCAACTGGCTCCATAGTCTAGGGCACATGCCCTCAACATGTCTTCAAGAATCTGATTAGTCCTTTATGTTTGTCCATCAGTTTGAGGATGAAAAGCGATCAATTCCAACCTCGTTCCCAATGACTCATGTAACTGTCTCAAAATGGGAAGTGAATTGAGTTCCCCTATCGACACAATACTCTTGGGCACTCCATGTAGACATACAATTCTACTCATGTAGATCTTAGCCAACTTAGCACTTGTATAGGTTGTCTTCCGGGTATGAAATGAGCCACTTTAGTTAGGCGATCCACTACTACCAAATAGAATCATATCCACGGTTCTTGGTAATCCGCAATGAAGTCCATACCAATCTTGTCCCACTTCCAATCGGGAATAGGTAGTGGTTGAAGCAAACCCTCTGGTTTCGATGTTCCGCCTTCACTCTCGCACACATCACACAAAGCAATATGTTCGCTATGTCCTTATTGAGATTATTCCACCAAAATCTTTCCTTCATGTCCATGTACATTTTGGTGTTACCGGATGAATGGAATACGGAGTTGTGTGCTTCTTGCAAAATCAGTTTCAGCCTCCCGATCTTGTGGAACCAGATTCGTCTCCCATGCCATAAAGTACCCTTCATATTCATGGAACCCTTTGGCTTTTCCTTTGACAATCTTTTCTTTAATCTCTTCAATTTCTTATCAATCTTCCGGGTTTCTTTGATCTTGTCCAACAAAGTGGGTTGAACATCCAAAGTCATGAGATGTCCTTCGTGTACAATCTCGATGAGTTTTCTAAATTGGGTACATAAATCATCGGCAATTCTCCTTTGGTAAGGCCATTCACAAAAACCTTACGACTTAGAGCATCCGCTACAACATTTGCTTTACCGGGGTGGTATTGCAAGCTTAAGTCATAGTCCTTGATGAGTTCTATCCATCTTCTTTGTCTCATATTAATTTCCTTCTGGGTGATGATATACTTCAAACTCTTGTGATCATGAACACTTCAACGCTTTCCCAAAAGATAGTGCCTCCATGTTTTGAGTGCATGGACAATGAGGCTAACTCTAAATCATGAGTAGGATAGTTCACTTCATGAGTTTTGAGTTGTCTCGAGGCATACATACAACTTTTCCTTCTTGCATAAGTACTGCACCCAAACCATGATGAGATGCATCACAATATAATTGGAAATCTTTTTCCAAGTCTGCAAACACAAGACCTGTGCTTCACAAGTCTCTTCTTCAATTCTGAAGCTAAGTTCACAACCTTCCGCCCAAGCAAATTTCTTGTCTTTCTTTAGCAATTCCGTCATGGGCTTAGCTACCTTGGAGAAATTTTCAATGAACCTTCCAATAACCCGCTAAGCCAAGGAAACTACGAACTTCTTTTTACCGACTTGGGAGATTCCCATTCACAAATAAACTTTAGCAGATCAATGCTACACCATCCTTTGTCATAACATGTCCAAGAAATCCAACTTCATTCAACCGAATTCACACTTGCTGAATTTGGCATAAAGTTTATGCTCTCTTAACTTCTCAAGTATTAAACGTAAATTCCTTCATGCTCTTCTTTTGCTCTTGGAGTAGACTAAGATGTCATCGATGAAAACGACAACAAACTTGTCAAGGAATTCCATGAACACCTTGTTCATCATATTCATGAAGTATCTTTGGAGCATTGGTCAAACCAAAAGGCATTACGGTATACTCATACAATCCATACCTTGTAGTGAACGATGTCTTAGGTATGTCTTGTTCTCTTATCTTGAGTTGAAAATAGCTTTGACGGAGATCAATCTTTGAGAACACACAAGCTCCTTCTAGTGATCAAACAAGTCATTGATTCTAGGCAAAGGGTATTTGTTCTTGATAGTTACCTCGTTGAGTGAACGGTAATCTATGCATAACCTTTGACTTCTATTTTTCTTCTCCACGAACAAACTGGGCTCCCAAGATGAAGAACTTGGTTGGATAAATCCTTTACTGCAACTGTTCTCCAAGTTGTTTCTTGAGTTCTTTCGTTCATCAATCGACATTTTATATGGTCTCTTTGCTATTGGTCCAGATCACGGTAGCAAATCTATCGTAAACTCCACATCTCTATCTGGTGGCATTCCGGCAATTCTTCCTAAACACATCCGGATACTCACTCACAATCGGCACCCGTCTATGCTAACCCCTTAAGAGAATTTAGCATACTCCTTCTTGCTTCAAAGTTGGTCTTGAATCGATCCTTTTATTTTACGGAGTTGTGAGTGAGGAGAAGATGGTTAACAATCTATCACTCCCTTGTGCTTAGTCATCCAGTCCATTCCCAAAATGACATCCAATCCTTGGGAGTTTGGAATTATCGAGTTAACGGGAAACTTATACTTCCCAAATTCTATGACTAGATCATGACATCCTGAATTCACTATCATTTCTCCACCAGGAGAACTTACTTTTATAGGACACCCAATAGTTTCTACCGGCAGTTCATTTCTTTCAACAAATGCTCTTCTTATGAATGAATGAGATGCACCAGTATCAAAGAGAACAAATGTAAAGGTCCCAACCTTTAATAAGGTAGAGTCCCCTGTGTTTACAATGCTAGTCCCTGGATCAATAGCTAGCATCCATGTTAAGATGTAATATCAAGAAACAAAGGTCATAATACAACTTTATAACCGTGAATAACATAATTTTATTACATCTTACATAGCTCATTTGGCTATTACATTACATTGCAGCAGAATATCTATAAGCATGGGGTCCTTCATCTTCAAAGTGCCACAGTGACATGTTGTTGTAGACTTTGTAATCCTATTCAACACACTTCACTAAATCAATCAAACCTGCAACATACAAGTTACAGCCACAAGGGTCAATACATTTGAATTGTATCGGCAAGTGATACTATGGTAGTATAGTGGAGTCTATCATCTATATGCATTTGGCTAAGTGGAGTAGAGGCTTGCATTGCTCAAATAGATTTTCCTTATCATTTTGAAAACACTAAGTTTTAACTTGACAAAATCATTTTTCTCAATCAAAGATTGAAGATCCTTTAACCCTTGTTCAAACACAAGTTTTTAACTTAGAAATTTGAATGATGAGATTCTCAATTGCTTCCATGTCTTGATGCTCAAATTTTCCTTTACCAGGGACATGGCTAAGTACTTAGATTTTACACTCTGCAGAGGTGGTGAACTTTCCCCACAAGACTTGGTTTCCCAAGACAAGATCTTTCAGAAGCCTTCCCTTAGACCAAAATGGAGGCGCTCCAACCTATCAAATCCTACCACCAACAGTCCATATGGCTAAGTTCTTGCAACCTATATGATCCAGGCAGAGCCCATAATGCCAAGTGGTTGCACTTGAAGCTTCTCAACATTTGACATCTCAAATCTCTTTGTTCCTGGGTGGCCATCCACAAGTGAGATACACAAGGTAAACCATAGACATGGGCCTTGCGAACCACTCAACCAAAATCCACCAAGCAATTACCATTCCACCTGTGTGATTCATTAACTTAGTTGTTTTATTAAACAAAAACACAAGTCCTCAGACTTAGAAATTTTTCATAGTGTGAATATATATTCCACCCTTGTTTTCTATTAGCTAGGCTAAGCTTGATAGTAGTAGGAATCTTAACTTAGGAAAAATTTCTACTAAGGTTTCATCTACTAGGTTTTCCTAAAGCAAGGTTTATACTTAGCAAAATTCCATGCAAGTTTTACTTAGAGAAAATCACTAATGCATAGTGAAAGTAATGGGACAAAACTATGAAGCATCACTTGCCTTTTGGTAGAGTATAAGTTCACCTTGTCCTTGCAACAATCACACTCTTCAAGTCACTACCATTCAATCAAGCAAGGTACAAACTCAATCTACCAATCAAGCAAAACAACACATAAAATAACAAAGTCAAAGTAATGCATGCAAGCATGCCAAGCTTTGTTTTGTTTGGAAAAAGTGGTTCCTAATGGGTCATAAACATTGGAAAACACCTAATGGTCATTTTGTAAAGTGGAAAAGTTATTTGCAAAGGATTTCACTTTATAAACCATTTTCAAAACAAAGTATCATTTTATGTGGTGTAAAATATTTTTACTAAGGCATTAATCTATATGGTTCACCAAATATTTTTTCAAACCATAAAACTTGGTGTTTGGGGTCAGAGAGTTTAAAACAAAACATTTCCCAAAAGTTTTCTTCCAAAACCATTTTTAATAAATAAACCACATTTCTATTTGACTAGAAATGGTTTTAAATCAAATAATCATTCTTTTCTTTCACCAAATACATTTTTGAAATCACAAAGTGATTCCTAGGGTCAGTAGGTTCAAATCACACCATTTATAAAAGTTTTTATCCCCAAATTCATTTTTGAATAATTTTTACAATCTAAACAAGCATACAAATGTTTCTGCAAAAACAAACATTTTTCCAGTAGCTTTTTACTAAACCAATGGCATGGTTGGCTAGGGCTTGTTCCACTGATTCCAATGATATAAAATTTGCAAAATTTGGACGTGTGGTTTAAAAGTTGTGCAATTTACAAAATTGGAAATCTAATAGATCAAATATGTCTTTTAAATCAACTACAGGCCACGTGGCTGTTTCTTATTGGCGGTACCGATTCGTGTGGATCGAGCGATACAGACCACAGGATTAAAAGGGGCATGTGTGGCTCAGATCATCGCATACCCTTTCGTTTAAGTGAAACTATCCTATCGCTCCGATCTGGATCTAACGCTCTAGGCTCTCGATTCGACTGAATCGCCGGGCGACGCATTTAAGCGGCGCCCATCCGAGGTGGCCTGGCCGTTCTAGGAAGCGAGAGAAGAGAAGGAGAGGCTCATCGTGATCGCAGGGTCGTGGGGAAGCTCAAGGTGGCACTGGCTGGCGAAGGGGCGCACGTGACTGTCCTTAATTGCTCGCCGGAGATGAGCTGGGCCTCGGGCGGCTCTGGAGGTCGTCGAGGGCGAGGATGGGGGACACCCTAGGACAAAAGGGAGACACTGTTAGGTTCGCAAGAGCATGGAGATCATCATCGTGTCCACGGGGAAGAGAGGGGAGGTCTGGTTTACCGAGACGCCGCCAGCTTGAAGACAACGCGCCGCCGGGGGTGACGCTGCCGAGCTTGCAGAGCTCAAGGGTGAGCCGGGCGATGCGCGCCAGGCTTGGGGAGTATGCGAGTGTGGTCAAGGAGGAGAGGGGTGGCAGGACACGGTCGGAATCGAGGAAAAAGCTCGTCGGTGGCAGTGAGGTTCGGAGAAGAATCAGGACGGCCTTGGGGCGTGCTAATGCGGGCTGACAGAGGGGAAATGTAGAGGAGAGGTACGCGTTTAAGCTTGCATGATCAAAGTGAGTAAATGTGGCCGCGTTAAGGAGAAATGAAGCCGGAGGAATCAATGGCAGGAGCGGGGAAGAACGGGTCGCAGTGGTGGAGACGATGAACAGTGTGTGGGTCCTGGCTGTCTGCGAGAGAGAGAGAGAGCGCGAGTGTGGGGTCCAGTCGTCAGCGACTTAGCGGTTAAGTTCCTGAGTGAGAAAAATAACGGTTCGCTGGGGAGGGAGGTGGGCTGCTGGGCTGGGATGGGTTTTAGCTGGGCTGCGTCGTTTTGCTCTTTTTTTCTGAAACCTTTTTCTTTTTCCAATTCTATTTTCTGTTTTGGAAATTCAAACAAACAAATCAAACATTCAAACAATTCAAACATTCACCATACTTTGCAATTGAATTTGGTTCTGTTTAACAACATAAACCAAAATTCAAAAAATAAAATAATATTTTTATTTTAGAGTCCATTTATAATTAAATAAAATGGACACTAGTTAATAAATCAAATGGGTTTTAATTTATTTAAAAACTCCATTTGGAATCTAAATATTTTCAAAACCAAATCTGTAGGTTTTATTTGAAAATAGAAGATACTTGGAAAACTTGTTTAAAATAAAATAACATTTTATTTTAGGTTCCATTAATAATTAAATAAAATGGACCTTAGTTATTAAATCAAATAGGATTTGTTTTATTAAAACTTTATTTTGAAATTTAAAATAAAACCAAAAACACTTCAAGAGGTTTTATTTGAGAATATAAAATACTTGGAAAACTTATTTAAAATAAATAAATAAGTTTTAGTGTTTAATTAAAATAGTAAAACATTTTTATTTTTAATAAACTTTGGATATTAAATCCTTATTATTTTATTTAAATAAACCTTTACTATTTTTATCAAAACAAAACATTTTATTTCAATCTTGGCCAAGGTTTAATTTGGCTCTATAAAATAATCTTTATTTATAAATCCACCTTTTCTGTTGAAAACCAAATCTTTTATTTAAAGATCCAAAAATAATAATTTCAAATATTTAATATTTTCTTTATTAATTATTTTATCTTTTTAAATCCCTTTAGGATTTTTTTGTTCAAAATAGGTTTGAAGGTTTCCAATTGGAATCAAAAGTTTCTTCTCACCCTGAAAATCAACAAAGTTTTATTTTATTCATTTATTTTTTTCACATTACAAGATTTGGAAAATCTTGGGATGTGACAACAAATGCTGGAACAGAATTGAGTTTGAACTTACCAAAGAACAAAGATCGTGCTCCTCATAGATTTCCTCCACATTGATGTGGTTCACCCGTCCTTCCGAAAAGGTTGGGCTTGTTGGGTCCTTCAACTTTCTTTTCTGGGCATTCATTTGCATAATGCCCCATCTTCTTGCACTTGAAGCATTCAATCTGACTAATGTCCTTCTTGACAGGCTGACTTCCACTTACACTTCCATTACCATTGTGGTGGCTCTTGTATCCACCCGTGTGGTTCTTGTACTTGTCATTGTCATGACTACGGTGATGTTTGTTGTCATGACGGTTGTGGTTGTGGTGCTTGTGGAATTTCCCATGCTTGTGGGATCCTGAGCTTCCACTGTCATCATAATGGGAACGTTTGTGTGACGATCCCGAGCTGTGCTTGTCTGAGTGCTTCCTCTTCCTGCTTTCAACTTGCTTTATTTTGTTCTCCAAAATAACATCCTTGTCACAGAGAGACTGATAAGTGGGAACATAGGCCACAGCCAACTGCAAATTCAGTTCATCATTTAACCCTTCGAGGAACTTTTCTTTCCTCTTAGCATCAGTGTCAACTTCATCCGGCATATCGCAGATTGTTGAACTCCTCAATATATTCAGCCCCATGCGTGGCAGCTTCTTGTGTTATGGAACTCCTTATTTTTCAGACTCATCACTCCAGATGAGATATGAGCAGTACGAAAGCCATCCTCAAAGATAGCCCATGTCACATCTTCTATGGGCGTGGTGATCTGGAAGTTATCGCACTGCGCCAAGCTAGTCCTTCCAAAGAATGTGCAATCGACCTTTTCAAAGATCCGTACCCCACGGTTACCAAGTCCTTGTTCACGAGCGTAGCCAATCATTGGCCACCATGGGATCGCTTGTTCCGAGAACTTTGCTGGCCTCAATCTCAAGAACTGTAAGCATGTCAAAACCCGGTGGGTTGTTGTTATTGTTGTTATTGTTGTTGTTTTGGTTCTGGATGAACGTCGTCATCATCTGCATCAGCTGAGTTTGAGCGGTCATCATTTGCTGCATTTCTCGAGTGGTGTTGTTGTTGTTGGGGTTGGGGTTTGCACGACGGGGAGGCATCCGTGGTTTGTTCAATAGAGATAAGAATGAGATACCCATAGATGCTATCATGCACAATACATCACATAACAACACAAAGCATGCAACAATAAGGATAAAGGTTCAACAACACGATAACAAGTTCGCAAAGTAAAACACACAAGTAGCAAGTTCTCAAGCAACAAGTACGATAATAAGTTCGCAAAGTAAAACACACATGTCGGATGGTCAAATAACAAGTTCTCAAGCAACAAGTACGATAATAAATGATAAATGAGTAGTCAAATCTACTCCTCGGCATCAACCTCCTCCTCGACAAAGGTAAGACCTGCGTTCTCCATCGCGGTCTTGTATTCCTCGACACTAGTGGTCAAGGTCTCTATCTTTGATTTGAGAGCCCTCTTCTGGGAATGAAGCATCTCAATCACCGTCTGCTGATGCTCGAGCTCGAAGTCCTTGTCCTGCAGTTCTTCAGTCATGTCCCGGATCTTCTTGTTCCTATCCTGGACTCGCTTCTCCTGACTCTTGAACTTCCTGTCCTGTATCTCGAACTTCGCCTCCATCTCCTTAACTATCTCATCTTGCTCCGCGAAGAGCTTGTCCTTCTCGCGAAGCTGCACCTGGAGTTCGTCATTGTTGAGCATGACGTTGGTCCTGTCAGTGTTCACGTGCCTAATGAGAGACTCTAAGTCCTGGAGGTATAGACGAATCGGCTCTGCTGTGTCCCTCGAATCGTCCTCGAAGTCGATGGACTCTCCATCCTCATCACGTCTACCGAAGACGTGGAAGTGAGTGCCTCTAACTCCGGGAGTGTCTCCCTAGAAGACGCCCCATCGATCCTGCATAACTACCTCAAGGCCTCTCTCCTTGTCATCATGCATGAGCTTGAAGACGATGGCCTCGTGGTAGGCTCATGCAGCGTTCGGGCTAGTTGACCTTGAAGCCCCAAAGCTCTTTCCTCTCAAACTTGGTGAGGGGAAGCACCATGATGGTAGGAAGAGGGAGATTGAGCAAAGTAGAAAGCTCAACAATACGAGGACCAAAGCGGGTAACCTGGAACTCCTCAACAAAGGTTAATGGTAACAGAGGCATCTATTTATAAGATAGAAAAAGTTAGAAATACACATTTCAAGATATAATACAAGGCAAAACATCACATATAAATCCTTGGAATTCAAAACACACAAGTCATGGCACACATGGATCCATTACAACAACCAAGGTTCAACTTATTTTAAAGCAACATTTGGAAAATAAGGTGATAAGTGGTGGTCCAACTAACGAAGTACGCTTACAATCCTATCTCACTGGATCTGTTGGCTAACACAATGTTTCTAGAAGCAATCAGCCTATCTTGCTCACATGACTCCATCACTAAGTCTATAATGTCTCCTCTTAAGGTTTGGTTGGTAGCTTCCAACTCTTGGGTATGTTTCTTCTCTTCCTTAAGATCATTTTGGAGGTTGAGCATTCTGCACTTGACTCTATCACCAAGTTCTTTGATGGTCTTCCAAGTTGCATCCCTTGCTGATTCAAAGAATGTAGTGTGCACCACTGAATTGGTGAACATGCAGAATCCTTTTTCCTAGTGGTTGTCTTCCTTGTTTTTATACAAGTGAAGTTGCACCCACCAGTATTCCACTCCTTCATCCATCACAGGAAAACGTTTGTACACAGCTGCACCTTGTATTTCTAATGCAACCATGAGGTCCTTGAGAGCATTGGGGAATTCTGTCTCACACTCCAAATTCATTGTCATGAGTGGTCCTTTCCTTACGGCTTCGTTGATGGAGTTCATCTACAAATAGAGATGAGGAAGAAGATTAGAAAAGTTTACGAGAAGAATAGACAAGTGTAGAAGTTGCTGAAATTTTTTCCTTAGTGGTTTCCAATCCTAGGGTCATAATCCTACAGGCAACACAGTGCTCTGATACCATCTGTAAGATCCCTCCTTTATAAAGGAAAAGGATCCCTGTGATTGCAATGCTAGTCCCTGGATCAATGCTAGCATCCACAGTTTAAGATGAAGTACACAGATACAAAGGTCATTATTACAGCCATTCCAGAGATAAACATAGTCTTTACAACTCCAAGGCCACAGGCCTAGTACAATAGTTTGGAATAAGTAAATAAATAAAAGTCTTCATCTTCATGTGCCACAGGCAAACATGTTGAGTGTAGACTCATGACACCTAATCCTCATCAGAGTAACCTGCAACATCACAAGTTACAACCACAGTGGGTCAATACATTGGAATAGTATTGGCAAGTGATACCTTAATATAATTTAGGTGGACTAGATACTATATGCAATTTGGCTAAGTGTAGCTTGGCTTGCTTTGCTCAAAATAGGTTTTGCCTATTAGTTGAAATCACTAAGTTTTTATTTGTCAAAACTTTTCCCAAGGAACCACCAATATACATTGAGGTCCTTCACCCTTGTTCACCCATAAGTTTTTACTTAGAAATTGGGATGAGGAGATTCTTGATAGCTTCCATGTCTTGATGCTCAAGTTGTCCATTACCATGGACTTGGCTAAGTACTTAGATTCTTCCATCTGCAGAGGTTGTGCACTTTCCCCACCAGAGGGTTTCACCACGACAGGACCTTTCAGAAGCCTTCCCTTAGACCAAATGGACGCGTTCCAACCTATCATCCCACTACCACCATCTGTCCAAATGGCTAAGTTCTAGCAACCTATGTGATCCAGGCAGAGTCCATATTGCCAAGTGGCTGCACTAGAAGCTTCTTAACACTTGGCCTATAAAATCTCTTTGTTCCTGGATGGCTTACCACAAGTGAGATACACAAGGTAAACCATAGAAATGGGCCTTGTGTAACCACTCAACATAAACCAAACCTTCCATTCCACCCAGGTGTTTCATTAACTTAGTTGTTTTATTAGGTAAAACCCAAGTCCAAAGACTTAGAAATATTTCACCAACCCTTTGTAGAGGTCCCAATCTCTAATAAGATAGAGCCCCCTGTGTTTAGAATGCTAGTCCCTGGATCAATAGCTAGCATCCACAGTTAAGATGTAATATCAAGAAACAAAGGTCATAATATAACTTTATAACCAGGAATAACATAATTTTATTACATTTTACATAGCTCATTTGGCTATTACATTACATTGCATCGGAATAACTATAGTCATGGGACCTTCATCTTAAAAGTGCCACAGGCAAATGTTGGTTGTAAACTTTGTAATCCTAATCAATCAGTCTTCACTAAAGTTCAATCAAACCTGCAACATTACAAGTTACAGCCACAAGGGTCAATACATTTGAATTGTATTGGCAAGTGATACTATGGTAGTATAGTGGAATCTATCATCTATATGTATTTGGCTAAGTGGAGTTGAGGCTTGCATTGCTCAAAATAGATTTTCCTTAACATTTTGAAAATACTAAGTTTTTGTTTTGACAAATTCTTTTCCAAAGCTTCTCTCAATCAAAGATTGAAGATTTCAAACAACCCATGTTCAAACCACAAGATTTTAACTTAGAAATTGGGATGATGAGATCCTTGATTGCTTCCCTGTCTTGATTCTCAAATTGTCCTTTACCAGGGACATGGCTAAGTACTTAGATTTTACACTCTGCAGAGGTGGTGCACTTTCCCCACAAGACTTGGTTTCCCAAGACAAGATCTTTCAGAAGCCTTCCCTTAGACCAAAATGGACGCGCTCCAACCTATCAAACACTACCACCAACTGTCCATATGGCTAAGTTCTTGCAACCTATATGATCTAGGCAGAGCCCATAACGCCAAGTGGTTGCACTTGAAGCTTCTCAACATTTGACATATCAAATCTCTTTGTTCCTGGGTGGCATACCACAAGTGAGATACACAAGCCAAGTCCATGGCCTTGTGTAACCACTCAACATAAACCAATCCTTCCATTCCACCTAGGGGATTCATTGAGTTAGTGGATTTATTAAACAAAAACATAAGTCCTCAGACTTAGAGATTTTTCCATAGTGTGAATATATTTTCCACCCATGTTTTATATTAGCTAGGCTAAGCTTGATAGTAGTAGGAATCTTAACTTAGGAAAATCCTACTAAGGATTCATCTACTAGGTTTTCTTATAGTAAGGTCTATACTTAGCAAAATCCATGCAAGTTTTACTTAGATAAAAATCACTAATGCATAGTGAAAGTAATGGGACAAAAGTATGAAGCATCACTTGCCTTTTTGGTAGAGGGTATAGGTTCACTCCTTGTCCTTGCAACAATCACACTCTTCAAGTCACTACAAATCAATCAAGCAAGGCACAAACTCAATCTACCAATCAAGCAAAACAACACATAAAATTACAAAGTCAAAGTAATGCATGCAAGCATGCAAAAGATGGTTCTAATTGCAAAGATGGTCTCTACTAGGCTTCTAAACTTTGTAAAGTCAAAAGTGGTCATTTTCCAAAGTGACAAAGTCATTTGCAAAAGGGTTTTGGGTCCATAAACCATTTTTAAATCCAATCATTATTTTATGTGGTGAAAATTATTTTTATCAAAGCAAAACTTTATGTTTTTCACCAAATGAGTTGATATTGCAAAGCTTGGTGTTTTGGGTCAGTAGGTTTGGTCTAAACCATTTTCCCAAAGTTTTTACTCAAAAATCATTTTCATAACAAAACCATTATTTTCATTTGGCTAGAAATGTCTAAATCAAGTTATCCATCCTAAACTTTACCAAATCCCTTCTCCAAACTATGGGTTGGTTCCTAGGGTCAGTGAGTTTAAAACAAAACATTTTCCAAAGGTTTTCTTCCAAAACTATTTTTAATAAATAAACCACATTTCTATTTGACTAGAAATGGTTTTAATTCAAAGAATCATTATTTTGTTTCACCAAATACAATTTGGAACCACAAAGTGTTTCCTAATGTTAGTAGGTTCAAATCACACCAATTGCCTAAGATTTTAACCCCAAATTCATTTTTAAACAATTTTTACATTCTTAACAAGCATACAAATGTTTCTGCAAATTCAAACAAGATAACAGATACTATTTGCTAAACTAAGGGCATGGTTGGCTAGGGTTTGTTCTCCTGAATCCATTGATATAAAATTTGTAATTTTTGGACGTGTGGTTTGAAAGTTACAAGAGTTTCAAAATGGTATTTAAATCTGGTTTCAAAATCTGTTTTAATCAGAACCTGGCCACGTGGCTTGCTTCTATTCGCCAGTACCGGTTCAAGCGGATCGTCGCTGTGGGCGTTGGATTTAAATTAGATCGGCGGCTCAGATCTATCTTACCCTTCGTTTAATTCATCCATTTCTCTGGCGTCGATCTAAATCGAACGGTCTGATCCAATCAACCACAAAGTGGCGGCGGCGACTCTGCTTCGCGGCGGCGCCGGCGATACAGGAAGCGAGGAAGAGGGGGAGGATGCTCACCGGGTTCATGAGATCACGGCGATGCTCAACGTGCCGATGGTTCGACGAGGGGCGCCCTAGTCCGATGTGGATTGCTCGCCGGAGTAGGTGGCGGCGTTGGCTCGGTCGACGGTGGGGCGAGCTACAAAACGAGAGGACGAGATAAAAGTTCTGTTAGACGCGAGGAAGAGTAGATCTTGCATGCCCGAACGAGAGGAAAGGGGTGGACATGCTTACGAAGTGCTCGTCGGAGTTAAGCGGAGGGGCGGTGAGTCGTCATTGCAGACGCCTAAGGCAAGACAGAGCATGTTCGGATGCACAATACCAAGGCGATGTTGTGTGCGTGATCTAGGAGGCGCGGTGGTGGATTTCACTGGAATGCTCGACGGAGCAATGGCGAGCGCGCGACGCTCGGTGTCGTCGTTGCGATGCTCGGCGCCCATGATTGAACGGAGGGCAGAGCAGTGCGCTGGGAGTGAGTGCGTGGTCGATGAGGCAAGAGGCGGCCTGGTCGCGGGTGGCTGGGTTGCTCGTCGAGCAATGGCGGTGTCTGGCGAAATTCGCACTTCTTGGGGAGGAGACAGAGGGGAAATGGAGGAGGGTCACTGGCGTTTAAAGGGGCATGATCACTGTGAGTAAATATGGCCGCGTTAAGGCGAATTCAAGCCGCGAAATCAAGGCCTGCAACGGCCGGAGAGGGGGGGAGGCGTAGTCCGCGGGTGGGGAAGAAGGGGACGTGGCGGTGGGGTCCTCTGGCAGCGAGAGAAGGAAGAGGAAACAAGGTCCACCAGTCAGTGACTTAGCGGGTAGCTTCTGCGGTAAAGAAAACGTTTGGCGTGGGGCAGGTGGGCTAGGTGGGTCATTGAGTGGGCGGATGGTGAGCTGCTCTATTTTTTTTCTGTCTGAAACTTTTTCCTTTTCTATTTTCAATTTACTGATTTGAAATTCAAACAAATGATTCAATCAACCAAATCAATTCAAACAAACACCACACTTCACAACTTTGAACTGGGTTCTGTTCAGTAGCATAATCCAAAATTCCATAATAAAATAATAATTTTATTTATAGGGTCCATTATTAATTAAATAAATAGACCAAGGTTTATTAATCAAATAGGGTTTTGTTTTATTTTTTAAAAAAAAACCTCTTTTGAAATCTAAATATTTTTAAAACCAAATCAGTAGGTTTTATTTGAAAATAAAAGATATTTGGAAATCTTGTTTAAAACAGAATAACATTTTTATTTTAGGTTCCATTAATAATTAAATAGAATGGGCCTTAGTTATTAAATCAAATAGGATTTGTTTTATTAAAATGTTTATTTTGAAATTTAAAATAAAACCAAAACACTTCAGTAGGTTTTATTTGAGAATATAAAATATTTGGAAAACTTATTTAAAGTAAATAAATAAGTTTTAGTGTTTATCTAAAATGGGAAAAGCCTTTTAATAAAATTGGATGTTAAATCCTTATTATTTTATTTAAATAAACCTTTACTATTTTATTCAAAACAAAATGTTTTAATTCCAAAGCTTGGCCAAGGTTTAATTTGGTTCTATAAAATAATCTTTATTTAAATATTTCTTTTCCCTTTGAAAAACCAAAACCTTTATGAAAAGATTTCAAAGTAGTAGTAAAATATTTTTTTATTTTTCTTTTACTAAATATTTATCTTTTTAATCCCTTTAGCATTTCTTTGTTCAAAATACGTTTGAAGATTTCCAATTGGATTCAAAAGTTTCTTCTGGCCCTGAAATTCAAACAAAGTTTTATTTTATTCATTTATTTTTCACATTACAAGATTTGGAAAATCTTGGGATGTGACAGGCTACCACCCTTAAAATAAATCTCGTCCCGATATTTGGGGAGGCTAGGGTTTAGGGTTACAAGTATGCTCAAAACAACTAGGGTACTACCACCCTTAAAAATTTTCAAACAAAAATTACATCTTGTCCTTCTTGGTATCCTGGGGGAAATTTCTCTAAGCAAACATTTGCATTATGTCCTTGATTTTCATACTTGACTCATGGACCAAGGTTGAGATCCTTCATAGACTTGTTTAACTTGTTCTTCATCTTTTCTGGACAATTGCTTGCATAGTGGCCTAGTTCCTTGCATTTGAAACACATCACTTGGCTGATATCTTTCTTTTCCTTTGGTATCATTGCCTCTTGTTTGTTTCTTTGGTTCTTGTTCTTTTCTGGGCATTCATTGGCATAGTGTCCCATCTCTTTGCAATTGTAACATTGCACTTGAGTAATGTCCTTCTTGTTAGGGTTGGGGCATTTCTTCTTCTTCTTTTTGGGTCTCTCCAAAGCTAGGAGTTCTTCTAGTTCATTATCTTCATAGGTGGGAGATCGTTCTCTCTTCTTGAGGCATTGATCTTCATGTTCCTTGGATGAAGGTTCCTTGTATCTAAAATTATTTCTAGCTTGGGTTCCTTCTAGAATAGCATCTTTGTCATCCTTGTTGTCATTAGCTCTTTGGGAAAAGTTTTCTCCCATGTTGATCATTTGAGTAACCATTCCTTGCAACAATTGGGATTGAAGTTTAAAAATCCTTTGTATGGCTGGGTCTAGTCCATTGTTGTTGGCTAAAAGCTGTGTTGTCTCTTGGTTCAACTGGTTTTGGGTTGCTATAAGTTCTCTCATGTTGTCCTCTTGGTTGTTGTTGTTGTCATCAACCTTGATGTTGGAGTCTCTTGGAGTAGTCATCTGTTTGGGTTGGATTGGATTAGAATAGGCAAAATATTTCTAAGGAATCAATTCTAATCACACACATCACAATTCACACAAGCAATGTGCATGCAATCACAAACCAAACAATTCACTCAAACAACAAAGTTCAAGCACATTTTTAGGCAACAAAATATTTTTTTACACCACATAAATTGGTGGTTTTGACTTAACTAGAATATGGTGGTCCATCTATATGGTTCACTTGTGGTCTTCCTTCTTTCTTGGTTTCTTCCTCTTACTTGGGATCATGGTTCCTTGAGAAAAACTCTTGGTTGTAATACTTCAAATGATGTAGGTTCCTTCTAACTTTTGCATTCCCTTAGTCTCTAAATCTGGAGCAAGATTTCCTTGTCTCACTTGTAGTCCTTAGTGGTTTCCAAGTTGGAAGTCCTTGGTGAACATGCTGAAGATGTTGAAGTCATTAGGGTTGAAGAAGTTGAAGTCATTAGAGTTGAAGATGTCCTTTGCTCATGGTGAAGTCTTTGGCCATGGGGTAGGTTTTTCCATCAAGTTGAAATAGAAGAGAAGTAGAGTTGAAACCAAAATGGTTGAGGAAAGAGTTTACAAGTGTTTTTGTAAATAAGTTTTTGGAACAAGTACAATTCCTATCTTTCTAAGGGTTTTTGTCCAATCCTAGGTTTACAAATCCTACAGGCAACACAATGCTCTGATACCATCTATAGAGGTCCCAATCTCTAATAAGATAGAGCCCCCTGTGTTTACAATGCTAGTCCCTGGATCAATAGCTAGCATCCACAGTTAAGATGTAATATCAAGAAATAAAGGTCATAATATAACTTTATAACCAGGAATAACAAAATTTTATTACATTTTACATAGCTCATTTGGCTATTACATTACATTGCAGCGGAATAACTATAGTCATGGGTCCTTCATCTTCAAAGTGCCACAGGCAAATGTTGGTTGTAGACTTTGTAATCCTAATCAATCAGTCTTCACTAAAGTTCAATCAAACCTGCAACATTACAAGTTACAGCCACAAGGGTCAATACATTTGAATTGTATTGGCAAGTGATACTATGGTAGTATAGTGGAATCTATCATCTATATGCATTTGGCTAAGTGGAGTTGAGGCTTGCATTGCTCAAAATAGATTTTCCTTAACATTTTGAAAATACTAAGTTTTTGTTTTGACAGATTCTTTTCCAAAGCTTCTCTCAATCAAAGATTGAAGATTTCAAACAACCCATGTTCAAACCACAAGATTTTAACTTAGAAATTGGGATGATGAGATTCTTGATTGCTTCCATGTCTTGATTCTCAAATTGTCCTTTACCAGGGACATGGCTAAGTACTTAGATTTTACACTCTGCAGAGGTGGTGCACTTTCCCCACAAGACTTGGTTTCCCAAGACAAGATCTTTCAGAAGCCTTCCCTTAGACCAAAATGGACGCGCTCCAACCTATCAAACACTACCACCAACTGTCCATATGGCTAAGTTCTTGCAACCTATATGATCTAGGCAGATCCCATAACGCCAAGTGGTTGCACTTGAAGCTTCTCAACATTTGACATCTCAAATCTCTTTGTTCCTGGGTGGCATACTACAAGTGAGATACACAAGCCAAGTCCATGGCCTTGTGTAACCACTCAACATAAACCAATCCTTCCATTCCACCCAGGGGATTCATTGACTTAGTGGATTTATTAAACAAAAACATAAGTCCTCAGACTTAGAGATTTTTCCATAGTGTGAATATATTTTCCACCCATGTTTTATATTAGCTAGGCTAAGCTTGATAGTAGTAGTAATCTTAACTTAGGAAAATCCTACTAAGGATTCATCTACTAGGTTTTCTTATAGTAAGGTCTATACTTAGCAAAATCCATGCAAGTTTTACTTAGAGAAAAATCACTAATGCATAGTGAAAGTAATGGGACAAAAGTATGAAGCATCACTTGCCTTTTTGGTAGAGGGTATAGGTTCACTCTTTGTCCTTGCAACAATCACACTCTTCAAGTCACTACAAATCAATCAAGCAAGGTACAAACTCAATCTACCAATCAAGCAAAACAACACATAAAATGACAAAGTCAAAGTAATGCATGCAAGCATGCAAAAGATGGTTCTAATTGCAAAGATGGTCTCTACTAGGCTTCTAAACTTTGTAAAGTCAAAAGTGGTCATTTTCCAAAGTGACAAGGGTTTTGGGTCCATAAACCATTTTTAAATCCAATCATTATTTTATGTGGTGAAAATTATTCTTATCAAAGCAAAACTTTATGTTTTTCACAAAATGAGTTGCTATTGCAAAGCTTGGTGTTTTGGGTCAGTAGGTTTGGTCCAAACCATTTTCCCAAAGTTTTTACTCAAAAATCATTTTCATAACAAAACCATTATTTTCATTTGGCTAGAAATGTCTAAATCAAGTTTTCCATCCTAAACTTTACCAAATCCCTTTTCCAAACTATGGGTTGGTTCCTAGGGTCAGTGAGTTTAAAACAAAACATTTTCCAAAGGTTTTCTTCCAAAACTATTTTTAATAAATAAACCACATTTCTATTTGACTAGAAATGGTTTTAATTCAAAGAATCATTATTTTGTTTCACCAAATACAATTTTGAAACCACAAAGTGTTTCCTAATGTTAGTAGGTTCAAATCACACCAATTGCCAAAGATTTTAACCCCAAATTCATTTTTAAACATTTTTTACATTCTTAACAAGCATACAAATGTTTCTGCAAATTCAAACAAGCTAACAGATACTATTTGCTAAACTAAGGTCATGGTTGGCTAGGGTTTGTTCTCCTGAATCCATTGATATAAAATTTGTAATTTTTGGACGTGCGGTTTGAAAGTTACAAGGGTTTCAAAATGGTATTTAAATCTGGTTTCAAAATCTGTTTTAATCAGAACCTGGCCACGTGGCTTGCTCCTATTCGCCAGTACTGGTTCGCACGGATCGGTCGCTGTGGAGCGTTGGATTTAAATTAGATCGAGCGGCTTAGGATCTATCTTACCCCTTTGTTTAAGTCATCTGTTTCTACGCGTCTGATCTAAATCGAACGGTCCTGATCCAATCAACCAAAAAGTGGCGGCGCTGGCGGCGGTGGTTGGCGGCGGCGACTCTACTTCGTGGCGGCGCCGGCGATACAGGAAGCGAGGAAGAGGGGGAGGATGCTCACCGGGTTCATGAGATCACGGCGATGCTCAACGTGTCGATGGTTCGACGAGGGGCGATCTGGTCCGATGTGGATTGCTCGCCGGAGTAGGTGGCGGCGTTGGGCGACTCTGGTCGACGGTGGGGGCGAGGCTAAAAGGCACAGGAGGATGAGATAAAAGGTATGTTAGACGCGCGAGGAAGAGTAGATCTTGCATGCCTGAACGAGAGGGAAAGGGGTGGACATATGCTTACCAGAAGTGCTCGTCGGAGTTAAGCCAGAGGGTGGCGACGGTCGGAGTCGTCGCTGCAGATCGCCCTAAGGCAAGACAGGAGCATGTTCAGATGCGCAATACCAAGGCGATGCTGTGTGCGTGATCTAGGAGGCGCGGGGTGGTCGGATTTCACCTGGAATGCTCGACGGAGCAATGGCAGACGGCCAAGACGCTTTGTCGTTGCCGATGCTCAGCCGCCATGGTTGAACGGAGGGCATGTATGTGTGCTGGAGTGAGTCTGTGTGCGTGGTCGATGACGCAAGAGGCGGCTGGTCGCGAATTGGGGTTGCTCGTCGGAGCAAGGGTGTCTCCGGCGAAATGCAGCCTGGGGCGCACTTGGGGGAGGAGACAGAGGGGAAATGGAGGAGGGTCACTGGCGTTTAAAGGGGCATGATCACTGCGAGTAAAGATGGCCGCGTTAAGGCGAATTCAAGCCGCGAAATCAAGGCCTGCAACGGCCGGCGAGGGGGGAGGCGTAGTCCGCGGGTGGGGAAGAAGGGGACATGGCGGTGGGGTCCTCTGGCAGCGAGAGAAGGAAGAGGAAACAAGGTCCACCAGTCAGTGACTTAGCGGGTAGCTTCTGCGGTAAAGAAAACGTTTCGGGGGCGTGGGAACAGGTGGGCTAGGTGGGTCATCGAGCTGGGCCGATGGTGGTGCTCTATTTTTTTCTTCAAACTTTTTCCTTTTCTATTTTCAATTTACTGATTTGAAATTCAAACAAATGATTCAATCAACCAAATCAATTCAAAAAAACACCACACTTCACAACTTTGAACTGGGTTCTATTCAGTAGCATAATCCAAAATTCCATAATAAAATAATAATTTTATTTATAGGGTCCCATTATTAATTAAATAAATAGACCAAGGTTTATTAATCAAATAGGGTTTTGTTTTATTTAAAAAAACCTCTTTTGAAATCTAAATATTTTTAAAACCAAATCAGTAGGTTTTATTTGAAAATAAAAGATATTTGGAAATCTTGTTTAAAACAGAATAACATTTTTATTTTAGGTTCCATTAATAATTAAATAGAATGGGCCTTAGTTATTAAATCAAATAGGATTTGTTTTATTAAAATATTTATTTTGAAATTTAAAATAAAACCAAAACACTTTAGTAGGTTTTATTTGAGAATATAAAATATTTGGAAAACTTATTTAAAGTAAATAAATAAGTTTTAGTGTTTATCTAAAATGGGAAAAGCCTTTTAATAAAATTGGATATTAAATCCTTATTATTTTATTTAAATAAACCTTTACTATTTTATTCAAAACAAAATGTTTTAATTCCAAAGCTTGGCCAAGGTTTAATTTGGTTCTATAAAATAATCTTTATTTAAATATTTCTTTTCCCTTTGAAAAACCAAAACCTTTATGAAAAGATTTCAAAGTAGTAGTAAAATATTTTTTTATATTTCTTTTACTAAATATTTATCTTTTTAATCCCTTTAGGATTTCTTTGTTCAAAATAGGTTTGAAGATTTCCAATTGGATTCAAAAGTTTCTTCTGGCCCTGAAATTCAAACAAAGTTTTATTTTATTCATTTATTTTTCACATTACAAGATTTGGAAAATCTTGGGATGTGACACCCTTGTTTGCTACTAGCTAGGCTAAGCATGGCATAGATAGTAACTTAACTTATAAATTCCCTAGCAATTCTACAACTACTAGGATTTCCCAACATGGCATATAAGCAAAATAATATCATGCAAGACCTATCAAAATATTTCTAATGCTTAGTATAAAACATGGGATAAAAATATTCATGAAGTACCACTTGCCTTGGTAGTTTGGAGAGTAGCTACGCTCCTCACAATCACAATCACTAGCACCAAAATCTACACAAAGAATCATAGCCACAATCACATACAAAACATATACAATCAAAAATATATGCATGCATGCAAAATGATATGTGATGATTTTTTTTTAAAAAAAACTCAACAAAGCAAGTATACAGTACTGATTCATAAACAAGTTAAAAACTTGCCAAACAACATTTATTTAAACCTTAAATAATTTTCCAAACCATTCATATACTCAATTTAGTCCTACACAAGTTTCTGCAAATAAAACCTTTTTAACAGAAGAAAAACATTAAACACATTGCATATTTAGAAAGAGCTTGCTCTCCTGATTCCAACGATATAAAATTTGTCAAATTCTAACGTGGGGATCAAAAGTTATAGCCAAATTAAATTCAAACATTAATCAGATTCAAATCCTGTTTTAAATCCAAACTCGAGCCACGCGGCAGCGTCTGATTGAACGATACCGTTTCGCTCTGGATCACGCTCGGCTACCGTTGGATCTAACTAAACACGCAC
This sequence comes from Avena longiglumis, assembly GCA_030063025.1. Taxonomy (NCBI): domain Eukaryota; kingdom Viridiplantae; phylum Streptophyta; class Magnoliopsida; order Poales; family Poaceae; genus Avena; species Avena longiglumis. The sequence continues at coordinate 542,690,954 of CP125975.1, forward strand.
GGCTCAGATCTAAACTTAACGTTTCTCCCGCGTTCTATCCTACCCGCAAGATCTAGATCTAACGGTGCTCAGCACCCGACCATCAAGTGGCGACGCTGGCGGCGGCGCGCTCTGTCAGTGGCGGAGCTGGTGAACAAGGTCGCCCGGGAAGGTGGGAGGATGCTCACCAGGTTCGCAGCGATGAGGAGAAGCTCAACTTTCCCTTGGTTGGCGAAGGGGCGCTCGGAGTTGTCAGGGATTCCTCGCCGGAGTTCGCGAATGCGTCGGGTACGGCTGCTCGTTGACGTTGGCGAAGATACAGATCATGCCAGGGCAAAATAGACAGTGCGTCAGATGCGCGGAGTAATGCTGGTCATGCGAGTGTCAAAGAGAGGGCAAGGCGCGGTCAGAACTAACCAGGAAGACTTGCCGGAGTTGATGGTGTCGTCTGACTCGTGTTGTCGCCGATGTTGCCGACGCTCTGAACGATCCTAGCATGCACCAGAGGGGTCAGGACATGCGCATGGTTGCAGAGATTTTACTGGCAAGGCTAGAAGTCAAGGGGCGCGGGGAGCTCACCGGAATTTGATGCCGAAGTTCGGTACCGCTGGCAGTTGTTCGGGCGACCTGGTGGCGTGGCCTGTATGCTAGGTGAGGGAAATGGGCGAGGGAGGTGGTCTTATAGCCGAGCGGGCGTAAATCTCGCCAGATCAATGCAATTTAAGCGGCATCGCTATGGGAAACGGCAAGGCGAGCTGGTCATCGGCGTTGATTGAGGATTTAAGGGTGACGCGAGTGAGGGCCCAATGTGCCGAGTGGGTACATGCGCGAGGGTGAGAAATGAGGGAGGGGAAACCGTGGGTCAGCTAACGGTCGCTTGCCTGGGCGTAATGAACTCAAGCCGGCCCTTTTCCTTTTCTCTAATCCTTTTCTTTTTCTGTTTTCAATTTCAGGAACCAAATTCTAATGATTTCAAATCCTATTTGAATTCAAATCTATTTAGGGTTTTTGTAGTATGCAACAGTCACATTTCTGGGCATAAAACCAAGTGGTCACTTTGAATTGGCTTGGTCACTTGGAAATAAATAAGATAAGCAGTGGCATAGCACTAGTTTGAATAGGTTTTCAAATTGGTTTTTGATTCACATTTATTTTGAAACTTTGGTTTAAAACTTAGCAATCTAGTAAAACTACCTAAGAGCAATAAGACAACAAAGTTTAATTTCATGTTCAACAATCTCCTATTGGAGAGTAACATTTGTTTCAAAGGCTAGTCACATAAAATAATGAGCTCATATGCTCCTGTTTTTGAAGTGATTTGTTTGAAATGAAAACATATGATCATGGATGCATGGATGATATGCATAAGTTTGAAACATGATTTTAGGGATGTTACAGTGAGTGGTCACCGGCGACGATCTACAGCGCCCTAGCAAGCGAAATAGACCTAGTTCGAATCAGCGCAACCTACTGAACCTAATAGTGGCAGCGCCGCTCGGAAATGGTCATCGGAGCTTTAGCTCCAACGAGTTCCGACGGTGGCCGATGGTGGCATATGGCGAATCCGAGAATTACAACGAGATCTGGCGATTGAATGTTACTAGGAGGTTCAGGAACGAGATACAACGAGATCCAACGATAGGCGCGGTCGGAATCGAGCTCCCCGACGAGGATTCCGACGAACTGCTGCGAAGGGGAACAGCCAAATTCACCAGATCCAGTGCTCCCTTGATGCAAGATTCTACCCAGAGGATCTACGGAGGATGGCGCTTCTCCATGGCTGCTTAGAATGGTGTGGGGAGACGTGGTTCGACAGCGAGGAGTGGCTCCGGTAAGCTAGGGTTTCAATTCCGTTTGCATCTGCGAGGATAAGGAGGAATTGGGGATAAGGTTTGAGGCAGGGCGTCATGGTGGCCTTCTTATCCCCTCCTGGAACGACGGCGAATATCTTGGCACAAGGCTGACGACGACGACGGCATCGAGTGGCAGCGAGCTCCGCCAGCGAGTTGCCTGTGTGCGTGACGATGACGACGATGCAGTTTTTGCGGATAACCCCGTGGCAATTTCTTTAGCTCAACTCGGTCTCTCCTCGACCCACTTGTCACCATGCATGTAAAAGAATCTGGCTGGTTATCATTGTGGGCTGCTCAAGGGCGTCGGATAGGTGTAGGGTTGTTGGGCCAAGTCCAGGTAGTATTTTTATTTGTTTTATCCTTTTTCTATTTTTTGTTTTCTTATTCAGATTTGAATTTGATTTACATTTTGAACCTTTCTTTGTATGATTTGTTTGCTGGATATTTACAACAATACTAAAATATACTTAGTCTCATTTGTGAATTTTTATTATATCATCTTTTTGTATTTCTTTTATTTACTTAATATGAACCCCTTTTTTAATAGTTTGTAGAAACTTTTCTTATTATTTTTCTCTCCTATTTTAGTTATGAATTTCTTGAATAATATATTTTTATTTGTTTATAAACTTATCTCTAGTTGGCTCATAGTTTGAATAGAAACTTATATATGTATACTGATCCTATATCATTATTTGGTGCATGAAATATAAAAGAAATAAATATGTTCATTACTACTTCCATTTATTTGGAAAATGGTAATTGCAACTATTCTTTTATGATAAACAAGGAAGCTTAGGATTTTAATTTATGATTATTTACCTTTGGGTTTAGGGTTTTATTTTCTTAAAATACTTGGATTCCTTTATGGATATGGTTAAAGATTCAATAACTAAACATATGGTTTTCTGTTTGGGATATTTGTTGACAACACATTTAGTACTTGAAAGTTATATGTTGAATTTTTTATAGAAAGTAATTGATAAATATATACTTAAGCACATATAGTTATGATGGTTGGAATTAACAGAGATGTGTTTATGTGATTTATTCTTTGAAAAATATTTCTTTAAAGTGATATGAATATAAGATGATAGATCAATCACATGAGATGCATATTATATTTGGCTTAAGATTTAAAGTTGGTTGTTTACCAATAATTACTATCTTCCATAATTCATAATTCTAGACTTCTTATTAAAGAATTCCTTTCTTAGATATACTTCCTTTTTCTATCTATAATCATGATTAATATGATAGGGTTTATTTCATAATACTATTATCATTCACTGATTAACCTTCTTAAATCATGGATGAATCAAATGAGTTTGATACTAAAATATTTCATAACTTCCATATATCCTTGCTTGATTGCACCTACTACTCTACTGTTGATAGCCTTCCATTTAGCAAATAGTTCCTTCAAACTCCACTCATAATCTTCCTTAATTCATCCCTCACTAATATTTCTTCATCAAATGAATATATCCAACTACCTTTCTCTAAGATTTACTATCCTTTAAGAGAAATAACACTACTTTAATAACTCCATGCTGCTCTAGCTTTAATTTAATCATACTATCTTATCTCTTCTTGACTCCAATATCTTATACTTAACTTAACATCGTAGTAGTATGACTTGTCATGGCTAACCTAGGATTACATATCTATACTAAGTTTCAATCATGTTTTATCCACCAATGCCACTTATACATGATATAAGCATTCAATCTTAGTGAGTAAGGCATGATCATTATAATCCTTTGATCCTTTATGGTTTAGGTTTCCAGTTGGCTAATCAAGGCTTTATCAATACAACATTACAGTTGTATTATAGTTGTCTTCTGTTTATCTCTATTGGATTAAGAGATATAATTCATTAACTATACCTACTTGATCCAATAGGACTACTCCTGGTAACTATCCTCCAACTTTATCCTTGTAATCTTCTTTTCTATCAAGGAGGGACTTAACTCCATCATCTATTCTATTGATTGGATTATTTTCAACCATTCCTATCAAATAGATAACATCTGAAACTAACATCTCTATTCACTTCTTCTTAATTGTTTCTTTGTAGACACTTATTTGTAAGATGTGTTATGATCAAGAGCTTGATAGGTTGAGGATGGGTGAATCAATAGTTGATTTCCCAACATTGATGATCAGCAGATATGGGAATCTAACTCAACAGAGATGATAAGGATTGATGTGGAAAGAAAGATATATGGTGAATTATCTAAACTTAGTTTCTTTCCTACTCAATCTTACTTAAGAAGTAGGGTTAGGTATTTACCATGATGCTCATGGTATATGCAGATGAGATTAAGGTATAGTTGTTACATTCTTGTTATTTGTGTTATATCCTTAAATTGGTACTCATGAGTGATTATAATGGATACTATGATATGATCACATAAGGATCAAATATAAATCATAATGTATTAGGTTTTAACTTTTATTTTATTTGATCTACTCTTAGATCAAATCTCCCTTACCCAAAATAAGGTTTTAGCAAAGGTCATATTGAAACTTAACGCAGTCAACTTGATGATCTACTTCTTATTCCATCAAGTTAAGAGAAGCTTCAATCATTTTGACAAGTTTTGTTTAAAAGCGCGAAATTTATTCGGATTTTCTATGCATGAATGCAATGCACACATCTGGGTTCAGCTTATTTCTAAGCTCTAATGCTGGGATGTTACACAACCATAACGCACATACCCCATGTGCGCTACGGGTATGTGGCATGCGGCCGGCAGGCCCCTGGCCCACACATATATGTGGCGCACTATCACCATGTGCGCCATGGTTGTTCTAGTTACTAGTAGGGCACTGCCCACAAGTGAGCCACACCTGTTTTACTCTAGGGGCACTTCAACCACATGAGCCACAGATGTGTGGGTTACCTATATCCATTTTCCTATTAGTGTTGACTATGTCTTATACTTTGTCATGTCATGTTAGATGTTGCTTTGACCATATGCTTAGTGATTATTGTTGTAGCATGACTTGTTTCAAACAATTGAGATTGCTTAATGTGACATGAAATAATCATGCGTTGTTTTAGCATACAAAAGCATAATATTGTGGTATTCTCCTTTGATGCTTTATTTGGGTTGACTTGGCACATGCTTACACCATGTTATGACTAGGAACCAGTCACCTTAGCTTTTATGATCATTTAGTTTTTGACTTGTGATATCACTTTATGCTTTGATTAACAATGTTTTGTCGCTCTGCATGATTATGGCCATTATTGCTATCTTAGTTGATCACTCCCAGTATTTTGCTAGCCTCAACTTGTACTGAGCATGATCTCTACTCGAGCATCCAATTCCCAAGAAACCAAGTTATCCCAAAGAGTCCACTATAAACTCCTATGCATGATGTGTTACACCATTCCAAGTATATTCATGTTTTTACCTATCTTCCAAATTAACTTTTTTTATGTGAAAATTAGTGATTAAAGCTCTCATGAACTTGATGGCACACTTTAATTTCTTGCACTTAATAAACTTGAACCATTGTGCCCATCTATGTTGCTTATATGCTTGCAAATTATAAGTTGGGAGTTAGCAGAACCATGTTGTCATGGGGAACGCTTTGAACATTTGTACATATCTATTCAGTTGATATCATATTCTTTTGTTTATGGATGTCGGCGGTGTGAAATAAAAGAGGAGCTTGTAGTCCATGGAGTTTGTATATGTGTTAGAGAAACACCTGGGCGGCTAACCTAAGCCATACCTAATCATGGTGGAAACTTGCAGCATAACCATAATGAGCATTCTATGAAGCATCTTTAGAAAAAAAGAAAAAAACCATGCTCATGGTAAATAAAAAGATCGCTGAGATGCTCATTGCATGTTTCCTTGTCATTTTGATATGGGATAGCTCCTGTGTCATGGGGAAAGGGGTACCCCGTTGGCGGTTCTATATGATACACATATACTTACAATGACAAGAACTTACCTGTGACTAAAGTTTAGTAGCATGAGGAACGGTACTCGTATTCAAGGGGCATGAGATTTTCAACTTTTGATTTGTCAAGCATATAACTCATATTTGCCTCACTTTAACCTTAATCACTTCAAGATGCCTATGATACGGGCAATGAGAGATCAAAGCTAGTAAGTACCATAATTTTTGGAATCTCTTTATGAAACTTGAAATCCCTACTTCTCTCTGCGAAGGGCCTTTCTTTTTTTACTTTTGTGTTGAGTCTCGATCTTCTATCTTTATGCACCAATTAAGAGAGCATAGTTGTCATTCTTAGTTCAATGTGTATTGTCCCAAAACTTGTTGATTGATTCATAATTATGGTATTGCTTGTTCTTAAATTATTTGTATCTAGTCACCCTTATAAACTTTGAAGGTGTACTATGCATTTATGTTTTGCTATTCCATGAAGGATAAGCTGAATACCACTCTTGCTATGTTTTCTATATGTGAAACAAACAAATGTCTTTCAATGCATTGTTATTCATGATCTTTTGTTGTGTTTCCTTTCATGTTGCAACATAGTTGCTATGTCTTATTGTTAGAAATATAACTTTCATGCTTATGTTAGAGAACTTTGATCCCAGCTATCAATGCTTTACAATACCTTGATAAAGATTGTGATGGTGCATGTCACCTCAAAAATTATTCTTTATATCACTTACCTAGTCGAGGATGAGCAGGAGTTAAGCTTGGGGATGCTTAAAAAGTCATAAACGTATCTATAATTTTTGATGATCCATGCTTGTTTTGTATCAACTATCTTATGTTTTGTCTACAATTAGAGGCATTTTTATACATTTTCTGGAACTAACCTATTAACAAGATGCCACAGTGTCAGTTCCTGTTTTCTGGTGTTTTTTTGTTTTAGAAAATCTAGTAAAGAAATATTCTCGGAATTGGACGAAACATAAGCCGGAGTTCCTATTTTTCTAACACAAGACGGAGTCCAAAGCAGAGACGGAGGAGGGCACCGAGGTGGACACACCACCCCTGGGTGCGGGTCCACCCCTGGCCGTGCCACCAGGTGGTGTCGGCCTATCGGGCGTCCACCGACCTTGACCCTTCGCCTATATAAACCCCCCGAGGAGAAAACCCTAAGTACCAGATCAGAATTCCATGAAAAGTTCCACAACACCGCTGCCACCAAAGACGAGATTCGGGGGACAAAAGTATCTGTTCCGGCACCCTGCCGGGACGGGGAATTGCCCCCGGAGCCACCTCCATCGAATCCACCGCCATCTCCATCATCATTGCTGACTCCCATGATGAGAAGGGAGTAGTTCTCCCTCGAGGCTAAGGGCTCTACCGGTAGCTATGTGTTCATATCTCTCTATGCATGATCTTATTGAGATCATGAGCTTTGTAGTTGAATAAGAAGATCTACTCTGCTACTCAAGTGATTTAATAAATCTCCGCTTATCCCCACGTGTGTGAAGTTGACAGTGTGCACACCGTGTGACACTTAGGCTAAAGGTTACAGAAATACTTATCATGAGTATAATTTGAGTTGGTTGTCTCTATGAGATTGTGGTGTTTGTTGGAACCATCTAGCGCTCAAGGTGACAGTGTGGGTTTATCTAGATGGGGAATGTGAACTTTGAGGTGTGTTGTTATATCCCTACACCGTCCAACCATAGAGTATTTCAGGGTAGCATAGTGAAGAGAAGATATTATATGTTTATTGAGAGTGTTCACTAGTGAAAGTATGATCCCTAGGCCTTGTTTCTAAGCATTGAACCACCGTTTACAATCAGTCCTGCTACATTTTTGCTTGCTTCTATTTTTATTTTAGATTGCAATTACCACTTATAATCATCCATATTACTTGTATTTCACTATCTCTTTGCCGAACTAGTGCACCTATACACCTGACAAGTGTATTGGGTGTGTTGGGGACACAAGAGACTTCTTGTATCTTGATTGTAGGGTTGCTTGAGAGGGATATTTTTGACCTCTTCCTCCCTGAGTTCGATAAACCTTGGGTGATCCACTTAAGGGAAACTTGCTGCTATTCTACAAACCTCTACACTTGGAGGCCCAACAATGTCTACAAGAATAAAAGTGTGCATAGACATCGGCTGCTACCACCATATTCTCCTCCCTGTTTGCCACATTTATCCCTTTGTTGTTGATTTCTCCTTCCGCGGCCACTGCACGTTGCTGCACTAATGCACCCTGTCTCCGCCCCTACACGTCTTCTGCATCCCCTGGAACCTAATGAGTCCTCTGCCTCTGATCGAAATTGATCAGGCCACAACGCAAAGTGATGTAGAACTATAGAGGATGTGAGATGCTTGGGAGGTGGCTCAGTTGTCAGGTTATGTGAGGATGGTGGGAGACAGTGGCAGCATGCCTGATCGTAGGCCGAGCCATGGACACGTTGAAACTAACTAGTTTTTTGTATCAAACCATTGTGGTACCAACAATTTACATTGTGCGCTCCGCAATGTACTCCCTCCGTCCTGAAATAACTAACGTCGTGGTGTTTTTGCAGAACACGTGAAGCAAAGAAGAAGCAATTCTTCCCTCAGTAAGAAACCGAGGTTATCAAACCAGGAGGAGGAAGGAAACGTCACGCAGGTCTTGCTAGCAACACAGAGACCTGCACAACACAAACTCAAGACTTCACCCCAACTAACAGTGAGGTTGTCAATCTCACTAGTTGCTGTAACAAAGGATTAAACGTATGGTGTGGAAGGTAATGGTTTGCAGCAAGTAAACAAGTAACAGTGGAAGATGTATCAATGGTAAAGATTGGACCGGGGTCCATAGTTCACTAGAGGTTCTCTCCTTAGATAAACAACATGGCATGAAGGGTAAACAAATTACAGCAGGGCAATTGACAGGAACTGAGCAAGGCATAACAATGCAATACTAGTCAAAAAGATCCTATGAGATTCAATTGGGCAATACAACAAGAAACATAGACCGCCATCCAACTACATCTATGACTAGAAGTCCACCTTCAAGTTATCATCCGAACCCCCTCCAGTATTAAGTTGCAAGCAACAGACAACAGCTTTAAGCAAAGTGTGTAAGGTAAACAACACATCGTTGTTTCCATGAACAGGAGACCATTGTTTCCCCCTAGTGGCAACAACACATCTACAACCGAAGAGATTTCTGTCACTTCCCTTTGAAACTAGAGGCATGAACCCACTATCGAGCATAAATACCCCCTCTTGGAGTCACTAGCAACTACTTGGCCAAGATAGCTACTAACAATGGAGAGCATGCAAGATCACAAACAACATAGACATGATAGAATCATAAGACAAAACCATTAATCAATCTGACATAATAATCTCAATATCGATCGGATCCCCGCAAACACAACATGCAAGATTACAAATAGATTAGATCTTGATCATGAACGGAGCTCACAAGATCTATACATGAAATCACAAGGAGGAGATACAACCATCTAGCTACTACATGGACCCATAGTCCAAGGTGGAACTACTCACGCATCATACTGAAGAGAAGGCCTCCGGGATGGTTTCCCCTTTAGCAAGGTGCCGGGAAGAACTTCAGATCCCCCCAATCTAGGTACGATGGTGGCGGCGACTACAGAAGATTTTGTGGAATATTGATCGGGTACTTAGGGTTTCTGCACCGGGGCTTCTTATAGGCGAAGAGGGAGGCCGAGGGGGTGCCCAAGGCAGCTGCACCCCCCTAGGCACGAGATGGGCCCACCCGCGCGGCCAGGGGTGTGGCCCCCTTGAGGCCTCCTTCGTCTCTACTCTGGATTTCGTGTTCCCCACGGAAAGATATTGACTTTGGCTTTTGTCCCATCCAACTCCGAGAATATTGATTTTCTGCCTTTCTGGAACCAAAAATAGAAGAAAACAGGCAATTGGCACTGTGGCAACTTGTTAATAGGTTAGTTCCAGAAAAGATAAAAAAACACCTCAGAGTGTAGACAAAGCAAAGCAAAGTTGATACCAAACAAGCATGGAACATCAAAAATTATAGATACATTTCCGATGTATCAAGCATCCCCAAGCTTAACTCCTGCTCGTCCTCGAGTAGATAAGTGATAAAAAAGAATAATTTTTTAGGTGACATGCACCTTCACAATAAAGATCAAACCATTTGCAAGTATTGAAAGCTGGGATCAAAGAACTCTAAACATGTGCATGAAAGATGGAGTTCTAACAATAGGGCATAGTAACTATGCATGCAACATGAAAGGCTACAAACAAAGATCATGAATAACATGCATTGAAAAACGTTTGTTTGTTTCACATACAAAAAACATGGCATAGTGGCAATCAGCTTGTCCCTCATAGAGTAGCAAATAGATGCATAGGACACCTTCAAAGTTCACAAGGGTGACTAGAAACAAATAGCACAAGAACAAGTAATATCACAATATGGATCAATCAATAAGTTTTGGCACACTACACACAGAATGACAACTATGCTCTCTTAATGGTGCCTAAAAATAGAAGGTGGAGACTCAATAGTGGTGGAAGAAAGGTCTTTTATAAAGGAAGCAGGGATTTCAAGTTTCAAAAAGAGCTTCCAAAAACTATGGTACTTGTTAGCTTTTAGCCCTCATTGCCCCTATCATAAGCATCTTGAAGTGATTAAGGTTAAAGTGAACTAACTATGGAGTATATGCTTGGCAAAGTATAAGTTGGCAATCTCAAGTCCCTTGAATAAGAGGGCCACACCTCATGCTACTCAACTTCAGTCACATGTAAGTTCTTGTCATTATAAGTACATGCATATCATAGAGAACCGCCAATAGGGTATCCCTTGCACATGGTACAGGAGCTTTCCCATAACCAAAATGACAAGGCAAGCAGACAATGAGCATCTCAGCGATCTTTTTATTTACTACATGCATAGCTTTTTATTGAGGATGCTTCATAGATAGCTCACTATGGTGATGCTGCAAGATTCCACCATGATTAGGCATGGCTTAGGCTAGCGGCCCAAGCGTTTCTCTAACACAAAATACTTACTCCATGGACTTACAAGCTCCCTCTTTATTTCACACCGGTGACATCCATAGACAAAAGAGATGATATCAACTGAGTACAAAGTACAAGTGCAATGTTGAAAACGTTCCCCATGACAGCATGGATCTTCTAATTCCAACGTATAAGTGCAAGCATATACAACATAGATGACACAATGGTTCAAGTTTATTAGGGGAAAAGAATATAAAGTGTGGCATCAAGTTTGTGAGGGCTTTAATCACTAAGTTTTGACATAACAAAATAGTTTTTAATTGGAAGATAGATGAAAACAAGAATATACTTGGAATGGTGTAACACACCATGCATAGGAATTTATAGTGGACACTTTGGAATAACTTGGTTTCTTGGGAGTTGGAAGCATGAGTAGAGCTTATTCATACAAGTGGAGGCTAAGAAAAGACTGGGAGCAACCAACTAAGAGAGCATAATGGCCATCATGCAGAGCAACAAAACATTACTAATCAAAGCATAGAGTGGTACTACAAGTCAATGACTAAATGATCATAGAGGATATGGTGACTTGTCATCGTCATAACATGGTGTGAGCATGTGCCAAGTCAACTCAAACAAAGCATCAAAGTAGAATACCACAATACTATGCTTTTGCATGCTAAAACAACGCATAATTTCTTCAAGGCACACTAAGCAATCCCAATTGTTTGGAACAAGACATGCTACAACAATAATAACTAAGCATAAGTCAAACAACACCTAGCATGTCATGCTAAATTCTAAGTCACAGTCAATGCAAGCTTTTCTTGCACTTTCAAGCAGGAACTTCCTACTCCTTTCCAACACCAAGCAACCTATTTGCAAAACAACACAGCGAGAACGGGGGTCCAAACTACTTTATTCAAGCAAACTAAACAACCTAAGCAAAGCAAACGAAAACTAAGACGCTCCAAGAACAACACAATTGTGCATGAAACAATAAAAACGAAGTGTCTAAACAGACCTGAGCTTTTTATTGATGAAGAAGGGGATGCCTTGGGCATCCCCAAGCTTTGACGCTTGTACCTCTTGGATATTTCTTGGGGTGAAACCATGGTGGCATCCCCAAGCTTGAGCTTTTGTCCATTCTTCATCTCATTATATCATTCTCTCTCTACACCTGAAATTTTTCCTTCATACAAAACTTTACACAATCTTCATTAGCAACATTAGTGTATTCAAAAGATATTATACCTCTATCAAAGCTTTGGGACAGTAAGACTTTTCACTAAAAACACAAGCTATTGTAGTAACTCCTTCAAAAATCTCAGTTACCCAAAAGAGAAATAAAAAAGGAATCAATAAGAAGCAAATGCAAATAATGACAGAAATCTGTCAAAACAGACCAGCAGGTAAAAACAGATTTTTGGAACATCTTATGTTGCTAAAATAAAAAAGCGTTGAACTAACAAAAGTTAGCTAACATACTGGGGGATTTATTCGAAAATTTTAAGCTCAATCCGAGTTACAGAGACTCCTCACGAATTTTTATGGTGGAGGACAGAAATCTGTTTCGGGACAGCAACTCCCCAAATCTTACTTCCCTCTCATTAGAGGTCATTCTTGGCACAAAAAGCAAACAAAAAGGATAAGGAGAGGTCATTACTGAAGTAATAACTTCCAAGACTCAAGGAAACTCTTAGGTTATCTCCCAACAAGTACTTTTCTTTAACGCCTTAAAGTTAGGCACAAGAAGCAAGAAGAATCAAGTATTTTCAAATGAGGAAACATTAACATCAATACTTGCAAAATCTTCAATTATGAAAGGATCTCATCCAAATGGGTTTTGGAGGATCCCTTCTCATCTCTCTTTGGTCTATTACTTTCATCAAAAAAAAATCAGGAGCAATCCAATCAAAATACTTTTCAAAGGCTTCATGCATTCCAACAAGCTTAAAGGGTATGGGTATCTTAAATTCCTCTCTTGGCTTAGTTTTATCAGAAATACCCACAACATCTACACTTGAGCCTAGCATATTGAAACGCTCAAAAACCTTTTTGGCTTCCCTAGCAACATCATGGAATTCTTTTAATAAAGTTTCAAGGATGAATTCCCTCTTTTCAGCATTCTTTTCTTCTTTATTTTAGGAACAGGAATTGTATGAAGGGGTTAAGGCTAACAAACCTAGCCTCCAACATATGAACCAAAGAAGCTGCAGCAATCTCATAATTGGGAGCAAGCTCTGCTATAGATTTATCCTCAATATCCTCATGCTTGCTAACATGATTAAAGAATTCTTCAATATTATCTTTTCCAATTATGGAGCCACTACCTATTGCAAGATCCTTCAGGGCGAACTTGGGGAACAACATGGCGATATAGAACAAGGTGGCAACAAGAACGTGAACTAATTTTTTGTGTTTTTGAATAAAGAAAGCAAACCAAACTAAACTAAGTTTTTTGGGTTTTTGAAAAGAGGCAAACAAAACAAAGCAAAAGAATCTAAGCAAACTAAAAACAAAGTAAAGAGAAAGGAAGTGGAGGACTCCCCTTGTGAAGACTTCCTTAGCCTCCCCGGCAACGACGCCAGAAAACTTGTGTTGGCTAGCACGTGGTTGACGTGGGAGCCTGTTGGGAACCCCAAGAGCAAGGTGTGAAGCAACACATCAGCAAGTATTCCCTCAGTAAGAAACCGAGGTTATCGAACTAGTAGGAGGAAGGAAACGGCACATAGGTGTTGCTAGCAATTCAGAGACCTACACAACACAAACTCAAGACTTTGCCCCAACTAACAGTGAGGTTGTCAATCTCACTGGTTGCTGTAACAAAATATTAAACGTATGGTGTGGAAGGTAGTGGTTTGCAGCAAGTAAACAAGTAATAGTGGAATATGTATTAATGGTAAAGATTGTACCGGGGTCCATAGTTCACTAGAGGTGCTCTCCTTAGATAAACAACATGGCATGAAGGGTAAACAAATTACAACAGGGCAATTGACAGGAACTGAGAAAGGCATAACAATGCAATACTAGTCAAAAAGATCCTATGAGATTCGATTGAGCAATACAACAACATACATAGACCGCCATCCAACTGCATCTATAACTAGAAGTCCACCTTCAGTTATCATCCAAACCCCTCCAAAGATATGTTGCAAGCAATGCAACAACTTTAAGCAAAGTGTGTAAGGTAAACAATCCACTTGTTCCATGAACAAGAGACCGTTGTTTCCCTAGTGGCAACAACACATCTACAAATCAAGAGATTTCATCACTTCTCTTGGAAACTAGAGGCATGAACCCACTATCGATCATAAATACCCCCTCTTGGAGTCACTAGCAACTACTTGGACAAGATAGCTACTAACAACGGAGAGCATGCAAGATCACAAACAACATAGACATGATAGAATCATAAGACAAAACCATTAATCAATCTGACATAATAATCTCAATATCCATCGGATCCCCGCAAACACAACATTCATGATTACAAATAGATTAGATCTTGATCATGAACGGATCTCACAAGATCTATACATGAAAGCACAAGGAGTAGATCAACCATCTAGCTACTACATGGACCCATAGTCCAAGGTGGAAATACTCACGCATCATACCGGAGAGAAGGCCTCCGGGATGATCTCCCCTCCGGCAGGGTGCCAGGAAGAACTTTAGATCCCCCCCCCCCCCCGATCTAGGGACGATGATGGCGGCGGCTACAGAAGGTTTTGTGGAATATTGATCGGGTACTTAGGGTTTCTACATCGGGGGCTTCTTATAGGCGAAGAGGAGGCCGAGGGGGTGCCCGAGGCGGCTGCACCCCTAGGCGTGGCCCACCAGGCTGGGGTGTGGCCCCTCGAGGCCCTCCTCCGACTATCATCCTGACTTCGTGTTCCATAGAAAGATATTGACTTTGGCATTTGTCCCATACAATTCCGAGAATATTGATTTTCTGCCTTTCTGGAACCAAAAACAGAAGAAAACAGGCAACTGACACTGTGACAACTTGTTAATAGGTTAGTTCCAGAAAAGATAAAAACACCTCAAAGTGTAGACAAGGATGGAACATCAAAAATTATAGATACGTTTCCGACGTATCAAACACCACTGAACTTTTTCACTTAAAACCCGCGGTCCATCTCCAACCCATGACTCCTCCTCGTGTTCCCCTTCCGTCCGTCTGTCACCATCCCCACCGCCCACTTGCCTCGCCGCTGCATCAGTCCCCTCGCCTCGCTGCCACATCCATCTCCTCGGACTCCTCCTTCGCCTACATCGATTCCACTACGTGGAACCGTTGATTCGCATCCCCCACCACAAACCCTAACCCAGGCTATGGTAAGGTTCAATTTTAGGGATCCATGCCGGTGTTGCCATCTTTGGGATCTGAAGTTGGGGGGGCAAAGGGCATCCATGGCGTCATAGGTGTCCTAGGCCTCTGGCAAGCTTCAACCTTTGACATCCATGGTTGCCCTGCCGCCCATACCGACGCCGTTGTCCCCGGGATCTGGAGCTCGTCACTGCCATTGGTCTCATGTGTCTTGCTCACCTCCCACCTATGATTTCCTTGTGGGAAACATCGATACCCCCGAGAGGACAGTCGTCGGTTAGGCTGCCAGGGACGCCACCTCTCCCCCTACACATACACCCTCAGGTACTTGGGTTCTTTTCCCCTTTGTTCCCTGCCTCCATGATCCATTCTTTCTAGTCTGGACTATTTGGATTGATACCATGAATTAGTGAAAGTTCACCAAACTGAATTTAGGGCTTTTATTCAGAAGTACAGAGTTCAACACTGCTAATAGTATGTCCTGATTTAAATCATTATGTTTAGAAGTACAAAACTAGGATAAAAAATGCATATACTCCTCAAACTTGAATGTATTCCTTCGACTTAATTAAATTAGGAATTCTTAAATTATATAGAAACTAATTGCAACTATCTAAGGGATGAATATGAGTACATGTATATGAAGGGCTGAATCAGGTGCCTCGGGTAGGCCAGGATGCAATGTTTCTGTCAGTTTTGTAACTAATTGCAACTATGGATGGTTTGATTTATCAATGTCAGTCTTGTCTCTGACTACTCCTAGTGTCGCTTCAGTTCTCATTGATCACATATTGTTGTGCTAACCTGATCAGGTCCTTAAAGTGGTAACCGAACATGCAGCCCTGTGGTGGTGCGCCATCGAGGAGGAGCTCCAGAAGTAGCACGAGCTTGTGGAGATGAGGCGCAATGGAGAAGAGCAAGAGTAGCGATGCAGACGATGAGCACATGGAGCAGTAGCGATGCATTGGAATTGCTAATAGTATGTCCTGGTTTAAATCAATATGTTTAGAAGTACAAAACTAGGATAAAAATGCATATGCTTCTGAAACTGGAATGTATCCCTTTGACATGTCAATGCAATTAGGAAATATACTGGCTTATTTACACTTTATCTTATTTGTACTTGCAATACACTGTTCCATTCACATTCAGAACATAGAGCTTTCGGTGAAACTTATGTTCCCTAGGAATTTGCTAGGTGGGATTGTTCTAGGAAGCACTCTTGGTGACTACGTGATGCTTGGCCTTGGAGACATGGTAAGTTACTTATGTTACAGTGTTCCTGATGCAGCCCGTCCTACGGACGCACCTCCATCTACAACACCTAGTCCCCCAAGTGGACCAATGACTCGCGCCCGTGCCAAGCTCCTACAAGCCAAGGTTAACTCGCTCCTTTCCTCATGTGATTTTGGCCTACCTTTGGATGGCTTGCTACTTCATGCATCTACGTTGTGTATCCTCAGATATGAAGCAACACCACCACACCAAGCCACCAAGGAAGCAGGACCAGGAGAAGAAGTCTGAACGCCAGACACCGAGCCTCCGGTAGACCGGAGTCTCCGTCTCCTACACCGAGTCTCTGACCTTCCTCCGGCCAGCATCGAGACCCAAGCCCGACAGCCGAAGCCCCTCCGAGACGGGTCCGAGATTGACGAGTCTCCGGTCCGCACGGAGTCTCCGGACCGACCGTCGCCAGGCATTTTAAAGCCTTTTGGGCCTGGCCCATGTAACCCCCAATTTCGCCCAAACATCCAGTTTTATTCCAGAACTACCCCTGTTTATGTGGTTGGCCTATAAATATCCCCACCCCTCATATGTAAACCCTAGACTTGGATAATGATAGATTAAGACACCCCTTTGAGGATCTTTTAATCTATTGGTCTCATGCTCCTACCAAGGAGCACCTATTGTCCACCCTCCTCTTGGATCTTGCCTAGTGCGTTCAAGTTTTACAAGGCCTTGGGTTCTCGGTTTCTCGCCCCCAAGTCGTCAAGGTCTCACCAAGCACCTCGTCCCCCGTTGTTGGCATGGAGAGAGCTTAGCCCAACACCGATCCTAGAGATTATGTTGGACGGTTGCCACCGTGTGAGTTATTATGTATCGTGTTTGTGTGCGTGAGTTCATCGGGATCTTTGCGCGTGTGTTCGTGGATTTCGTCCCCTCTTCCTCTCCCACCGCTTTCCCCTCGATCCCGCAGAGATTCGTGAAAGATCGGGCCACCCCAAGGGGTTCCCCCATAACATCTTGGTATCAAGAGCAAGGTTGATCACGAATTTCCCCCCAATTTTTCTTCTATCCATCATAAATTCGAAAATTTCCCAAAAAACAGCCCCAATTTGCCTTTGGATCGATCTGTCGTTTTGGAGTGTTATTTGTGGTTTTGATCCGACCAAATCTTGTCTAAGGTGTTGGTTCAGCTTTGCCTGCGTTTCCCAGCCCAATTTTGGCCAAATTTTCGCGGATTTGAGGACTCTAGGCGTGGATTTCCGCTCAAGAACACGAGCAGACATCCCACACCGGAGAATCCGGCCTGCACACCGGAGTCTCCGGTCTACACCGGAGTCTCCAGCCCTGGACACCAGTTTTGCCCATTTTTCCTCTTTTTTGCATTGGCTAATCTATCCACTTGTTGTTTGTGTTCCGTGTGCGTGTCACCAACTAACAGATAGCTTCCGCAACATCGCCGCGCTCTTCGACACCACGGACCCCAAACTCTTCCCCACTCCATCGACACAAGATCATCACCATCAACTAAGGTATAACTTGTGTCAACCCTTGTAGCCATATCTTCCTTTGTGTGTACCTATCCTATGAGAGCAACTCATTTTGTGTTTGTCTAAGCATTGTGCACTTGCCATTGGAAAGTGAGAGTGTGAGGGCAAATACAAAAGTTAACATAGTAGCATAGCAAGGGAGAAAAGGAATCAAAAAAAAAAGAGAAAAAGAAAAAGAAAAATAGAAAGATACATAGTCTCCCAATACAAAGGGAGCATCAAGCTTGTAAGAAAAAGAGAGAGGAAGAAGCGCGCCAAGGCAAGTGCACAAATCCGTTGCTTACCCTCTTTTGGCAAACGAGTTGTGGTCTCTCCTTGCGTTGGCACGACACCCGAGCGTAGTCTTCGTTAGGCCATTTCGTGCTCACTTTCATAGTCGTGCTAACCCCATTTTTCTCCACGCGTGTGTGTAGTCGTAGGTTCTCGTCACCTTTTGAGTTGACCATTTCCTTTTGACTTGAGTTGTTGGATTTTCTCCACTTTTGACTATCCTTTGCGTTCGGTTTGTTCTTTGGCTTTCCCACTGTGGCATCCCGCAAAAACCACTACTAGAAAATCGCGTTGATTTTGTGCATTGCATCATCATGACATCATCATACATCTATCTGTCTAAAACTATTTTGCTAAAAGCCCTATTTCGTTTTCTATATTAATTCCTCCCTAATACTTTAAATCAAAACACCGGTGCTTCCGGATATCTCAGTTTGTCTAAAAGCAATTTATAAAAGGCTTTTAAAATTAATTAGAAAACCCTAGTCTAAAAATATCTAGTCCTAATCCTACCTAAAACCTTTTATACCAAATAACCTACCCAGTCCTATTCTACCCCAGCCCTCCACCTCACCTGCACCAATCGGTGCACGCCACCTCACCCACTCCCTTCCCTCCAGCCAACCCCCAGCTGCCACATCACCCCCCAGCCACCGATCCCCACCCTGCTGTCCCACCCGGCCACGTCGCCCTACCCACTCACACACATCCCCCACCTACCCCCCTCTCTCTCTCTCCCCGACAGCCTGGCCCCACCCCTCTCTCGTCGCGGTCACCCCGCACGCCAGCCCCACCCCGCGCGGCCCCACCACCCAACCCGCTTCCCCCACCTCGTCTTCCTCCTCTCCCTCACGCTCCGCCACCTTCCTCCTCTTCCTCACCGCCTCCTCCCCTCTCTGTGCCGTCCTCCCCCTCATGCGTGTCGCCGGCCGCCCTCCGCCCGTCCCTGGCGCCCGCTTCTCTCTCCGCCCTCTCGGCCACCAGCTCCTCACGCCGAACTTCCTCCACCTGCTGGTCGCCGCCTCGCCGCCTCGCCTTCTTCCTTCAAGCGAGCCTTGCCTTGCCGGCGAGCCCGCCTCCTCCGCCAACCACCCGCCGCCGCCGCAGGAGCCCCCATCTCCCTCTCTCCTCTCTGGGCCGCCTCTGAGCCCAGCCCGCCATCGGCCGCGCCCTGTGCCGCCCCGAGATCCACCCCGCCGTCGGCGTCCCCTCCACCACCGCCTCGCCTCCTCGCCGCCTCTTTCTTCGCTGCATTGCCGCCAGAGCTTCGCCACATCCAGCGCCTCGCGACGCCTCAACTCCGCCGTTTCTCCCCATCATGTGTCGCCTCTACCTCCTCGCTCCCTTTTTGGACGCGCGTGCGTCACCGCCGGTGATCCCCGGCGTTGCTCACCATCCTCTCCTTGCGTGCTCTTTCTCACGGTCAGGGGTTGCCGCGATGGCCGTAAGCCCTCTGTTCCTTTGCCCAGCGCGGCCCCCACTCTTTTTTCTTTGTAAACCGGCTATGCGATTCGTATCTACAGGCTCTCTGCTGCTTACCATCGATGCTGAGTGGTGGTAGATGTTGCATGTGCTTTTTGTAAACTTTCAGTGTTGCTCTTATTCCAGCCCGTATGTTTTGTTCATGTTCGTGTGAGATCACTTGATGCCACCCGGATGACCTCGACGAGAACCGTCCCCATGCCGAGATCTTCCGAAGACCGATCCCCGGAACCCGCGGAACCCTGATGCCGTCGACACGGAACCCCGAGTTCGCCATCACGGACATGTGGCGCCACACCCCAAGATCTCCAATAAGGAACACCAAGACCCTCGGGATCGCCAAGTTCTCCTTCCCGGAAGCATTGACGCCCGTGCGACAAGATCTACTTCCCAGATCCGAAGACCCCGGTACCGATCTACTCAAGTTCGCCATCGCGAGTCCGAACTTCAACGTTTCCCTGAACCCTGTCGAACCCCGAACCCCCGGAACCAAGATCTTCCGAACCCTGATGTGTGACCCCTTTTCTCGAGCCCTATTTTATAAATGTAATATCAAATTGTTGCATATTTAATTGTTCATCTCGCATACATATCATGTGGTTTGGGGGCATTATGCCGATTCACTTCATAATTAAATATGGGCCATATGCGGGATACCTTTGTCTTATTCCGGACTCCATTTAAATTGGTGTAATGAACCGATGCCATGTCTTGCCCTATTATTACAACATTTAATTGGCGGGGTAGATAAATAACTTGAACCGTTTAATTAATTTTCGGGACCCCGGTTCCACTTAATATTGCCCAATTGCATCGCATCTTTGCCATTTCATGCATCATACATGCATCATGCCCGATCTTTTGCCGTAGTATTAAATAGTGCATCCGGTGTTTATTCTAGTGTTTTGCTTCTTCGCGGATAAGGCCGTTGAGTTGATGTGAGTCACCGATCTTGGATGAACCTTCGACAATGTTTTCCAAAGCAGCATCTCCCCTTTCTACCTATTTTACTTTTATAGTCTTTATTCCCTCCGTTGATCTATTGCTATCCGTGGTTATGCGATGCTCTAGTTTTCGTACCCGTGATATCCCTTGCAGCCTTATATTTCCTTGGACACATCCTATTACCTGTTGTTTGGTAGATAGTTGGACTTGCGCGTCGTAGTCGCTTGCTCAAGTGTTGTTGCGTGTCGTCAAGTACCACAGTTGTTGGAGTATTGCCGTGTATTTATTGTTGGAGTTGATCTAGACTTTAATTACTGTTTAACAACTAAAATTGAAGTAGGTAATGCAGAGGCACAGGTGGGCAATAGATGTTATTTGGTTGTTAACCGTCCACTTGTGTCCCGTAGGACCCCGAGTACTTGATACCTGTTCCTTGAATATTCAAGGCTATCCACATCCGGAGGATTATGGGACCCCCCGAGCGAGCTTGATTCATTCTTATTTCTTGGGGCCACAAACTAGTTTGAGGTTTTATTTACTATCCTGTACTTATGCCATGCTTTATCGCTTTATTTACGATTGCGAGGAGCACTGTACTGTTTAGGTAAGCGGAGTGTTTTCGCAGTATCGACAAGCCCAGTTTTGGGTTCCCGATACGTACCACCGACGCAAACCTTGAGTCCGTCTCGAGTCACTAGCTTCGTTCATGGTGTACTCAATGGGTGGCCCGAAATATTCTCAATCTGTGATTGCTTTGTCGTGAAAGCCTCGTTGGGTTTTGATTTGGTTTTTCCGAGGTTGATCGAGTGTGTGTTGCTATTTGTGCACCCCCAGGGTAAAACTTCAAAGCCGTGTCCGCGGTTATGGACGACTTGGAGCACAGTATCTCGATCATAGACAACTATAACTAAAGTAGTGTTATAAATTTGACTTTATAATGACTAGTAATCAGCTTCACTATAATGGAATGGCTAAATAAAACTGCCAACAATTGCTTGTTTGGGTTGTCGCTTGCGACCATTGTATCTGACTAGTAAGTATTGCAACTATAACGGAATGGCTAAATAAAAGTACCAACAACTGCTGGGTTTTTGGGATATCTCATGATAATTGTATCTGACTAGTAAGTGTTGCAACTCCAATGGAATGGTTAACTAAAAGTGCCCACTGCTTATTTTATCAGGATGACTATCTATACCTGACTAGTAATTGGTGTAACGATAACCGAATAAATAAAACTGCCAACTGTGTGAGTTCCTCGGTGGACTTCCTCGTTTGGTCTCGAGGGGGAAATACCAGGATGGGATTGTTTGGTGTAAGATTCAGGTTGGTTCCGAATAGGTCTTTCTTACCCCTCTCTGATAGCCGCCAGTTGTATCGAGTCTCTATAGGTTGTTTAGTGCATCTTTGCCGCTGCCGCCACCCACCATACCTATGTAGAGGACCGCCAATTCTAGCCTCGCCGTGCATCTTGGCCTCGATCGACGCCCTCTTTTTCCTTTGCCTTTGTCGGCACCCCTTTGTTTAAGCGGTTTTGAGACCGACGTCGTTAGCGTGGTTACCCTTCCGCTTGGCTCGGGCAGGTTATGGACGCCATTGGTTATTCTTCGTGATCTTAGCCCCATTTGCATCTTGTCCGTAGTTGGACGCCTATCGCTTTCAAGGTGATTTGGATCTTTGTTCAGATATTCGTATTCTTGACTCATGGAGTCGTGTTGTATATATATATATCATTACGTGGGTCCCATCGAGGACTGTTGTGTAATGTTATTACTTCGTTTTCCACCCGCACGCAAGTGCCTGGTGGGCACCTTTGAATCGTTTCTATGCGGGTTTGGCGGGTTTCGCTAAAACTTGCATAGATCCGATTCTGAGGGTGTTACACCCACAATCCTACCCATCCACCAAAATATTTTGAGAGTTGTAGCTCCTTTGTGTGTGAGTTTCTTTGCCATTTCACTTTGCACGTTGTTCGCTCATTTATGTGGCAATTGGTTTGATATAATCTCCAAGGTGAGGTAAAAGGCTAACTCTACGCACCTTTACTCTCCATATACAACCCTTGTCGGCTTTGCATCATGGACAGGAATGGCGAGCCGTCCCAACCACCACCACCACCCCGGGAGGACGACAATCCATATATGACAAGATGGGACCATTGGAAGGTCCGAGGAGAATTCAACTACCGTTGTGAAGCACTTGAGAGGCGCCAAGATGAACAATTTAGCGAAGCCCGAGCGGAGTTCAAGAACATCGACAACCGCTTCGAAGAAGTCCGAGGCCAAATGCATGCCATGCAACACAACCTTGGTCATCAAAATGAAGCTCTTGGTCGTGCCCTCGCCTCAACGGATGAGAAGATTCAACGCCTCATTGATGGGTTGGCAAGGCCACGCTCGCGAGACTCAAGATCATCACGACACTCCTCAAGTGAATCAAGTGCTCCTCGCCGTCACGCTTCAAGGCACCGGGATGGACCCGTCCTTCAATCCATGAGCTCTTCTCAAGCGGTACCATCTCCGCGACACGCCGCAACGTCAAGCTATGATGGTGACCTCTCTGCAAGACCTCCACGACGTGAAGCGGACCGGCCACAACAAAGGGCACTTGTGCTTCAACAAGAATAACCTCACATGGACCGCCAAGCCCATCGCCATCGACATGTTCTTTCCACAACAAGTGAAGCATCCGAAGTGGAAGAACAAGTTCGCCGGCGGCGTGAAGCACTCGAAGATCCACCAAGGCGCCCCCCTCGACATGAACGTCAACGTCGTCAACATGATCTTCACGACGAGCCCCCTCCACATCAAGAAGAAAGAGAGCAGCCCATTGCACATGCGGCTCGACGTACTCCTCGCCACATGACGCAAGATAATGCTCCTCCGCATCAACCACGACAAGAACAAGAGCAAGCTCCCCAACCTCGTCGTGAGGACCAACAACCGCCTCCTCGTCCTCAACCGCGCCAAAAACAAGAGCAAGCTCCCCAAGCTCGTCGTCCAAACCAAGTTCCACCACCAAACGCGGCACCTCAACAACCGCAAGAGCAACGCCACCATCAATAAGAAAGACATGAGAGCTCGGATGATGAAGATGGCCGCCACAATCATGGCAACCGTCGAAACCGGAACCGCAATGAGGAAGAAACTTTTGGCAAGCTCAAGTTCACAATGCCCAAGTTCACCGGTTCCAATGATCCCGAAGAATACCTCTCATGGGAACTCAAGGTTGACAAGAACTTCCGCATGCACAACTTTAGCAATGAGAAGATGATGGCCATGGCATCCCTCGAGTTCGATGAATATGCCAACCTTTGGTGGGAACAAGTCCAACTCGCTCGTGAATCAAAAGAAGAGCCCCCAATCTCAACTTGGCAAGATATGAAGGCTCATATGAGATCCCGCTTTGTTCCTTCACACTACACGCGTGACCTCTTCAACAAGCTCCAAACGCTTAGTCAAGGAACAAAGACCGTGGAAGAGTATTTCAAGCAAATGGAGCTCAACATGATCCGTTCCAACATTGAAGAGCGTGATGAACAAACAATGGCACGTTTCCTCAATGGCTTGAACCATCCTATCAAGCGCATCACCGAGTTCCAACGGTACAACAACATGGTTGAGCTTGTGCACATTGCATCAAAGGCCGAACGTCAAGTGCAAGAGGACATCAAGTTCAACAAGCCAAAGACATACTTCACATACAAGCAAGATCCAACCACTACTCCGACAACACCAAGTGGAAGCTCCTCAAATACCACCAAACTTCCCTTCAAGCCAACACTTCCTCAAGGAAAACAGCCCCCAAGTGGCAAGTACACAAGAGATGAACAACCATTCAATGGTGAATGCTACAAGTGTGGAGGCAAAGGACACAAGTCGGCCGCATGTGGGAACAAGAAAATTTTGTTCATCCATGACAACGGCGATGAAGAATACTTGAGTGAAGATGAGTTTGATGCAAGGGTCAAGGAAGCCATGGCAAGGCAACATTTGGAAGAGGACCAAGAGCTACTCATGTGTGAGCATGACGCAAGTCCATCGCTTGTGGTCACAAGGGTCTCAACTACTCAAACCAATGAGAATGAAGACCAACGATCAAACATCTTCCAAACTCGTGCCGGTATCAATGGGAGGTCCATCAAAGTTGTCATCAACGGAGGGAGTTGCCACAATCTTGCAAGCACAGAATTGTGTGAGAAACTCAACCTCACCCTCCATCCGCATAAACACCCCTACCATATCCAATGGCTAAGTGACCAAGGATCCGTCAAGATCAAGCACACCGTCTCGGTAACATTCTCAATTGGGCCCTACAAGGACACGGTGGAATGTGACGTGGTCCCAATGACGGTTTGCCATATGTTGCTAGGCAGGCCGTGGCAATTTGACAAGCGTGCTTTGCATAATGGTCACTCAAACACCTATACCTTCAAATGGCTTGACAAAACTTGTATGTTGCAACCAATGACTCCTAGCCAAATAATTGCGGACAATGCAAAGGCTTTAGCGAGGGCGCAATACACAAAACCATATTGTGAGAAGAGTGGTGAGCGAGAGAACCACACTATAGTGAGTGAGTGCCACAAGCCAAACTCGAGTGGAAAAACTAAGAGTGTTCTTCTTGCCACCAAAAGTGAGATGAGAGAAGTGCGGAACAACCCATCCATTTTGCACTATGTCCTTGTATGCAAGGGACTAGCGCAAGGAACTAATGACTTGACAAATGTTCCTCCTTCTTTGATGGCTGTTTTGCAGGAATTCCAAGATGTATTTCCCGAAGAGCTTCCTCATGGACTACCTCCTCTTCGTGGAATCGAGCACCGCATCGACCTCATACCCGGCGCCCCACTCCCAAACCGCGCCGCGTATCGCATGAACCCGGAAGAGACGAAGGAGATAGAACGACAAATCAACCAACTCGTCTCCAAAGGTTTGATCCAAGTAAGCACTAGTCCAAGCGCGGTCCCCGTGATTCTAGTCCCAAAAACGGATGATATGTTGCGGTTATGCATGGATCGTCATTCAATCAATGCTATCACCGCGTTATCGACATCCTATACCGCGTCTTGATGACATGATTGATGAGTTATGGAGCCACTATATTTTGAAAATTGATCTTCGTAGTGGTTACCATCAAATTTGCATGCAAGGTGATGAGTGGAAAACCGCCTTCAAGACCAAGCTTGGTCTCTATGAATGGTTGGTTATGCCTTTTGGCTTATCAAATGCTCCATCTACCTTCATGCGCCTCATGAACCATATTTTGCGATCTCTCATTGGGAAGAGTGTAGTTGTTTACTTTGATGACATCCTTGTCTATAGCAAGTCACTAGAGGAGCATGTTACTCATGTTAAGGAGGTCCTTCAAATCCTTCGTCATGAAAAGCTTTACGCTAATCTCCCAAAGTGCACTTTTGCAAAAGACAAGCAGATTTTCCTTGGTTTTGTTGTGTCTTCCAATGGCATTGAAGTTGATGTCTCAAAAGTCAAGGACATACGAGATTGGCCCATCCCTACAAATGTTAGTGAACTTCGTAGTTTTCATGGGTTGGCTGGCTTTTACCGTCGCTTTGTGAAAGACTTTTCTACCATTGCTTGCCCCCTCAACGAATTGACCAAGAAAAATGTCACGTTCGTTTGGGGAAAAGCACAACAAAAAGCTTTTGATGAGCTCAAAAAGAGGCTCACCGAAGCACCACTTCTTGCATTACCGAATTTCACAAAAACTTTTGAGATTGAATGTGACGCTAGTGGTATTGGCATTGGTGGCGTCCTTATGCAAAATGGGCGTCCTATTGCTTACCATAGTGAGAAACTTGATGGCGCATGCCTCAACTATCCCATTTATGACAAAGAACTTTTTGCCTTGGTTCGAGTTCTTCAAGTGTGGCAACACTATCTTTGGCCCAAAGAATTTATCATCCATTCCGACCATGAGTCGTTGAAGTATCTTAAGGGCCAAGCCAACTTGAGTAAAAGGCACGCAAAATGGGTTGAGTTCATGGAGTCTTTTCCTTACATTGTCAAATACAAGAAGGGCAAAGAAAATGTGGTAGCGGACGCCTTGTCTCGCAAAAACACAAGCCTTCTTACACGACTCGAAGTAAATGTCTTGGGTCTTGATGACATCAAATCTTTGTACGCGTCCGACCCTTTCTTTGGACCAATTTTTGCAACATGTTCAATAGACAAAGGGATTGATGATTTCTATTTGCATAAGGGTTTTCTTTTCAAACAAAACAAGCTTTGCATTCCGAAATCGTCTCTCCAACTTTTGTTTCTTCAAGAGTCCCATGGTGGAGGCCTTATGGTTCACTTTGGCCATGAAAAGACATATGACATGCTCTCCACTCACTACTTTTGGCCAAAGATGAAGCGCGACGTGGAGCGCCACGCCCAACGATGCTCTACATGTATCCAAGCTAAGTCTAAGTCCAACCCCTTTGGTCTTTATATGCCATTGCCTATTCCTCATGCACCTTGGTCGGACATTAGCATGGACTTTGTGTTAGGGTTGCCTAGATCTAAACATGGACATGATTCTATATTTGTGGTAGTGGATCGTTTTTCCAAAATGGCACACTTCATTCCGTGCCATAAGACCGATGATGCTTCACATGTAGCAAATTTGTTTTTCAGGGAAATAATTCGCCACACGGTACCAAGAACAATCGCCTCCGATCGCGACGTCAAATTCATGAGCTACTCGAAGACTCTCATGGCCAAGCTCGGCATCAAGCTCCTCTTCTCGTCCGCCTCGCATCCTCAAACCGATGGACAAACCGAGGTCGTCAATCGAAGTCTTGGCACACTCCTCCGGGTGTTGATAAAGAAGAACCTTAAAGACTGGGAGGAATGTATTCCACACGCCGAGTTCGCCTACAACCGCGCCAAGCACTCCACCACCATGAGGAGCCCGTTCATGATCGTCTACGGCTTCGAGCCTCTCACCGCGCTCGATATCCTCCCACTTCCGCTTCATGAACGTGCCAATATGGACGTAGTCAAGCGTGCCCAAACAATGAAGAAACTCCATGAAGACACAAGAGCTACGATCGAGAAACAAGTCCTTCGCCAAGCATCAAAGCTAAACAAGAACAAGAAAGAGATGATCTTCGAAGAAGGCGACCTTGTGTGGATACACTTGAGTAAAGACCGCTTCCCCAAGGACCGCGACTCCAAACTCAAGCCAAGAGGTGATGGACCGTTCAAAGTGCTAAAGAGGATCAACAACAATGCCTACATCATATATATCCCAACATCCAAGTATCTTGTGAGCCCGACATTCAATGTCAAGGACCTCTCACCCTACCATGGCGAAGATGAAGTTGAGAAGGTTAAAGAGTCGAGGACGACTCTTTCCCAAGGGGGGGAGATGATGCAGCCCGTCCTACGGACGCACCTCCATCTACAACACCTAGTCCCCCAAGTGGACCAATGATTCGCGCCTGTGCCAAGCTCCTACAAGCCAAGGTTAACTCGCTCCTTTCCTCATGTGATTTTGGCCTACCTTTGGATGGATTGCTACTTCATGCATCTACGTTGTGTATCCTCAGATATGAAGCAACACCACCACACCAAGCCACCAAGGAAGCAGGACTGTGAGAAGAAGTCACTGAACGCCGCACACCGGAGTCTCAGTGTAGACCGGAGTCTCCGGTCTCCTACACCGAGTCTCCGACCTTCCTCCGTCTGCATCGAGATCCAAGCCCGGACAGCCAGAATCCCTCCCGAGACGGGTCCGAGATTGACGAGTCTCGTCTGCACCGAGTCTCCGACCCCAGCCGAGTCTCCGGACCGACCGCCGAGCATGTTAAAGCCTTTTGGGCCTGGCCCATGTAACCCAATTTCGCCCAAACATCCAGCTTTATTCCGTACCACTGTTTATGTGGTTGGCCTATAAATAGCCCCACCCTCATATGTAAACCCTAGACTTGGATAATGATAGATTAAGACACCCCTTTGAGGATCTTTTAATCTATTGGTCTCATGCTCCTACCAAGGAGCACCTATTGTCCACACTCCTCTTGGATCTTGCCTAGCTGCCTGTTGTACAAGGCCTTGGGTTCTCTTGCCGCCCCCAAGTCGTCAAGGTCTCACCAAGCACCTCGTCCCCCGTTGTTGGCGTGGAGAGAGAGCTTCGCCCAACACCGATCCTAGAGATTATGTTGGACCGGTTGCCACCGGCGTGAGTTATCGGCGTGTATCGTGTTTTTTGTGCGTGAGTTCATCGGGATCTTTGTGTGCGTGTGTTCGTGGATTTCGTCCCCTCTTCCTCTCCCACCGCTTTCCCCTCGATCCCGTGGAGATTCGTGAAAGATTGGGCCACCCCAAGGGGTTCCCCCATAACAGTTCCATCCACATACTTGGTGTTGTGAGTCTTGTACTGCCACTCATGTAAACAGGATTTCATCATTTAATCATGCCAATCATGTAAAGCATGTAAATTTAACATAATATTACTATCAAGGTAGATAGGTACAAGTACAACAAAATATCACTTTTAAGGTATATTGTGTTAATTGACAATATTCTAAACTTGTTGGACTGAATCTGTAGGAGTGCACTTAGCTCTCTGTTAATAATATGTATCTGCTTCTTCCATGGAAATAGTTTATGCACATACTAATGATCTGCATGTGTACTTTCGTCGTCCTCTGTTCGCATGTCGTGAGCGTGCCATGTATTCAAGTATTCGTTCCCCAGCTGTTCTTCTTCCAAATCATTCAAATCGAGCATTCATTCCAGCTGGTCTTCTTCTCCTCCTCCTTTCTCTACCTCTCCTTCTCCTCCTCCTTTCTCTACCTCTCCTCCTTGTTCGATAAGAGCCAAGGTCTCAGCAAGTAGCTCCGCCGGGATACAAAGAGCGAGTGGAATCATTCCTTTCGTCGCAATCATCCTTGCCCTTGTGCGGCGGATGGTAGTTCATACCTCCTCCTACTTTCATAATCTCAATCATACAGGTCTGGAGTGTCAAGAAGCATTTTGATAGCATGCCAACCTCATAGTTTTTGTATTCTTGCTCCACATCGTCTATCAGTTCCTTGATAGTTGTAGGTGCTCTACTGTCAGTGAGTGACTGAAGTGACCTAAATAAGCATAGGTTGAGCACATTCATGTCTAGACTATTAGGAGGTTGCTGCAACAACCTAGTGTCCAGATCAGTTTGTACTATGGCCTGTCAAAAAACCAGATCATCATCATGGACATGAGGTCTTGCGTTGTCTTGTTGAATGTAGATTGTCCTTCCTTCATCTTCATCAGGCCACACATCTTGAATAGAAGGAATCACTTTCTCAACGAGATAGTCCCTCATGACATCTCTGGTCACTTTCATTGATTTGAGTTCGAGTGTTCCTTTGTCTCTATTTCGACTATTTTTAATAGCTGCAGTCTCTTTGACAAATGCCCAAATCCCGATCTTTCCATCAAACGTGACAACGCCACCGTCGCCATATCTTGGCCTCGTAAAAGCGGTTAGGAAAATTATGTTCCCAATGTTGTTCGTGTTTGGCATGGTGCGTAAAGGCTCAGGTTCGTCGGGGAGTAGGTAGCACGTGTTGTTCTTCCTAGTCATGTCAAACCACTTCTCGTCCATGTGGATGATGTTGTCCATAAACTGGAAGAAAGGACGAGAAGATTTCAACGTGCTCTCATGGAGCATAGAGACACAAAACTTCACCCTCTTAATCTTATTAGATGGTGTCATCAACGGCTTCAAGGTGCTAGTATGTTGCTTCAGCTCACCCAACGTGAACCTTTTGTGTAAGGTTGAGAGGGGCACACCTAGAGATTTTGATAGAGATCGAATTTTCTTTCTTTTGTTCAACTGGATTTTGACATCCGAGAGAAATTTAGATCTTTCTTCTTACGGCTAACTCTACCTTTCTTTTTGCTAGAGACATCAACTTCTTGACCTGCTTTAATCTGATTATTTGCTTCTTTCATATCTTGTCAATAGTGCTTAGACTTGTTTTCAGGATACTTTCAACGAGTTGTTTGTATTTTTAATACTTATCCATCTTTGCTTTTGATTACTAGTATAGCAAAATAAGCACCAAACCTTTGCTAATTTGTCAAGTTTACCGTATTTCTTCTTCTGGGGTCAAGTTCAAAACAAACAGTCCTTCCCCATCATGTTCATCATCATTTTCTTCCTCGGGTATCAAGTTCATCTCAGGTGGTCCTTCCTCGTCAACGTCATCACCATTTTCTTGATCAGGTAGTCCTACTTGATCAACTTCAGCATCATCTTCCTCGGGTATCAAGTTCAAATCTGGTAGTCCTACTTGATCAACTTCAGCATCATCTTCCTCGGGTATCAAGTTCAACTCAGGCGGTTCCTTCTCATCAACTTCAGCTTCATATTCTTCCTCGGGTAACCAATTCAATTCAGGAGGTTCCTTCTCATCAACTTTAGTATCATCTTCTTCCTCGGGTAACCAATTCAATTCAGCATCATCTTCTTCATCGGGTAACCAATTCAGTTCAGCATCATTTTCTGGATATATTGGGATGAGTTGGTGGTTAGGCTGTACAACATCAGACTCACTGGTTGGAGGGAATTCAGCCTTGTAGATATTTTCTAGGTTAGAACACACTCCTGTGAAAGAGCGAGAACGGGGGCATGACATGGTTTCTTTTGAGAATAGGAATAACAACAGATCAATCAAGCATACTAGCTTACCGTGTACCAAAGGTTGAGAGAACATGCTGTCCTTTTGGCATATTGTTTTATATTTCCACAAATCCAGCCTTGTCTTAGGTACTTTCTTTCTCTTGGAAACCAGCTTATATAGTTCTTCGCCATCAAAATGTTTTTTTAGATAGTTGTCCAAAAGT
The DNA here is from genome assembly GCA_030063025.1 of Avena longiglumis. Taxonomy (NCBI): domain Eukaryota; kingdom Viridiplantae; phylum Streptophyta; class Magnoliopsida; order Poales; family Poaceae; genus Avena; species Avena longiglumis. The sequence continues at coordinate 542,722,361 of CP125975.1, forward strand.
ATGAATTAGACATTGCTCAAGAGAAAAATACGTATGGAACTTAGTCATTGAAACTTATGCAATGGAGATCACTAATTGCTTATCAAATTTCGGTCTTCTCCTTTTCTCTTGTACTCCCAGAATTTTGTTTCTTTGGTTCTCTTATATTTCCAGCATTTGAGTACTTGAGATGGAGATTAACTGAACCCTGTAAGTAACAGTTTTCAGAAACCAACGGTAGAAATTCAGAGTAGCAACTAGAAGAAGAGTGGAGAGGCTACATGAAGTTCAGGAACCAACTGTACAATATTTTGTACACTGTATTCATACTTATTTAGGTTTCAGACTTAAGAAGTTCAGAGTATTCAGACTTATTTTTTACAATAAAGAAGCATGACAGAGTATTCATACTTATTTAGGTTACATGCTTAATTGGTTGAGTTGGTGATAACCAATTGGTTCAGATCTATGTTTGGTCGATGTAGACTGGTAGTGTTTGTTTCTGCCATGCTTCCTTATTGTACTTCGGTATTTTTTTCACATGGCGATAATCATGGACTTTCTCAAGAAATTTGCTCACTAATCACCTTTGTACTTCACTTGCAGGTTTGATGTTCTTGGTCTTCACAAGTTCGACAGCGACCGCAAGAGGATGTCGGTTATAATTGGCTGCCCTGACAAGACTGTCAAACTGTTTGTAAAAAGTGCAGATAGTTCTATGTTTGGAATCATCGACAAAACACTAAATCCGGATGTTGTTCAAGCTACTGGTTGGTGACTGACTGATGATAAGCTATAGGAAGCTCTGGTATTTAAGATAAGCTACAGGAAGATAAGCTACAAAGAGTACATGAAGCAATTGAAAACTGAGGCAAGCTGGAATAAGTGAATGTGCTACAGCAAGATAAGCTACACAAAGATAAGTTCATGAATCTTATTATCTCCTAACAAACCTGAATTTTATTACAATGAAATCAGAGACTGCTTTGTATTATCTCTTGACAAGTGAATATGCAAAATATGACGGTGATTGAAATTGATTAAGATTAACACTGCATATGGCAATGATTCAGATTGATTCATGAACTGATCGTTGATTCAAATTGTACAGTGATTCCAACTGATATTGAATTTGACAGTGATTCGAACTTTCAGGAACTAACAGCTTTAGATGGCAGTGGAGAGACGATGGCGAGGGATGGAGCTCCTGCGTGTGGCCTCTGTCGAGCATGAGCACGCCTCCTCCGTCGATCTCGAGCGCATGCGCGTGGTCGCGCTCGAGGTCCCGCGCATGCGCGTCCCTCCATCGACCTCCTGTGCATGCGCGTCCCCTCCGTGGAGCTCCAGCACGCCCTCTTCGTCAAGCTTCGACGCTCCCTCTCCGTCGAGATCCGGTGCGCCATCCCCGTCGAGCTTCGGCGCCCCCCTCCGTGGAGCTCCGGCGCGCCCCCTCCGTCGAGCTCTCGCGTGTCCCCTCCATTAAGCTCCCGTGTGGGACTTCAAGGGCAAGCAGAGCGGCAGCGCAACCCTAGAAGGGCGAGCAGACCGGAGGCATGGTCCGGCACGCGGCGGGGTATGGCCGCCGTCTTGCGCGGGCCGGGATGTGGGCGCCAGAGCTCGGGACGAGGCTAACTAATCGAATCAGAGGACTATATTGTAATGATTAGGATTGTATTGTAATGATTTAAAACAGTCTGGGTTATTTAGCAAAAAAATAACTCTATAAATGCCGCGTCAGTTATTTTGGGACGGGGAGAGTAGTATTTCCTTGCCGTTACAAGGGCACGGCCATACATAGCCACCCGTCACGATCTCTTTGCGATTTGGATTCCACGCTCTGCGATTAGGATTCGACGCACCAGCAAAGACAGCCCAGGCGCAAGCACAAACAGACCAGACAAGTCGAGCAAGTACGTACTCCAAGGCGATGGCGACAACAAACGCGGCGGTGCCGGCCGCGGGGTACGGCGCGGACGGCGTCTACCGCTCGCTGCGCCCGGCGGCGCCCATCCCGTCCGACCCGGGCCTGTCCATCACCGACCTCCTCTTTCACCGCGCGGACGCCTGCCCGTCCGCGCTCGCGCTCGTCGACGCCGCCACGGGCCGCGGCCTCACCTTCGCCGGCCTCCGCTCCGCGGTCCTCTCCACCGCCATCGCGCTCGCCTCCCGCGCGGGCGTCCGCCCCGGAGACGCCGTCCTCCTCATCGCGCCCAACTGCGTCCTCTACCCCGTCTGCGTCTTCGCCGCCACCGCGCTCGGTGCCGTCGCCAGCACCGCCAACCCGCTCTACACTCCGCGGGAGATCGCCAAGCAGGCCGCCGACGCCCGCGTCAAGCTCCTCATCACCGTCCCCGACCTCCTCCCCAAGGTCGCCAGCCTACGCCTCCCCGTCATCCTCCTCGCCGACACCGCACCCGCCGCACCCGCGTCCCCCGCCTCCAACGTCACGCTCTACTCCGACCTCGTCTCCGGCGTCGACGAGACCCAGTACCGCCGCCCGCCCACCAAGCAGGACGACACGGCCGCGCTGCTCTACTCCTCGGGCACCACGGGGGAGAGCAAGGGGGTCATCCTCACGCACCGCAACTTCATCGCCACCTCCACCATGGTCACCTCCGACCAGGACCAGCGCGGGGAGGGGCCCAACGTCGTGCTCTGCTTCCTCCCAATGTTCCACATCTTCGGCCTCTCCGTCCTCACATTCGGCCAGCTGCAGCGTGGCAACACCGTCGTCGTTATGTCCGGGTTCGCCATGGACGCCGTCATGAAGGCCGTCCAGCAGTACCGGGTCACGCACCTCTTCTGCGTGCCGCCCGTCATGATCGCCCTCGCGAAGCAAGGGCGAGCCGGGAAGTACGACCTCGGCTCTCTCAAGTTCATCGGCTCTGGCGCTGCGCCCCTCGGCAAGGACGTCATGGAGGTTGTGGCCATGAACTTTCCTGAGGCCGAGATTGTTCAGGTAATTCAGCACTCTTGTTCTGCAGTTCTTTATAATCTTCAGTGTCTTTTTTATGTGCTTTTGTGGGGACTAGATCTTCCTTTTGTTTTCAATTCGCTTTTGTTTTTAAGTTAAATCATGTGATTAATCCAGATTTCTTGTTGATTCACCTCCCTATATTAACCCATTTGATGATTACAACTTTGCAGTATACAACTACATTGTCCTGTCTAACTTAACTTTAGCGCTTGGAAACTGGAAAGTGACATTTCATTACTTTGTCATGCTAATACAACTTGATTGGTTAAGGCACAAGATTGTCATTTTTTCCCTTGGACACACCGCATTTGTACTTCTAGAATCAGTTGTAATAATTCAGTGTTGTTCCAACTATACTGCCGACTTCAACTATGTTTTCTTTAATGTCAAAATCAACTCCTTGTCAGGAAATCTTATGTTACTAGCCCTGGTATCTTTGCAGCAATCATCAAATAGTTATGTCATAACTATTTTGAGTTACTGTTGATCAAGGTATCAGGTTGGGAATATAAATATATTTCATAACTATTTTCAGCAAGAAGATTTCTTTTTCCCCATTGCATTGGCAGTTTAACCATTTTGTCGTGGTAAGTGGTAACTGCATTAAGGCTGATGCTAGCAATCTGTGTACCAATTTCAAAACTAATCTAAAGCCGTTCAGCTATTTGCTGCACAATACGCCTTATGGGACCATGTAGTACTATGCCTATATCCTCTCATATATGGTGCCTGTAAAAAAGCTTAAGTAGTTCATATCTCAAGTTGTATATTGTGTTGTGATGTTCTGGCAGGGCTATGGTATGACCGAGACTTGTGGGATCACATCGCTTGAATACCCAGAGAAGGGACAGGCTCGTCAGTTTGGGTCGACCGGAAAGCTTGTCACTGGAGTTGAAGCAAAAATTGTAGATGTAGAGACGCTAACACATCTGCCACCAAATCAACTGGGAGAAATTTGTATTCGAGGACCACAAATAATGAAAGGTATAATTTTAATCGTGGGCATTGTGTTTTTTGTTTCTGTTCCCTGTCTTTTTTCAGATCAAACAGGAGAGTACTCCAAATGTACATTAAAACTCAGTGTACTTATACTTCATTGGAACTGTCATGATTGATTATATTATATTTGCTTTCACATGTTTATTGACAAAGAGAAGTTTACCAAGGCCTAGTGTTTTATATTTCTACACTATTTTTCACTAACAAGAAGTCCAGAATCTTTCCAATGTATTCTGTTCGAAAAGGATTATAGGGCCGGAACTTATCCTAACTTGACTAGATTTTGTTTGTAGGGTATTTCGACAATGTGCAAGCTACTGATTTCACAATAAAGCAAGGTTGGTTGCATACCGGTGATCTAGGATACTTTGATGACGAAGGCCAGCTTTTCGTTGTTGATAGACTTAAAGAGCTGATTAAGTACAAAGGTTTTCAGGTATTGGATTTTGTAAATACATTTCTCGTTGCCAGACCTTGTGAATGAGCAGCACTTACACAAAGGTTCTAGCCAGACCCTCTACTTAAGTTCACATATCGATAAGAGGATCCTTTTTGCTACTTATGTTATTCTTTTTGTAGCCGGACATCACAGTGATAGGATATTTGTCTAAGGAAGTATATAAAGACTTACAGATTAACCAACTTAAACTCATTGAGATTTCACCAGGATATTTCTACCTGTAGTAAGTTAGAGCACATGCCTAATAAAATGGTATACGTTTTGACATTATTTGTCATATAGGTCAATGTATTTTTAGCATACACCATGACTTCCATTTTTTGTAAATTCTTCCTGTGCCAGTTGACCACTGATCGATACATTGCCCCAAATGAGATTAAAGTTTCACTAGAAAGCCTTTTTTATATTATCATTTCACCAAGTTTCACTAGAAAACCTTTTTTATATTATCATTTCACCAAAGGCCAATTTGTCTTGACTTGAGAAATCATTTCACCTAAAGGCTTATGTGTCTTGACTTAAGCATGTGCATTTTATTGTCTGAATTGAAGACTTGTTGTGTAATTATCCAGTCTAACTATCATAAGGGGAACCCATAGTTTTGCACCCGCCTTTTTTTCCTTAAACAGTTAAACACAGATCAAACTGTCATTTTTTATAGAAACTTCTGATTTTATTCCCGTTTTTTTGGTAGATTGCACCTGCTGAGCTTGAAGGACTACTTCTATCTCATCCACAGATTCTAGATGCTGTCGTTATCCCGTAAGTTGCACCTTGTAAAATTTAATTGTATGGAGCGGCCGTTGAGTACAGATTGTTGCAACTTTGGTCAGTTTGGACTTGTTCGTCAGTTGTTTCTTATCTCTCGACTTGGGGCTCTGCTTGTTTCAAGGTTTCCTGATGCTGAAGCTGGGGAAGTTCCTATTGCCTACATCGTCCGGTCACCTTCAAGTTCATTGACCGAGGTTGATGTCCAGAAGTTCATTGAAAATCAGGTTAGGCTGGCCTCAGACCTCGCTAAAATTTGTGACTGTTTAGCTAAACACAAAGTAGCAATAGAGCATTTTTGTGTGCAAACACCATCCCCAACATACCCAATGTGCTCTCTGCATACTAGCCATGCTTGATACTACCCAATGTGCTCTCTGCATACTACCCAAGGTGCACAAAGTAGCAAAGTAGCAATAATGCAGTTCTGAACTACATTACGTTTGTTTCAGGTCGCGTACTACAAAAGGTTGAAGAGGGTTACCTTTGTGGAGAGTGTACCAAAGTCAGCTTCAGGCAAGATTTTGAGAAGAGAGCTCATCGCCAAAGTCAGGGCGTCCAAGCTGTAGCAGATGTGCTTCTTTATGTTTCCACACCAATTGTTGCTGCTAAATTAAAACAAAATCACAACTGCACATTGTTAGAGGAGGTTTACAGATTCCCAAGCTGGAGCTTTTCTTTTGTGCACCGTTTGTACGACGCAACACACGAGTGTCGATCTCAACAGTGTAACAGAAGATTGTATATGACCGAAACCATTGTTCGGCAAATGTACAAGTGTGTGCTATACTATATACGAGGATCTATACAAGGAATGCAGAAGATTAATATGAATGGGTAATGGCTATACATATTTTACATCTATCTATACAAAAAATTCACATGTGCTGGTTCCGTCGAATCATTGAACTGAATGCCACCGGACTCGTGCGCTGTGAAATTTCCTCCTGCACATCATGCAAAAACAGTAAGTTATTTTCCAGATTCAACTGAAGGGCAGAAGCAAAATTTAGCCCTGCACAGTCTTCTGGTTACTTGGAGGCTTGGAGATGATCATAAGTTTTTACCTGTGTTTGTTGAGGCTATCATTCTGGTGCTTGGCGTCACTGCTTCATCATCAATATATCGGGGAACGGGAGCGGCAACGTTGATCATGCCGGTCTGCTGGGTGTTTGTTGCTGGGTATTCTTCTTCCTCCTCATCCTTGTCGCCCGGAGGAGGCAACGTCAGTGGAATCAGTGAAGGCTCTGTGTACAGCATCTTGCCATAGCTCCTCTCCAGAGTACCCTTGTCAAACTGGAGACAAAGATTCCTGGAAATTTAAAATGGTTTGGGTAAATTATTAACACTGTGACCTTGACTAGAGATATGCAGTATAGTAGGAATTGAGATCAGACATAGTACTAGCTACTATAGTCCGTGCATCTTTTCAAAATATAAGGAGTATAAATTTATTCAGACAACAGTTTCTCACTTTGACCTAGTTTATACAAACAAACATAAAAGACCTGCGGTATCATACCTATATCGATCAATAATAGATTCCACCACAAAATATGTTTTATTTAATCAATATGGTAAATGCTCATATTCCTTTTTCATGTTAGGCTAGAACTATAAACTTCAATTCTTTTTACTAAATTTTATAGTCTTGATTTTTTTTTTTTTTGGAACGGTGGTAGCGAGTACCTTGCTGTAAGATCTGTCCACCGCCGCCATTGAATGTGCATTCTCGGCGGAGGTCGATTAGCAAGGTATCGCTCAGACGCAGATTTGACCTGCACAAATCGACCAATTCATCATTACACACATGGACCATTGGAACTGCATAATATGATCTCTCAACAGAAAAAGAGAAAAACATGGATAATTAAACGAAAAACACACATGTACATACCTCGATTTTCAGGGTATCAAATCTGGCGTCTTGGAAGCAGGCGCACATGGCTTGTATGTTGGACCAGAGGACGTTGATCTTGAGGAAGGCGTCGCGGCGGCTGAGCTGGCACACGATCTTCTTGGGCTTCCTGTACTGGAACTTGGCGGCGATGTCGACCTCATCTGTTCGAGTGATCTATGGCCATAATTAAGTTGGTAATGGTAATCAACAAGACAGGGCAAGAAACACATGCTACATCGATAATGGAACAAGGATTAATTACAAAAGATCTATGTACCTTGCGTTCGCCGAGCTGGAGGGACCGCACGGCCACCCTCCGCAGCCTTCTCCGGCCCTTTTTCCTCTTCTTCTTGGCCGCCTCGCCCTGGTCCTCCTCCTCCTCCGCCCGAGGGAGGCCAACTTCGGCGGCGTGGACGACGACAGATCGAATGAACCTGATCAGCCGTAGCAAGGGCTCGTCGACCTCGAGTTCCAGCCGTGGCGGCGCCCTGCTACTGGCGACCACGGTGCTGTAATGGTGGTGCATGCCTGCGGCGGCTTCCTTCGCGCCGGCGCCGCCACCGGCATCCTCGCCAGCGTCGGCGTGCTCCGGCGGCATGTCGATCAGGAGCGTGGAGTTGGTCATCGCATCTGGTCGATCGGTACACTGAGGGTGGGCGGCGCATGCCCGTACGTGCCGTGGAAAAGAAAAGGAAAAGTGGAAAGCCTGCGTCGGCACGCAGGTATGTGCGTGTCCAGCAGGCGCACGAGCCTTTGTATTTTAGACCGCGCTTGTTTTTTCTAGTCTATCTATCTATCTATCTATCTATCTTCTATTTATATCTTCTTGTTCTTTCAAGTTGAGGTAGGTTGGTTAAATACGTTTCCGTTCACCAAAAATACGTTTTCAACCTTTTGGACATTTTTGCCCTCCCACCAAAACGCATATAACACACTCGTGCCACTGTATCTAAACAAGAAAAAACGGTTCGACATTGCTCCCTCAATCCGCCCCGCCTCGCCGCCATCACGGGCTCCTCTGCTGGCCGTCCGGCGTCGAGGCTCGCTATTCCTCCGCAAATCGGACCTGCCGCCTCCGCTCATAGCCAATTTGTTGAGTCAAGAGGCGGTAGCGTGGCACAAAAGCAACGGTTCCGTCGGCCGGTCACCGAATCCGCCACTGATCCCATCCAGTGGGCTTTCCGTGCCCTTCTCCGGAGGCCAAGAGGACGTAGCAGCGGGCACAACCGCGAACGGTTTCCTGCCGGAGACCGTATGGCGAGGCCCGTAAGCCGCATGGACGGCGGGCGATATTCGACGGAAGAAGGTAGTACAGTTCGTCTTGTCACCTCTTAGCCTTCACGGGATCTCGACTCCAAGTGATACAAAGGTAAAAGCAAAACAACAAAGAAAATGGATGGATCGGTTGATTTGGGCTTGATTTGAAGATTTGCTAGATTTGCTACTGATTTTGAAGACGAAATTGAAAGAAATTTGCTAGATTTTGAGCTCAAGAAACCTCCTGTAGAGGATGATGGATCATACAGGATAAGGCGTACATGGAGAATGAAAATATCTGGAGAGATAGGGATAGAGATGGTGGCCTCGGGCTTGCCGCAGCGGACAGAACAATGTAGTACCTACTCTACCAATTGCTGAGAAGAAGTGCGTGTGTCGGCGTTCATAAGCGAGACAAGCATGACCACGCCGACAGCATGTGTTCAGACTACCCTCCGATCCATATTATTTTTTTCGCAGAAATGGAAGTATCTAGCACTAAAACATGTCAGATACATCTATTTCTAAAACAAGTAATATGAATGGAGGAGTACTGCATCACACCCTGCAATTGATTAACATGGGTATGCGTGCATGCATCTGCTGATCTACTTAGCTTAATTTAGGTGATTAGTCCCTCAAGAAAGCATGCACTTATATGCACAGAGTATTCTTGCTATAGTTTTTTTCAGTCTTATTTTTTACAATATGCAGAAGCGTTGGACAAATCTCAAAGATGTATTGGATGGTCTGATATAGGACCGGGGCACCAACATGGATGTGGAGTTTGATTTTATATACTTTAAAGCCTCCAGAAGCATGCTGAGCTGATCAACTTCTATCATATCATTAATCTTATGTGAATTTAGATCATAAATTCGCTTCAATAGTGAAATTCTTTAGGGTCTAGAAATAATTCACTAAAAATACTTTTGGAACGCCGCTTTTTTTTTTCTGCCGATGCAACGCACGGGTATTTTTCTAGTGTTGATAGTTTATCTCCGACATCTCAAAAAGGAAAGTTTTCTCTACAAATCTTTATTAAAAACTAGCAAAATGCTCGCATGTTGTGGCGGAAGAAGTTAGTCTTTGTTGTACCGGTGGTGAGTTTTTTTAATTAGTGGCACATCGTAGCATAGACAATTTTTTTAACTTGCTCTATGACATCTGCTCCTCGATCAATTAATTGTTATTATTCGTAAGTTGAATATTTCCTTTCTTCAAACCATCTCTTCTTTTTCTTGACGTGCTTCTCTTTCATCTTCTCATAAATTAGCCCACACAACCCCTCACAATCAGCCCAGTTCAGTTAGGCAGCTCATAGCTTTCTTTAAATCAGACCACAATCCCTCCGCTTATTAGTTGTTGTTTGTTTTAAATTTTTCCTTTAATCCTGCTGATAATAGGCGCAAGAGATTATAATATAATAGTGTTAATCATTGTATTACAGCATGATGAAACTAAATACGAGGATATCAAGTTTAATTACATGGTCAAAACAAGCTAGACCGGGTCCTGCAATCACGCTCCAGATAAAATTAAATAAAGCGATAGGACCCATCAAACTCACGCGTGCTGGAATCTCCACGTATTTCCGGCCACTGCCACATGGGCCCGCGCGGCTCAAACGTTTGCTCTTCTGTCCCCGTCGCCGCGAGGTTGGTCGAAGAGTCATGGCTGACTCAGCCCCACTCATGCGAGCACTCAGTCCCACTGAGACGTAGGGCCACGCGTGTTAAGTAACATGACTAATAAGGGCATGTACAATAATACACATCAGCTGTCTGTAAACATGTGCCACCTAGGATATATGATGAGTTGGAGTGAAGAGAGTAACAGAAACCGCATAGGCCGTCGGTAAATCTGTAGCCGGACGATTCCCGTGAAACTCGCTGGATACAGACGGCTCTTCTGTCACGATATACAGACGGTACTTATGGCCCCAAGCAAAAACTCGCAGAGGTGCAGGACTGGAGAAAGTTGAAACCGTTTCATATCATCGTGGGCATATGTAGACAGGTGAAAGGACACCACGTTGCATGAGTAATCTAAAGTGTTGTCGGTACATGACGTGTATACGTATTATAGACAATTGTTGTCTAAACCATTGCTCATGTCCTAACATTAAATCACTCGACAATAACCGGACGAAGATGAAACGGAGCCTAGTCAGACGACACGAACCGTTATTTCACTATAAGCGGGATATATACATAAGCGGTGATAGTTATGCGTAATACGGAGAGGATAAAAAGATAAAAAAAAAGTGTTGAACGAAAAAAAAAGTAATCCATCTTTTATTATTACTAGCACAAATGCTTGTACGTTGCACCGGGAATAAATGTCATGAGTTTGCGATGGGAAATCCAAGTCCGACTCTATCAACTCGTGTAATCTATCTACTAATTTACAGAACGGTAGGTTAGTCCTGGAAGTTTTTCGTTCCGATTTTTCGCTGGACGGTTTTGCCCCTGATGGTTCGGGCTATTTACATGTTTTGCCACCGCCAAGTGGTATTGCACGTGAAAAGAAAAAAAATCCGATTTTTTGTTTCCCGTTTTGCCCCTGACTGTTTGGAGATTTTACAATCCCTGCCACCGCTGCATCAAATCGGGTCCCCGCCACAGCATCAATCGGGCGGTTTGGTTCCGAGCGAAGCCAAGGACGCCGGCGGTCCACCGCCTCATCCCAAAGAAGCTCTCCCACCTCCGTGCTCCTCCATCGCCAGCAGACCCCATCTCCGCCTCACCGCCGCGATCCCCATCTCCGCCTACCACCGAGACCCTGCTCCTCCTCCAGATTCAATCGAGCGAGCATGGCGAGGCGTGGTCTAGGATGCGGTCAAGGTCTGAAGCTCTTCCTTGACCCTTATCGCTTTGAACAGAAAAGACAAAGGATGTCTTCTGCAGCTCCTTGCGTTGTTTTGCTCGCTTCAAGTCAGTGCGTCTTCTTGCATTGCTTTGCTTCAGTCCTCTCCTCTTCTGATGCTGAATCTATGAATTTCTGACGAAAACCTCTAAATTTCTAATGCGCAGACCTGATGAACAACGTGGATACCATCGCAAGGCATTGCAAGCGAAGCGGACATAAGCCTGATTGGTTTGTATGGTGTGGGCTTGCGCTGCACGATGCATGAAGCTCCCGACCCTGTCGCCCTGCAGCTGTTGCTGTGCGCCATGCCAAATCTGACTCAGGTTTGCTATTTGATTGAACAATATTGCTGCTACTGTTCTGGAATAGTAAACAAAAGAAATAGAGAAAGAATAGTCGATGGGGAAAGGATAAGAGAAAAACGATTGGAACAAGGGATGCCTCGTGCTTCGTTCCTAGAAACAGTTGATTATGTGATTTGTCTGCATGGTTAGCTGATGCCCGCGCTAACTTGGTGTGTATATACTCTTCTTCTGATTGCTACATGCTGCTGCCGTTGTGAGAGATGTGAATGTTTTTAAACCATAGCTAATTGGAACGTGTTCCTCATCTCGATGACACAAATAGATTATTAGGAATAATAAAAAAGAGAATTTGTGCATTTAAAGGATATTTAGATAATATGGATATGAAATTTAGTATCAACCAAGTGGAGATGAATTGGGTAAAAAAGAGGAACTCTAGCAGAATGCATCCACCGGTGTCATATGTGGGTGGGAAGCAAAATTCAAAGAATTAAACTCCACAGCGTGGATAGACTATGTTTTATTTATTATATAAATAATAAAATTTAAACCCGTTGCAACGCACGGGCATTCAACTAGTATGTTTAGTAGAAAGCATCCCACATAGATGCTCCTTCTCATTCATGTCTAGAACTACGGTGCATTATTTTACCAGAAAAGAGGTGAGTTGAAGACAAGAAAAACGCATAGTAATATTGTTTGTACTAATATTTGTATTCTTAGATAAGTACTACCAAGTAGACAATCTAAACCTACTGTAACCTAATACCAGGAGACCAACAACTGTGTTTGGCCTAATCGGCTGGCCAATTAGTGGTTCATATAGGCAGGTGAGGTGCAACAACGATTGGCGAACTTTAGGAATAAACCATGACTAAAGAGCATGGAAAAGATAATTTTATAGAGCTACTATGACCTAACCGTAGCTGCAAGGCCAAAAGGATGTGGCGAAACTCTAAAATTTAGTGAATCTGGCCCTGTTTATAGAGTTGTGGTCTACCCATTGGCACCAATTAATTATGGCAGACCACTGCCGTTAGCTGTTGATGCCTCTGTCTATATACAAAATTAGTGAACAAATAATAATTGGCAGCCTGATGAATGCCAAGTAGCATGTTTAGATCTAGGTGATTGCATTGAGTAACTTTCTATGTATAAAACATGCTGAACTGAATAAAGAAATCATGAGCAAATTAGAAAAAAAAATCTTGAACAAATTCAGTCAGGCCGCACCCATGCTCCTCGCCATGATCTTTCAGTATGCTCCCCAAAGCGCCTGGCGGGGATGGAAGGGCATGGCAGGATCTTGAGGGGATGGCAACCTTGCCCAGCTCCAAGCTCAGCCTTGTGCTTGCCAGTTCCACCTCCTCCTTTTTCCGTGTGCCGAGACATCACCCGGTGCGTGCCGCATCGTCATCCGGTGCGTGATCTGCAACCTAGCAGAACCTGGAACATTTGATCAGACAGAAGAATTTATAAATCAATCTTTAAGGAATTCCTTTTTCCAGTATAGTTAGCTCACTTGATCAAAGAAATAAATGAAATCACTTCTAACTTGAAACATAAACTCAATAATCCCCCCACCCCCACCCCCACACCCAGATACCTTGAAGGTATACACATAGAACACCAGTTGCCCCAGTCAACCACGCCCAGTTCGAATTGGCCGACACCCCGACGTTGGAGTCATCACCTATTCAGTAGCTCCTCTTGCTTTCTCTCGTCGAGGTTAACCGCATATTCTGTTGAATTCGGATCCGTTGTTGCCTTCACCTCGTACCATTTCACACCAGCGCCGCAGCGCTAGACTTTTCCACAGTTGTGCTCTACATAAGGTGTCTGCAAGATGTACTGCGGAACTGAAATCAGTGGGCAACAATGCAGTTGAGAGTTTACTGAACATGAAAAAAACCGAACAACTATCAGTCAGATTTTTAGGTATCAACGGGAAATTTAGAAACCATCAAGCCTACTGAGACAGTGCATTCCAGTTACAACTTCTCTATCAACAACATGAACAGGCTGTGTGCTAACAACCTTTTTATAACCCTTCTATGTAGGTACAAAAATTATAACCAGAGTCGACATGTATATATTTGACCAAATCGGAGAAAGCCAACTACAAAATCTTCTCATAAAGTGTGAGGAAATGCACAAAAAAAGTATTATAGAAGTAGCTGAATCGGACCTCTTCTGTCATCTCAAATCCTAAGGCTCTACAATTGAAAGCAACAATTTCAGGTCATTATTGCGGACACAAGAAAATGGTATTAGAATGACAATGACTAATACTAATACCCTATGGCAACACTCAAATTTCTTTGGCCTCAATGGTTCCTGCGACGCAGCACATTTACTAAATTTATCATCGCAATCAATGAAGCAAAATATCACAGAGGAAATAAACAGATGGGCGAACAAATAGATCCATTACCTGAGTTATCCTGTCAAAAAGATCAAACACATTATTCTGTTGCGTGAGGCCATGAGGACGAGCTCTAAGCCTCTCTCCATGTCTATCCTTTCATAGTAGTCTATGGTACAAGCACGCGTATCAGAAGCGGATCAATGTCCATGATGTTATCAGCTGGAATAAAAAGATATAAGAGACGCCACGTGTAAATGTTGATACGAAATTCAATTCTAAATCTTCACTTATCAGCGGTTTATACATTTGCGAGTTAACAGTTTCCAAGTGGCATCCACCTATTCTGCACGTCCCTAACACGAATCAGGGGCACAGTGGCTGCCAGAATTTCGGGGGACAGGGTTGGGAAGGATGGGTCAGCAGGCAAGCGAACCGGGTGGCTCTTCAGAGCTAATATTTCTGTCCTTGCTATGTGCAAGAGCTCATGATCTCATCAGGGTGGCATGCATGTTAATAGAAAGCTACTCTTTCCTTTATGATTTAAGGTGATTCATGTGAATAAATATATATTTTAGGGTAAGTAAAGCTCACACTATAAAATATTTCTACGCTCTTATGTTTGTCAAGTTATTCGTATAACTGGCAGACCCAAATTAATCTTATCTGATTAAGCTTGCCGATCTCATCTGCAATCGGATAAAAAACATCTTAGCTGGTTTGTGCTACACCAAGAAAATAACTCCATGGTACCTGTTCGCATGCCAAACCAAAAAAGGGTTTGCGATCAAGCTTTCTTATTAACAATCAGCTACGTTGTTCATTGCCTGCTCTTGTAGTCGGAGGAGAATTATTTGCATAGATGTTTCTCTGCTTTTGATCGGCCAAGGAAATCTATGGATCACCCTCTATTGTTGCATCTGCATGTCTCTGCGCTTCCATATTCCAGCCTGACCGGGGCCATCGCCACCACAAGCTCACAGCCCCGTACCGGCGCACTGCAGCCGCTAGGAGAAATCTCAGCGCCACGCTATGTCACTACAGTAAATTGGGAATTCGTGGTCTTAGAAAACCACCTCCACCAATGTAAGGTATGCGGTACGTAATATGATTAAGTACTATAATTAGAACCAAACACAAAGAGAGCTGCACTTAACCTTGAAGTTGAAGTTAAATAAACAATCTAAAGCACCCAAATGAAATTCTAGATACTGAATCAGGCTACAATAGTTTGACTACAAGCACCTACTTTCAAATCTCTATTTATCAGAAACAAAAAGTCCCAATTTTGTCGCCTAGGTTCTGAATCCATAACCCTGTGCTGGGAAATAGATCGATGAATCCGGACTCTAACTCACACGAAACTTTATATCACAAATAGCTAAAATCCTGAGCTTTTTCTCACAGGCTGCTAAACTCTAGTTCTTCAAGGACTGTTGAACTCCCAAGTTCATCTACTGGGCCAACCCTTCAAACTAAGAATAAGGAGTTTTGCACATCACGGTCAAGAAGTGTTTCAGAGAAGGGAGTGAGTTGACTGACCGCTGGGCGTTGCTGGTAGGGGTGGTCTTCATTGATGTCGGCGCTGAGGGAGCCGAGGTCGGGTCGAACACTCAATCCCGTACCGGCCGTGACCGAGGCGCCGGGAGGAGCTCTACCCAGCCTGGTCGTCGTGGCCATCAATGTCGCCTAATTTTTCTTCCGCTTGTCCAAGCCCCCGTCCCGCTCCATCTACCTGTCGGCCTGCGTGCCCTCCTCTCGCTTGTGGCCGCTGGCTGCCGCACCAAGCCCCAGACCACGTGCTCGAGCGACGCGTCGAGGGACGGAGGGCCAGAGCGGCGGCGGCATGGTGAAACCCTAGGTGGGTGACATTGGGGTCGCTCGTCTTGGAGGCACGGGGGATTTGGGACTCGCCCGGGAGACCAAAAAAATCTGATATTTTTCTTTCTGACTTGGCGGTGGCACAGGGTGTAATATCTCCAAACTGATAGGGGCAAAGTTGTTCAAAAAAGTATTAGACTGGAAGAAACACTTCGTGTTTTATTATTACTAGCAAAAGTGTCCGCGAGTCACACCAGGAGACCATCCGTGTTGTCACGTTTCTTCCTATTCATGAGGAACATATAAGCAGACCTAAGAATATTTGTAAAAAAAGACCTAAAATGATTATATTGCAAGCACCTCGTTGGACCAACTTTTAATACCACATATTTGTAATGACGGTGAGAACTATCCTTAATTGTTATTTCTTAACCCTACAACGGAAGTCCAACGAAGTATCAAATATGACTATCTATAGATATAGATATTCTTTTAGTCCGATTCCGTCAAATGCGTGTTGTCGCTCATGGATTGATGTCCTCGTCGTCCTCCTCCTTCCGCTATTCCGATGTGGCACTCCTCCCATACTTCGAGGTTGTGGAGTGGGGTAGCCGCATTTGTTACTTTTATGCTCATATATGCAATATTTCCACTTGGAACAATATATAGCTCTCTTTAAAATTGTATGAAAGACATACATAACAATAATAAATGAAATGATTTCTCAGGTCTTACCTTGTTGCTGGTGAAGATACATAGAGAGGTAAACCAGATAAAGTGTGTCAACATATTGGCCTTCCTTTAAATACATGTAATTTAGCATGTTAATTTTCCCTATTTAATTCCATCAAATTATTAAACTCACTGAATATAATAGCCAGAAAGATGAGACACAACATAAGATTAAAATGTTCTTTGAAGTCTTAGAGAAAGATAATAAGCATGACACGGCAATAACTACGAGATGCAATATTTTTATTATCTTAGAGAAAGTAGATATGATCGGATAACATAGATAATAAGCATGCCTAGTGTGAAGACATACAAATAATAGTTTATAAGGCACAAATAGCCATTGCATGAAAACTTCTCTGAACCGAGGAACAATGAACAGAGAAGGTAGATTTAGAAATTCCCGTACCACTCCATCTGAAACATACATAAAATCATAGAACAGGTTTCATCGTCAACAAAATTTTCTAGAGGTCCATGAAATACATTTGCTACAGGGTCATAGAAAGCCAGTGATTTCTGTCATACAATGCAAAGGTTCTACAGAAAATTTATTTGTTAAAAATATGTGACAACCTGAATGGCTAAATCTTTAGATTACAACATACCACTAAAATTTTGTCTGTGTAGCACATAGTACACGAAGAAGATTCCTGTACTTCAGTTTCAGGTGCTCCTACAGTTTCTAGAGAGACCACCGAGCAGTCTTGATTTGGACCTGCAGCACCAAGAACATCCATGACGAACAGAATAGCAACTGGTCGTTTAATTGAATGCTTTCCAATCCAAGCGACAGTAGCATTTCTAGGCCCCTGACACTTATATCAGTAGTTGTTGCTTCATCTGCAACATATGTCAGCGGTGACACTACCATTGACGCTTCAAAGGGGTCGGCTCATGTGCTGCGTTGCATATAGAAGTACGACAGTGCGATCATGTGTATCCCGGGCTTCCGCAGAGCCATGCATCTCGTTCTGTTCGACAAGATAGACGTGTTCGTCGTTGTCATGTAGACGATTTCAGGATCGAGAACTCCGCTTCCACGTCGACCACGTCCGTGCTGATACTTAGCCTCTTGCTCTGCATATGTATCGCCGACGTTGTGCTCCTCTTGCACCGTCACTGTCCGTTCCATGAGCGCCAGAAGGGCCCTGGTGGAGTTCATGTCAAACTCGTCAGCCAGCTTGGGTCGGAGGAGATCCAATCCACGCCATAGCTGCACCTTAGCCGCGCCGATCGCCGATCTTCCTGCTCGCTTGTTCGTTGGTACGTGCGGAATGGCAACAGTGGAACTTCCGAAATTCAGTGGTGTGATCATGTACATGTCTTCCTTATCATGCGGTTTGTTCCAAACTATGGCTTTGTAAATTCTCCAAGCGATAACATGCGTATGAGACAGCCCATTTTAAAATTCCTGCTAATCTGCAATGAAACTGAACCCCAAGCAGGGAGGACGTTAGCATTAGAGCATATCTAATAGGCCCCTTAAATTTCTGCTCAGAAACTCGATGCAGTACAGTACTCGATTTTGCTCTCGAATTTCACTGATTTCATCGTCTAGCAGCGCACCCGTATCCGAGCCCTGTATATTTAAAATTTAAATTTCGCGCGAGATAAAAGCATATTGTTCATAGATAGGCTTCGATTCATCATAGATACA
Source organism: Avena longiglumis (assembly GCA_030063025.1). Lineage (NCBI taxonomy): Eukaryota > Viridiplantae > Streptophyta > Magnoliopsida > Poales > Poaceae > Avena > Avena longiglumis. Next base: position 542,740,455 of record CP125975.1, read on the forward strand.
GGCAAAATTGCGCGATCTAGCGACTTGTTAAGCTAACCCTAATCTAAAACTGCACAAAAAAACCTCGTCGGAGACCTCCTTGTCGGCGAGGTTGTCGCCGGAGACCTCCTCCTTATCCGCGGCGATTTCAGGATCGAGAACTCCGCTTCCACGTCGAACTCGCCGGAGACCTCCTCCTTATCCATGGCCGCCTGCCGGGCCTCCTCGCTGGAGGCCTCGAGCATGCGTGAAGAGGGATCCTCCTCCGCCTCCTCCGTCATGCCGTCGTGGCCCCGCCATGGGCGCCGAGCCCTCCTCCCAGTTGGGAGCGTGCCTGGAGCGCCACGCCGCGAGATTGGCGCGGTCCATCTCCCATTGTGCCCGACACTTCTCGAATTTGTCGTCGGTCATCGGCGGCAGCGGCGGGTCGATGTTGAAGTAGCAGCCGCCGGGCGCGAAGTCGACGAGCGACCGCGACATCGTCCCCGGCCACCCGACCAATTTCCAGACGGCGCGATGGCTGCCGGACCAGGATAGCTTGCAGTAGAGGACCCACGCTTCCTCGAGTGTGAGCTCCTCGCGGCGGCGCTTGGCTGGGGAGGAGGAGCCTGTGGCTTGGCGGCGGCAGCTCATGGCGGCGACGGCGTGGATTCGTGAACGGAACGGCTGGAATTGCTCGCCGGAGTTGGGCGGCGCGAGACGGATCTAGGGTTGCGAGTGAGGGGTTGGACCCTCACTCGCACCCTCACCGTGTACTTATACGGGGCCGGGTGGGTGATTTGCCCCGTCCCATATCCGAGCGATACGGGCCGGCCTGTTTAGGGGGCGTGCTAGACGGGCCAAAACACCGGCACCCCGTATCTCGCCAGAAATTTACGGGCCGTCGGCTGTTTACGGTGCCTGTTAGACTTGCTCCTAGTGACAGCAGGAAAGTGCCTCACCCAACCGCGTGAGCTTGAGCCTGAGCTCGCTGATCTCCAACCGGAGGACCTCGGCTTCAAAAGCGAGGCTGGATCCCGCGGCGGGTGTGGTCAACAGCACCGCGGCGAGGCGGGCGCGGTGGGCCGGGGCGGTGGATGGGAAGGTGGGGATGCAGATGCCGAAGGCGAGGGAGAGCAGGCATCACCAGTCCATGTTTTCAACTCCTTAATCCAAGCTAAGTATTCCCTCCTAATCCTCTTTGATTAAAATAACCCATCTACAGGTACGTTAGATGTTGCTGTCGTGGAGTTCAGCGGCAAGACCTGGAGTATAGGCCGCGGGGAGTTTCCACCATTGACTGGATGAATATTTTCTTGCCAAATCTAGGAGGAGACGCGTGCAAGATTTCCTTTTTGTTTTAAATTTCAAGGAAATATTGAGAGACCAGGGCGCGGACGACTAACTGAGGCAGTACTTACGGGTGGCTTTGTCAAAATACTTGGTTGGATGGGAGGACAAAGTCGTCTAAAAAAGTGTAGATTTACGGTAAACGCCCTTCCTTTATTATTGTAAGATTAAGAGAATACCCGCCGCTCTTCTGGTTTGCTTGTTTTTTGAATATACGTCTATGTTGATGTATGTTTTGTATGTTGTTTAGCTTTGTATAAATGTTAGTTTATCCTTGAATTTCTTTTTCTGACATATGCTCAAGATCTGCTTTCTAATTACTAATCAGTACAAAAAGAACATGTAGCCGATAGGTCTCGGTGAAATTAGTATAATGTTTGACTCGGCAGCTATCAAGCATTAGAATGAGTGATTAATCCATACAAAAACACATCATAGTAGCAACAAAACGTCAGATCCCACAGTTGAACTTAATCCTTTTGCACCCGGCAATAAAATTAAAGCATTTCCTTCTAGATATCTCTTGAACTGATCAAGATGCAAGTGTTAGTAAAGATGCTAGATGCTAGGTTGTCATTTCAAAACATAATTTTCATGGTTGTTGTGAAGGAGCCAACAAGTTTACGAGGCCAGAGATCGTCTACTTTCTGTGAAGATATACACGGTTCAAGGACGACGAGCCTCACCAGGTTTGGGTGCGACAACTGCCCGAGGTAGTTCACTTCAGCCAGCAATCCAGATTTAGAAAATAAGAAAAATTCAGTAACAATAGATTCAGACACAGATTCACAAAATTCAATCCACGGACTGATTCTGAATGTACAACATATGCAGAGAAGCGGAGAGGACGGGAATGGTAGAGAGCACTGACGAGCCACTCGCGGTATCCCTGGAATCCCTCTTGGTTGAGCTTCTTGACGGCGATGACCATGCCGGTGCCAGGCCTGGCGGGCGCGAAGGTGGTGTCGTCGACCCATCCCTTGAAGACGAAGCCGAAGCCGCCCTTGCCGAGCACGCTGTTGGGGCGGAAGTTTCGCGTGGCCGTGTGCAGCTCCGTGAAGGCGAAGCTCTTGACGTTTGCAGACTCCAGGATCTCGCCCTCGTTCCTAGGGGTCGGGGGCACCATGGCCAACAGGCCCACCCTAATATAGCCTACCACTTCATGCTCGCACACTCCCTTCTACCCCGCGAGATCGGCCTGACCCACCTGCTCGCTCGACCTCTCCTCTCAACCAGTCACATTCTCCCCGTCGCCATTTGGAGGACTGCCACAACGGCCCACACCTAGATCTCCTCCACGCCAACCCGCCTCTCTTTCTCTCTCACACACATGCACACGCGCGCGACCTCGAGGTCTATTTCTATATTGAAATAAAAATCCCAAATTATATCAGAAAATTCAGGTGTTAACTCACAGTACCCCGAATAGCCCGTATCACCTAAACTAACAAAAAAAAGGCCAATAGGATACACACAAGCACGACTCAATACAGCCACACCTCACCACCGCAGACAGAATCTACGGAGTACACAATGCACGCCTGAAGTAGCAACTGCTGCCTAGTGATGAACAGTTGTCAAATGCAAGCTTTCCTCTCGGTGTGCACACGACCGCTTCCCGCTGGCCGCTGCTCGCCGGCTGCTCTAGTCGCCGCTGGCCGCTGCTCGCTGTGACACCTCCTGCGACGCAAGGCCGACGACGAAGATGAGATCCCCTTGGCAACCTAGATCCTCCACCTTCCTCGATGCGACCTCAACTGCACGTTTCGTTTATCTTCAGATTTTCCCTCTAATCCCCAGCACTCTATGTTGTTATAGTTTGATTTGATGGTCAAATGATCTGTGACAGTTGATTTATATTCCTACGCGATGCTACTCTCACAGATCTTGTTGATTTTCTCTGTTGACTTTGCTCTAATCGGGCAAATCGGAAAAAACAGAAGGAGAGACGACCTCACCTGGGCCGAGGGCCACACCACGCCCTAGGCGCTATCTTCAGGGGGAGGACAGAGGAATCGATACCTGGGTCGCCACAAGTGCTGGGCAGGAGCGGCTCCGTTGGACATTCCGCGCGCTTGTCACGGCCGGCGGCGTGGCTGCGCTGGTTTGGCAGAGAAAAGGGGGAACCGAGAGTGGAGGCGACGGAGCCCGGGAGACACAGGCGTGACGCTCGCTGGGAACAGGCGAGGCAGGGGCGGCCGGCAGGCGCTCGAGCGGCGGCTCGCAGAGAGGGTTGGGGACGGTGGCCGGACGCGGGTGGCGGGGTCGGCGGGGCGCGCTGAGCTCACGGTCTAGGGAGGAGGACGGCGAGGAAGGCGGGCGTGGCTCAGGAAGGAAGACAGTGGCGGCGAGCGGCGGCCGAAGAGGTGGCACAACTCGGGAGAGGGAGACTCGCGGGAAGGAGAAGGGGCAAGCGGCGCAGCCAGACGCGGGCGATGACGCGGGTCACAGGCAGAGGAGAAGGAGACGGGTTTGAGGTTTCACTTGGCGGTGGCATAGTGGATAAATACTCCAAACTACCAGGGGCAAAACGGTCTTTTCAAGGCAGACGGGAAATTTGGCTGGGTGACGAACGATCCCAATCTTTCTTTTTAATAGTATAGATAGACTAGCACACACGCCCGTGCGTTACGACGGAAGAAAGAATAAACTCGCGTCTGAAAAACAGATCCAAATTTGGTTAATCCTAGCCAACAGTCTAAAAAAATGCATCAAATTTGACTTTCCATATGTTAATTTAGAGTGATCTCTAAAAGTTAATATTTTTTAGTTTGCACTAACATTTGAGTGAACTCTCCATATCCACACTCTGCACACAGCGGCGTAGCACAAGCGATCCACCACGACCCAAGACCAACGCACACCACACACACTACACACCACGCACGCACTCACGTGTCACACACATGGAGCCAGGACCCCATCGTCCTCCTTCGATTCAATCCCCTCCACCTCTGCTCCCCGATCGAAATCCCCCGAGCGCCTTCACCCTCCTTCTCCCCGACAGGAACTGTAACACCCTCAGAATCGGACCTATGCAAGTTTTAGCGAAAACCCGCCAAACCCGCATAGAAACGATTCAAAGGTGCCCACCAGGCACTTTCGTGCGGGTGGAAAACAAAGTAATAACATTACACAACAGTCCTTGATGGGACCCACAGAACAGATATATACAACAGCGACTCGAAGAGTCAAGAATATACAGATATAATATACAAATATCCAAATCACCTTGAAAATGATAGAGCGTCCGACTACGGACAAGATGCAAATGGGGCTAAGAGCCCTGAAGAATAACCAATGGCGTCCATAACCTGCCAAGCGGAAGGGTAACTCGCTAACGACGCCGATCCCAAACCTGCTTAAACAAAAGGGTGCCGACAAAGGGCAAAGGAAAAGAGGAGCGTCGATCTGAGGCCAAGACAGCGAGACTAGAATTCGGTCCTCGCCACATAGGTATGGTGGATCAAGCGGCAAGGCAACTGCACTAAACAACCTATAGAGACTCGATACAATGGCGACTATCGAGAGGTGAGAAAGACCTATTCGGAGTTAACCTGATACTACCATCAAACAAACCCATCATGGTGTTTCCCCCTCGAGACCAAACGAGGAAGTCAACCGAGGAACTCACACAGTTGGCAGTTTTATTTATTCAGTTATCGTTGCAGCAATTACTAGTCAGGTATAGATAATCATCCTGATAAAATAAGCGGTGGGCCATTTTAGTTATCCATTCCGTTGTAGTTGCGGCACTTACTAGTCAGATACAAATAGCATGAGATAACCCCAAAAACCCAGCAATTGTTGGTACTTTTATTCAGCCATTCCGTTGTAGATTACTAGTCAGTACAATGGTCGCATTACACTTCAAACAAGCAATTGTGGGCAGTATTATTTAGCCATTCCATTATAGTGAAGCTGATTACTCGTCATTATACAGTCAAATTTAGAGCAACAAACTTTAGTTCTGCTTGTCTATGGTCGAGATACTGTGCTCCAAGTCGTCCATAACCGCGGACACGGCTTTTCGAAAGTTTTACCCGCCGGTGCACCAATATCAACACACACTCGATCAACCTCGGAAAAACCAAATCAAAACCCAACGAGGCTTTCACGACAAAGCAATCACAGGATTCAGAAATATTTCAGGGGGCCACCCCTTAAAGTAGAACCAGCAAGCCGGGCCGGCTCAGACGGACTTAAGGTTATGGGGACTACCGTGAACGATGGGAACCCAAAGTGGCTGGGCTTGTCGACACATGAATCGTGCCACGATCCTAACAAAGACAAGGTGCTCCTCGCACAAACGTAAATCGTAAGTAGCATGGCATAAGTGGGATAGTAAATAAAACCCCAAACTAGTTTGTGGCCCCAAGAAAATAAGATGAATCAAGCTCGGCTCGGGGTCCCATATACCTCCCGGATGTGGATAGCGATAAATCAAGGAACAGTATCAAGTACTCGGGGTCCTACGGGACACAAGTGGGCTCGGAAACCAAATATTTTCTATCACCCACCGATGCCTCGCTTACTTCAATTTTAGTTGTTAAACATGAATTAAAGTGAGCGATAAGTAAAACTATGATCATCTCCAACCTCGATGCGACAATACATCAACAATCGTGGCATCGACGCCACGAATCAAGAGCACTTGAGCGACTACGCATAAGTCCAACTATCTACCAAACAACAGGTAATAGGGTGTGTCCGAGGCAATATAAGGCTGCGAGGGATATCACGGGTACGAAAGACTAGAGCATCGCAACACAGATAGCAATAGATCAACAGGAGGGAATAAATACTATAAAAGTAAGATAGGTAGAAAGGGGGAGATGCTCGCCTGAAAACATTGTCGAAGGTTCATCCGAAGATCGGGGCGAAGCTCACATCAACTCAACGGCCTTATCCGCGAAGAAGCAAAACACTAGAATAAACACCGGATGCAATATTTAATACTACGGCAAAAGATCGGCATGATGCATGTATGATGTATGACATGGCAAAGATGCGATGCAATTAGGTCATATTAAGCGGAACCGGGGTCCCGACATTTGATTAAACGGTTCAAGTTATTTAGCTACCCCGCAATTTAAATGTTGTTTAACAAGGCAGAATACACCACCGGTTCGCTACACAAATTTAAATGTGGCCAATATGAGTCTAGATTTGCATATGGGCCCCATATTTAATTATAAGGTGAATCGGCATAGTGCCCCCAACCCACACAAATATGCATGCGAGATGAATGGTTATTAATATGCAACAATTTTATGTTTAGCATTTATAAAAATAGGGGTTCGGATAAGGGTCACACATTAGAGGCCTCGACGAACTTGAGGTTCCGGGGTTCGGGGTCGGTCTCAGGGTTCGGATCTGGGGTTCGGTCTCGGCGGGGCCGTTCTCGGATAACGGAGGTAGATCTTGTCGCATCCGGGCTCTCGGCGAGCTCGGCGTCCGGAGAGGAGTACTTGGTTCGGTGTCGGGGCGCATCGGATTCTTCCGGGTCGGTGCCGATCTTGTCGTCGCGAAGGTCTTGTCGGGTCCGCGTACCGAGTCGGTCTTGGCGCTCCGTGTAGGCGTTCTCGAGTCGATGGCGAACTTGTCCGGGGGTTCGGATCCGGGAAGGAGTACTCGAGCGGTATCGCCTTCGGGTTCCGTGAAGGAGATGCTTTGGGGGCCTCGGTCGTCAGACTTGTGTACGGCGCCGGTGTTTCATCGGGCTCATTCGGGTTGGTGTCGATCTCGGTGTAACATCTTCGCCAAACGGATGGCGGCTTCCCGGAGGTCTTGTCGGTGAGGGAGTTCTTGTGGGGTTCCGGTTTGTTCGGACAACAACGTCGGACTTGGGTACCTTGTGACCATCTACAAGCATAACAACACGCTGGACGGTCGAGGAGGAAGGCGCAGGACGGGGCGCGGCTCGGCGGGTCGACGGAGTTGGCGGCGAGGGCTCAAGGGCGGTTGAGGTCGAGGCCGGGCCAGCCGAGGGTCCCAGCGAGCGAGCTGGGCGGGAGGCGCTGGCGCAGAGGAGGCGAGTCTTGGCCGCAGCCAGTGAGACGGCAGACGAGCGACTGCCCGGGCGGACGCCGGCGGCAGAGGAGGCGAGGACGGGACGGGCGGGCGCAGGCGGGCGAGGCGACGTGGGCCTGGCGGGCCGGTGGGAGGGGCGCGGCCGGCAGCGGAGTGGTGGCGCGGCCGAGGCGGCGGGCGGAAGGGTCCGGGCGAGGACGAGTGAGGCGGTTCCGCAAGGAAGGCGGCTCGGGCGGAGGAAGGGCCGGAGGAGGAGGAGGCGGAGGAGGACGCGGGTAGGCCGGAGCCGAGGAAGGTGGCGCCGGGAGGAGAGCGGGTGGCGTCGGGAGGCCGCCGCGAGCTCGAGCAAGTGGCGTGGCGAGGCCGGAGAAGGGATGCGGGGAGCAGGAGGAGTCCCGGAGGAGGAGGCAGAGGGAGAGGGGTCGCCATGGCACCCCGAGGAGAGAGGGCTTGGCGCCATGGACGGAGGAGGAGGTGGCCGACGCGCTGGGAGGAGAGCTAGGGAAGAGGAAGAGAGGAGCGGGTGGGGAGAGAGAGGCAGCGGGCAGGTGGGTCTGGGCGTGGGCAGTGCGGCAGGGTGGTTGAGTGGGAGGAAAAAAGGTGGGGTGTGGCCGGCGAGGCCCAGGGTGGGTCCGGCTGGCAAGGAGGGAGGGTAGAGAGGTTGTGGGTGAGAAAAGGAGAGGGGGAAAAGGTATGGATCGATGAGGTGGCAGGTGGGGTGGGAAATGGGTGAGAGGGTTAGGTGGCGGTCTGCGGTTGGTGGGTAGGATAGATTTGGGTGGGGATAGGATTTAGGGGGGTTGTGTTAGTATGTGTGTTTGTTTGTTCTTGTCTAATTTAAAACAAGGCCATTTTGCAAACAGTTTTTAGACAAATAAAATCTCCGATGCGATCGGGGTTTTGTGTTTGAAAAATAAGAGGGGTATTTGTACAAAGCAAAACTAGGCTTTTCAAAATAATGCAGACAAACAATGCATGATGATGACGATGCAATGCACAAAAACAATGCGATTTTCTAGTAGTGGTTTTGCGGGATGCCACAGACAGCATCAAGTAGCAATCAGAAAGAGAGTATATACACACACCAAGTTAGCGCGGCCACCAGCTAAGGCTAGACTGGCCAAGCTCCGCCGCCGCTAGCGAGCACCACTCCCCGCCTCTCCAAGTCACCGCGCGACCTCGTCCTGCACGTCGTCTGCGAGGTCGACGCCTGCGTCGTCCTCCTGCCCTTTGGCAGTCATGGATCTCACCCTCCACCGCGACTCCATTCGACCCTGTGCCGGCCGCAGGGCATGCTGCTCCTGTTTCTTGGCTCATGGATGCTTGCCCCCACAGCCTCGTCGACCCTTGCTCTTCTCAAGGCAACCATCTTGTTCCGTTCTTATTGCTTGGCTTGTTGACAGCCGACCCGTCAAGATATTTAAACTGGTGAAATTTGTTATGAGGGAGCGTATGGGACTATTATTAATTAATATACAGGGTTTCAGATGGTCGCTTTAGGATTGGCCCAACAAAAGGCCGTTTCAGACGGGCCAACAAAAGGCAGCTAGACAGCAAGGAGGGGAGTCAAAAGAACCATTAGACTTTACTTTGGCGGTACTTACCGGTGTCAATGGTGGATTATTTTCACCTAACGAAGGGGCAAAACGGTCCAAAAAATGTTGGACCGGAAGAAACACTTCATGCTTTATTATTAGGTACTAGCAGAGTGTCCGTGCGTTGCTACGGTGCCTTACTTACTTTTTTCGCTTACATAAACATAATGCAAGTGAAAATTCATGAGTATGTAAATATAGTGATTTAGTATTCATAGGACAATAATACTCCACTTCACTTGAAATCCATTTTGATTATAACCAAAATTCGACATTTTATGCCGTCCATGTGCCATTTCTTTTTTTAACTCAACCAAGCTCGTGCCTTGCTTCAAGTTTATTTTGTTAACCTAAAAACCTAACAATCATGGAACTCCATCCAACCAAACCAAAACGTCGCATCCACCCCCAAAATTAAAACCGGTTTCGTTCGTCATCATCATCAACCTCGAGAGAGCTTCCATTGTGCACAATCCCTTCCACCCGCGTGCTTCATCTCCATACCTCCACATTCCGCTCCCATTCTTGCTCGTTGGCCCTAGCTCCCCTTTTTCTGCTTGTCGTTGTCGCCCCTAGTACCTTCACGGTCACAGGTGGCATCCTTATCCCACACCCACTACTCGTCGGTAGAGGCTCCTTCACGACCGCTATTGTTTCCCTTAACCAACATGGCCACTACCGACCGTCAATATAATCTACATGATTTACACTCCAAGAATACTTTCACTTGTAAGGGAAGAGTTCAAAGCGTTTGATCACAATATATCCATAAGGTAAACACCTGATTTCAGGGTACTACATCGGTTTCGAAATTACATCGTAAAACTAAAGCATTTATTGAAATTTAAACATATATATAGGGATCAACCAGTCATATTCCAGTATTCCAATTTCTTGTATATTTTTAGAAAAAAATAGTTTATTTCCCTCCCTTTACCTGTTTTTATGTGTGTCCATATATAATCAAAATATCATGTAAGCACGTCCGGGAAACAATCCTAATTCAGCTTAACTAATAATAAAAGGAAAAAAGAAAATAAATCCACCTGCGTCGATCATGTGCGTTTTTATACAGGGTGATGCAAGTGCAGCTAAGTAACTATGCTAGGCCAGTCAACTATAATAAGAATGAATCAGCGCGCGGACCATGAGAGACATGCTTGAGTACCCTTGTCAATGATATGAAGTAAAATTCAGTCTTTTGTGACATGCACACGTAGTGCCAAAAATTCACGATTCTAAATATACAAACTGATTTAAGACAGCCTGCCTCTTGATTTTTCAGCCCAGCTCAGTCCCATACAAAACATTGTGGTCTGAATGCCAAAGTAAGACAAAGGGAAGACTTTTAGTTTAATTCAGGCCAAAGTAAGACAAATGCGAAACTAGCCTCGCAGCAGATCCGGCAGGAGATCACGGATAGGAGCAGCACCCCTCTGACGTGGAATTGGTGGATGCTGCGTGCAAGGCCCTCGACTGTCGCCGGCTCGCCGCTTCCACTCGGGTCCGGGTCCTGCTGAAATCGATCTGGGTGGAGTGGAGGTGGACCTGGCCATCCGCGGCCTCGAGGTGGGGCTCCCGTGCGTCGAGCCGGAGCTGCAAGTCCTGATCCGCCCGCAAGGTGTGGTTCCCATACGGCCAGCAATCGAGCGGCCATGTCCCTGTGCAGTGGAAGCGGTCGAGGGGCGGCGATCCGCGCCTTGCCGACTTCGTCCCCGACCGGTCCCGTTCCTCACGCAGTCGCCTGCAGCTCCAAGCTTGACCCGCCACAAGCGCCCCTAGCCCCTTCTCCTCGCCGACCTCTTCTTCGAGCCTCCATGTGCGGGCCTCCAGCTTCGCCTGCCTTCCGCCGCCGACCGCACCTACTGCCCTTCTCGTCTCCCCTACCTGGCTGCCCCCATGCCACTGCTCACCTCGCTGGTTCCTTTCAGCCAGGTCCTCCTGAGTGAGATAGACGGGCGGCCGCCAGCGCCACGCCTCCCGCCGGCCAATCCTGCTCACCTCGCGTGTGCGTTGCCGCCTTCTTGATCTCGCCCGTCTGCGTGATCCGTTCCTCATCGACCGCGCGATGCCGCCTATCTGATCTATTTTGATTACCCCTCCAACGAATATTAATAATATGTTTGGCAATTGGCTTCATGGGGTGGACAAGCAAAATAAATCTAGAATTCGTATTGGAGTATCAGCACTATGTTGGGCTATTTGGAATACTCGAAATGATTTTGTTTTTAACAAACAGAATGGTACAAATTTTTTGCAGGTTATTCGCCGAGCTACATGTTGGATTCAACAATGGTCTATGCTTCTCCCGGAGGATCAGAGGAAGCATATGGAATCTGGATGCAACCACCTGCTTATGGTTGCACAGGACTGTTTTTTCCAGGCTACTGGGTGGCGTCATATTAATAGGCTGAAAAATGGATAGAGCAATTTTGCTTCTTATTTTTAGATGGTTGATACATGTCTCAACCTTATCCGATCCATGATTGTAAAACTTTGATCATGTTTGAATAATGTAATAAAAGGGCTGTGTGCATCAGATGATGCAGAGGCCGGGGCGATGTTCCCCATTTCGAAAAAAAAAATCTGATCTATTTTGAGGGAGATCGGGAGGTCTATGTACGGTTTTGAGGCTGGGAGGTCTATGTGTCTCATCGAGAGTCAGCTGGTGCCTTCCAATCCGAGACCTTTACGAAACTGATCTCTCTCGAAACAGGCTTTCGCCCCGCTTTATAAATAAAGCCACATCGACCGAACAGATACAAGGTGGAGGGAGACCCCTTATACAAAGCAGATCAAAATAAACATGAAAAACGCGAAAAACCTAAACTTGGCACCCGAGACAAAGGGCCGAGACCGGGATGAATCGGGGCTCCACGACAACGCCCCCAAGAGGGTAACGACGCACCGCGCCGCCGCCGCCGAGACCAACGGTCAAGGGTTTTCACCCGGAACCCTGACGCGAGGAAGGTAGCCGCATTGACGCCCCCAAGAGGGTAACGATACCCGCAGGCATCGCCGCCGATGGTGCCGAAGCACTGAGCTTTCGCCCGAAAAAACCTTCGTACCGCTCCCCAGCTACAGCCACGCCAGTTGTCCCCAAGATAGGCATTCGACACACGATCTGGGAGCTGTCGAAGCCGAAGCGCCGCCAACACCAAAGTCTCCCAACGCCCTCGCCTCGCCATCCACATGACCAAGGGAAGAAACCACCACCACTGACACGACGCTCGCCGAAGACACGCCCGCGCAGTCCACCTTCCGGGGCCGCCACCCCGACATCCACGAACTCTATCCAAAGCTCCTGGCCAAGTACACAGCGCATCGCCGACGAGAGGGACGGGTAGGTATTGCGGGCATGCAAACAACGAGACACCCGACGGCTTGGGGAAGGGGGACTACCCTCCATCACCAGGGGTGAGTGCCGTCCGGACGAAGCAGCAGAACCAAATAGGGCCAGAGCAGGTCCGGATCAGGCCCGGCCCGCCGGCCAGGCCCAGAACGGACCCGGAACGGCCCCCTCAGCTCCACCGCCGCGATGCTGCATCCATGCCGCCGACGCCAGCGAATACCTGCAACCCGTGCAGTCCCAAACCCCGCCGCTGCTGCGTTGGCAGACCGCCATGGCCGCCGCCGGAGCTCGGGACGAGCTCGCCCGAAGCCGCGCCGCCGAGCCTGGCCGAGATGGGAGATGCCGCCGCCACTGCGCCAGACGAGACCCCCGCCGAGCATCCGCGTCCACGATGGTGCACGCCGCCAGTGAGAGAGCGATCTCCCCGCCATGCGCCCGGAAGGTCAAGTCCGCGCCGGGCGCCACCGGCTTTGCCCGGCGGCCAGCGGCGAGGAGCGAGGCGCCTGGCCGTCGGGATCTGGGGCGGTGCTCCCGTCGCCCACGGGAGGGCGAGAGGAGCACAGGTCGAGTCTTTTTTTTTTACTCCGTCCGGTGGTTTTTCTGGTAGCAGTCTTACGAAACTGATCGCGAGCGAACGGGCCTGAGAAGGACAACGGACGAAGTGCGACGAACGAAAACCACCGTAACACTTTTTATATAGTAGAGATAGATATAGATAGGTATATAGATAGTCAAGTTTGACTTTTTAGAAAACTAATACACCTTATAAGAAGGAACACATGGAATATCTCTAAGTCATGTTTCTCTCATCTATACCCGCAAAAAAAAAATTCTCCCGTCTAGATTCTTTCTTGCTTGCGCATTGAATTACCCTCCAAAATGCATTGGCAAAACAATTACTGTATTTTCTAAAATAATAATAATTAATTACTCATAGTTTGGGCACCTTTACACTGTTAGTATTAAGAAAGGATCAATAAGAAAATCAAATGAACAACATTACAACCTATACACACAGCAAAATAGTGGCATGCCTAGGGTGATAGCAGTGCACGCTCATCCCATCATTGATCAGCCGTATAGGCGATTCTCCACCGTAGATGCAACTAACGCCATTAGTTACCTTTTTGACTCATTGCAACAGCCCAAACTCACCCAGCATCCCCGCATCCACGCCTCTCTGAGGGCACGTACAGCGCGGGGCGTTTAGCTGAGGCGTTAGGAAAAAGATTCTATCAATTTTGGCAGCACATGGAAAATTCCCTCCCTAGCACCAGAGGCAGAATGAACGAAAATAACTTAAAAAATAACAATTTTACGAAATGAACTCTGGCCAGAAGAAATTTACGGAACTAACTCTTTTTGCAACGCCATACAGCGTGGCGCCGCACCTTGAAGAGCGGCGCCATTACGCCTGGCGCCGCGCACCTGCCAGCGTGGAGCCCCGCGGGTCCGGTCCCGATAGTGCGGCGCCTTGTAGCCTGGCGTCGCACTGTGTAGTGCGGAGCCGTTGCGCCTGGCGCCGCACTTTAGGTCTTGTACCAGCGCGGCGCCAACCCTCCCCAGACCCAGCCCATTTCCTCTCGCAGACAGAACCGCATGGCGGCTAGGGTTTGTCGCCGCTGGTGATTCTCCTCTCAAGAAATCGACAGATCTGAGCAATTTGGCCAAGGATCTTCCTCCTAATCCCTCCCCCAGGTATCTCCTCTCATTCCCATCCGAAAATCCCTTGCTATTTGTCTCCTTTTAGTCAAATTTCGGTGGAACACTAGTTTCAATTGGATTTGGAGGTTGATTTGAAGCAATGATATGTCTATTTGATGTTTAGGTTTAGAAATACTTGTAAGATGGATAGTGGTCTCCTAGGTTGCAATTTCTCTTTATATTATGAAGCATTGCCAATATATATTACCAATTGTATGGTTACATATAGGTTTGTTGATATTTGTTCATGTAGGATGAAATGGAACTATAGTTAGAACTATTGCCAACTCTAGATGCTAGAACTATAGGTAGAGTAGGATAAAATGCTAGATTAAGATGTAGAACTATTTTTGTTCATGTTACAATTATGGTAGAGTAGGGTAGGATTTTTGTTCATGTTACAATTTTTGTTCATTTTGTAATTGTTCTTATTCTCTCTATTGTTTTGAATATGTAGGATGACTCTAAACCCCCTTCTAAACAATGCTCACTATGATGTTCAACACCGTGCCTACAAGATGTCGGAGAAGAGACAGGTACTAAAAACTTCAATGCAAGTCGAACAAGATGCCATGTTTGTTTAGATGGAAATCTAACATTTTGCCATTGTATGTTTGCAGGAGCTTCAACCCCTTCGACTTAGGTACCACGAGGTCTCGTCCGGCAAGATGCGTTATGATGCGCGGTACACTCCGTACATCCAGCAGCTAGGACTCCTCCCCTTTATCCACATGGTCACTCGGTCCACACCGGCCTTTAACCCTGCTACGATCATCGTGCTTGTGGACCGATGGAGGCCGGAGACGCACACATTTCACCTTAGGACCGGTGAGACTACGGTCACTTTGCAAGACATGAGCATGATCCTGGCACTCACAATCGAGGGAAACCCTATGTGCATGTCCTCGGATTCAGACGAGTGGCGTGAGCAGATGGTCTCCCTTATAGGGAAGGATCCACCCGAGGCTATAAACAAGAAGGGGGAAAACTGAGGGTCGTTGCCGGGGCTACTTTTACTTGGATCATCCAGAATTTCAAGATTTGCCCCGAGGATGCCGATGAGGAGACGATCAAGACATACACTCGTGTGTATGTGTGGTACATTATCACGAGGACTCTGTTTCTGGCGGTGGGAATCGTGCTCAGTGGCATTGGCTCAAGTTGCTGGTTTTTTTCGACTCTACCTTCAGTTGGGGTTCTGCGGCGTTGGCCTGGTTGTACCGTCAGGTAATGAGTTATTTACAAATGTTGTTGTATATTTCTGCACTATCTAAAAAAAAAATGTTCTTACCAAATGGTTGTTCACTTCATCTGCAGTTGGATGACGCTTGCCTTAGGAGCGCCGCCGATTCAGGGATTGGTGGTTGTTTGCTCCTTCTTTCGGTGTGGAGCTGGGAACGCTTCTCCATTGGACGGCCGAGATTGTTGTCATTCAGTCCTTACATTGATAACGACAACGACTACCTTCTCCCCACGTGGGCTTACAAGTGGGATGTGGTCTCTGAACCGCCAACGGACCCACTGGAGGCGTACAAGAGGTACACCAATGAGTTTGACACGATCACCATGGATCAGGTAATTTCAGCCACGGCGGTCAATTATATGTCTTGAACTTGTAATCTTTGACCCTGACATGAGTGTGGTATGATGCAGGTGACGTGGGAGCCATACGGTCGAGGGGACCACTTTGGTGTTCCGGAGGACTATCGCCTTAACCCTATTTGCCTCAGAGAATCTCGTCTGTGGCTAATGCGTTGCCCCATGGTGTGCATGTGGGCTGTTGAGTATCACCAGCCTCACCGTGTCATGACCCAGTTTGGCTACTACTTCCTTGATTTCCTTTTGCTCTTTTCCTTTGAGAACACTTTCTTGCATTGTGCCCTTCACCATTGCATGTTCCACACCGGGCTCTCTCACGAGGCTCTTGGAATTGGTCGTTGCCCGTTTCCCGACCACCACCACGTCCCCATCCGTCCATGTCGCTCCTAAAACGCTTTGTCTTGCGTCTTCCACGTCCAACAACCTTCCATTTCGGATCGGGCCATAGTTGAATTCCATGGTACTCCGGCCATTGTGATTGGTCCAGGTATGGATGAAATCTAGGAGCCCATGTCTTCTTAGTAGTCTCAATAGAGAACTCAGCCTCTCGCACCGTGAGCGGATTATTGTAATCCAAATGTCGTCTGCGAGACGCCACGAGCAAGTGCGAGCACGCAAGATGAAGCAATGATGGCCTTCCACATGTGCACTCACAGGTCTTGAGCGAGACCTTAAAAGATCGGCCTCCGTGTTGGACACCATCAACCGTTGTACCTCCGGGCTCCGTAACTTGGTAAATTAGCTCGTCATTGTCATATTCCGTGACAACTTGGGAATCCGCTTTCCTTGTCTGAAATTGCACCCAATCGTCAACCTTCGAAGGGAACTTGTATTTGTACTTGTTCTTGTTGTCCCCCGCAATATGTCGGTCCGTTTCATGTGAGTATTTCAGAAAATACCCATTCATCATGTCGAATGTATAGCGGACTATTGCCATGACGGGCAATGCACGGACACCTTTTAGCAACTTGTTAAATGCCTCTGCCATGTTGCTTGTCATTTGGCCATACCTCTGGCCACCGTCATCAAAAGCTCGTGCCCACTTTCCCATATGTTCAATGTTCCTATTGAGCCACTCGCGACCACCGGCATTGAGTTCTTTGTTGACTAGCAATTTGTTGTACAAGTTAGAGAAACGACGTTCCGTGAAAGCGAGGCAACAATCCTGTAGATCATCGGACAAATCCTTTCTCTTGCATGCCCTATAGAAGTTTGAACAAAAGTGTCTCATGCACCAACGATGGTGCAATGGAGCATGGCCGAGAATATCAATCATCGCAACATTGAGAATTCCTTGATGACGGTCAGAGATGACACATATCTCCCTTTGAGGGGTTAATATCTTGGTTCTCAAAAGATAGAAGAACCACTCCCAATTATCATTGCTTTCTGCCTCCACCAAAGCAAACGCCAAAGGAATCAACCGGTTGTTCGCGTCATTAGCTATTGCAATCAAGATAGTGCCTTTGAATTGTCCGGTCATAAAGGTGCCATCAACAGAGATGACCGGTCTACAATGTTCAAAAGCCCGGACACATTGCTCAAAACCCCAAAATGCACGACCAAATACTCGCACGGTTTTCCCGTTTACAACCCTTGTCTTGTTCCCATAAGGTTCAACCACATGAACCATGTCGGGGTTAGCATTGGCCATCGCTAACAACAACCTTGGGATTCGGTTATAAGATTCCTCCCAATCACCGGACAACATCTTGAATGCGGCTTGCTTAGCCTTCCATGCCTTTCCGTACTTCACCTCATAGTGAAAGATGGTTTTCACAAACTCTATAACCTGCTTGATGGTCATTATTGGAAACGACGCGATGTCATTGGAAAGCCTATAAGCGAGGAACTCGGAGGTGAGTTGCCGGTGCTCGTTCTTCGCATCCTTCCCATCCAACACCGGGCCTCGGCACATGTGAGTTGATACGCAACTAGATATGTGACAATCGGGACCTCCCTTGAATGGTCTTGCACGCACTATCCAAGGACATCCTTCCTCCTCGCACTTTACCGTGTAACGCTTCTTGATGTCCGAGTGCACGACCGTGTAAGGACGATGATGCTTCACCGAGAAGTCCTTTATCCATTGCTTAAATTCCAACAAGGTCCTGAACCTTGATCCTTTGCAAAAGCCACTATTCACTTCATTGCCATCCCGGTAAGAACTTGTCCTTGGTCCGAGCATAATGCCTTTGCCACCATCAACCGTGGCTTCATCCGCGAGACTGAGATCACGAAACAAAGGCACCCGATGGTCCCGACCCAATACAAGATGGTGGATTTCGCCTCTATCCGTGAACCCCTCCTCGTCAACTTCTTCTTCGGGACCATCATCATCCGAGTCCGATGCATAGCCTCGAGAATACGGGAGGTCATGGTCCATGTCATCTTGTGTGATATATTTCTCTAAATCTCCAATATTGTTGTCGTGGAGTTCAACATCATCATTGTCATCTTCATCTTCACCCCCACAATCATCATCTTGGTGTCTTGAAATCGGGCTCAATGATTGGGTCAAGGGAGGTTCAAGCCTTAGCTCTTGGTCTACGGGTGGAGGACTCATAGTACGCAATGGGGATGCCATACGGTTTAAGTCCAAAGACAATGAACTACCAACTTTCTTGGTGGAAAATAGCTCAAGAGCCTTGTCTAGTGATTCGGCCACCACCTCCTTGTATGCAAGCCAATGGGCCTCGGAGAAGATACGCATGGTCTTCCAACGGACATGCATTCCCAAGCCAACATTATGTCTTCCCTCCAACTCAATATCATCCTTTGGGTCCATCCATTTCAATTCAATCCTCAATTGCTCCAAGACCTCGACATATGTTGGAGTACGCTCAAACACCAAATCGAGCTCGTCCGGGTCCGGTTCTATGTTACCTCTCAAAAAAGCATCCTTGTCTACATGGTGAACATGAACAATTCTTGCCATGCCTAACATAATCACAACAACAATACCATGGTCAACACACTCAATAGATACCCATGCTAACATTAACACAATACCAACCCATATGCCAATACAAGAACATTCTACTATGCATCTTACAAAACAAACTAGGGTTTACAAGATATGGACCAAAACAAGAAATTAATGGGTCAAATCAAAGATGAAGGGGAAGAATACCTCAAGGCACTTGGGGGGATCGAACTCCACGGAGAGAGGCTTCCGACTTGGACACTAGGAGGGAGAAGGTGGAGGGGGGAGAAGAGCCGCCGCCGCCGCTGCAGCTCCTGTGTGGGTGAGAGGAAATGGGCTGGGTCTAGGGAGGGCTGGCGCCGCGCTGGTACAAGACCTAAAGTGCGGCGCCGCCATGATCACACTACACAGTCTTGGCCAGCTACAAGCGCTTCGGGACCGACCCGCAGGGCTCCACGGCAGTCTGTGGCCAAGCGTAATGACGCCGCTCTTCAAGGTCGGCGCGCTGTAAGCGTTGCAAGGTTAGTTAGTGAATTTCTTCTGGCCAGAGTTCATTTCGTGAAATTGTTATTTTTTGAATTATTTTCGTCCATTCTACCATCACCAGACGCTATGCACAATCTAAGTTTGACTTTTCCCCGATCTGCACTTTGCTTGCCTACCGCTGCCACCGGGCTCGATTCTTCTCCACGCTTGAGGTGCATGGAGCAGGACGAGAGCTGCGCCGGCATACGGGAGCCGCACCGGGAACTTTTCCCTCATCACCCAGATCTTGGCCGGCCGGCGTGCTTGTGCTTGTGGTCATGGAGGTGCGACCGCTGGTGGCATTCCACGGGCTCCATGGCCATCAGCGCTGTATACCGCACCTGGGACGGGAGGCAGGGGCAGGGCATCTCCCCCAATCCTTCCAAGTTTTTTAATAGATCGTGTTTCAGTTCGTGTTCTTCTATTCTTTCTGATTTTATTCTGCACAAATTTCTTGGATTCAGAAACGTACTGGTCATAACTAAGCGATCTGATTTTCTTCCACATTCTCTATCCACTATCTGAATGGATTTGTTGCTCGGAATTAAAATCAGTTCTTCTACCGCTGCTGCGTTGATGGATTTGTAGTTTGCGATTCAAGGAGCCCAACATTCATTGTTTCTTACTGCTCTTGCCGTCGTGATACATCCTCTTTATTTCTTTTTCCCCATGCTCTTGCTCACGCCCGCACATTCTCCATCTTTCCCGATTTTTTCCCACACACATGCACCTCGCCGAAGCGCCCTAGATCCTTCCAAATCTAGCGTTCCTCTTCAGCCTCGGTATAAGCCTCTGGCAATTTTTCCTGCCGGCATGACCTGAGCCCCATGCATGATTTGTGTATTCGTTGTACTGAGTAACATTTTTCCTCTTTTTTTCATTAAAATTTTCTCCTGGGATTAGTTAGCCTCTGTTGTTTGTGCTGTTATTTCTCGATTTGTTTGAGCGGTTGGTGTGGTGACGATGATGATGTCACTCTGGTGATTTAGCCCGTGCTATAATCTTCTCTCTTCCCCTCCTCTTGATGCTTTCATTATAATTCCATCCAGTTTTGGGGATGTTTTGCGTGCACTTTAGTTGCTTGTTAATTTTTTCTCAAAAGAAAAAACAAAAAAATAACACGTCATGGAGCGGGTGCCAAATAGTCGGCCATATATGTCTATCAACGGTCAGGGTCCATAACCACGTCGCAAAAAGAGATGTTGACGGCTGGCTAACGGCGACGGATGGAAGCACGACAACAAGGGCGTGCACGGCTACCACCCCGGACAGAAAATCCGCATCCATATATATAGAAAGAAAAAACGGTATTGTCCTAGTATTTTAGAGGAAGTATCTCACACCACACGCATGTTTTGAGATTGGTATCTAAAGCTCTCTCGTTTTCTTTTTCTATTTGCATCACCTATTTGTAAAATGATTTTCTCTCACCTTCCACATGACATAGCCAAGCAAATAAGAAAACTTGCCACAGTTTCGCAGGTCTAAAAGAGCATGTTGTGCAACTTTATTTTGAATTTGGGTTTAAAAATCTATGCAAAAAAAGGCAAGGCAAGGACTGCCTCTGCCAGTGGGTCTGCCAGCCCACTGCAGCATCTGCCTTGGCCCGCCGTTTGAATTTCAAACATTAATTCAAACATTAGGTACTGGCTCGACATGCAAAGCTTTGGACCGATAGTTCCTTTTGTACAGATCGGTACCTAAACATGGACAAGATTTCTAGGTGCACACTAGTCTAAAAACTCCCATCCAATTACTGGCGTATACTACGATACAAGAGGAACGAACGGACCGATTTCAAAAAAGAAAAAGAGGAACGGACAGGCCAACCTTAACTCCATTCCATTGACCATCTGATACAACCATCGTTTTAATCCCACACACAATCCAGCCGACCCACCGTTGCGTACACAAACGATAGCAAGTATACAAATTTATTCAATGGCATCTATTAAGATCAGACTAAGAATATGAAAGGATTTCCCCGCTCGGCCGCCAAGCCACAGCTCCCTCCGGTCGTGCCGCCGCTCCGCTCAAGAGGAGAGCTGCACCTCAAGGAGAGCTCCGACGGTCCCAGCTGCACCTCCGCTGCCATCGGAGGAAAGCCGGTCGCTGTCGTCACCGCGGCCGCGCAAAGGGAGGAGAGGCACACCTCCAGGGAGAGGTCCGATATCCCAGCTGCACATCTAGGGATGGCAGGGATGCCACACCACTCTGTTGCCATCAGAGGAAAGGCGCTCGCCGTCAGCGCCATGGCCACAGGAAAGGGAGAGGCGCACCTCCAGGGAGAGCTCCGACAATCTGAGGTGCACTCTACCACAAAGCATATTGCAAGGTTTGCTCCATCCTAAGAGAGAGTGTGTAACTGAAATTAAAAGTTTAAACTAGAGTTCATACAGTTCCAGAAGTAGTGCGAAGTTAAAGCAGCAATATAGCATGTTAATCAAACGAAATTTGGCATGACATTGCATGTTTCTTGGACACTCAAACCTACACAGTAAATAGTGGCCGATCCACTATCAGAATGAAGCAAAATTCATTTATTTGTTCTGAGATATTCAGTACATGCACACAAATGAGCATATGCAGATGACGAATAGGTGCTTAATCTCAAGTAAACGGGTACTGAATACTCACCCTCGGTGTCTGGTCTGGCCTGGCCTGGCCTCTCCGTGGTGAATACTTTGACACATGGGTGCTTCCCAAGTTTCCAAGTTCACATAGTCCTATGCCACAACGATTCAGCACCACACTAGGCCTCGTTAAGCACTGTGTTTTTCTTCCCAAGTTTCCAAGTTCCCATAGTCCTAAGCCACGATTCAACACCAAGATCCACCACGGTTAAGCGAAACAATTGAGTACCCAGATAAGATTAATTAAGCACTGATAAGAAAACTGGTAACTAAAAGGAACAATGTACACGTCTAACACACCAACAATCTGATAAGCAAACTTGTATCAATTGAAGTAATAAGCTGAAAAGTAATGAGTACAGGTACCTCGACATCAAATTCTTCGGTTTCTTGCCCAGCCAGAATCTTGCAAAACATCGAAATTGGAATTGAGAACAAAATCAGGCAGCTACATATTTAATGTCTCATTGCCAAATAAAACCACTATAGTAAGAATAAGTAAATACACAGGAGCGATACTAATAATGCATGCACGCTTAGCACAAATAAGAAAATTCAGCTTTGAGAAATCGGAACCATGAAGCATACACAATTTTCACCATACTCTGTAGATGGGCATCTGAGGGTGAGACGTCTTTTATCTTTGTATGCATCCAAAAAGTTAATCCAGTAAGCAAAATGAACTCAATATTTGAGGTCAAAGAATCAATATGCCTGACATCCCAGCAATCAGTGACACATCCAGCACGCATATGATTCGGCACCCATATGATTCGGCACCTCACATAAAATTATTAAGCACCCATATGATTTGACACCTCACAGTAACTTGTTAAGCACACATATGCCTCGGCACCTCACACTAACTAAACCAGATTCAGCACCCAACACTAAAAAAGTAAGTACACCATTGAAAAGAAAAGAACCTACGTTACATGCTCATTTGAAAATCTTCCCACTAGCTATGTTGTTGCTCTAAATAATATGAGGTCGTAAATTCAGTGCTAAGAATTCAAAGATTCAGCACTTGGGCATATCTTGTTAAGCACCCTTCAATTATATTTATAAGTATTTCACATCTTCGTGGAATTTAGAATGGAGCTGACCATGACCACATACGCCAAACTCCTGGAACAGTGAGTTCCGTGTTTCAAAGGTTTGTTATGTATATGAATACAAACTTGGTATCAAGAATGGAAAGATCTGGCACCTCATACACGCAAGAGAAGCTTGATGATGCTTGAATCCCTCCTCTTGACATGTGCAGCAGACTAAGATGCATCAGCCTCCGATTTTTCAAGTCTGAAAATGGGTACTGAAGGACTCGTATTCGACCTTAGCACCCCTCCAGGCATCTTCGAGATCTTCAGTGTGCCTCAAACAGTGGCGTTGCCAAAAGGTTTCAAGCGATCCTCCCAGATCCACTGAAACACTTGAAAAGATGGTCAATAGGGTGTAGTTAGTACCAGCAGCCTGTCGGTTAAGTATCCTCATATATGTATGCATTTTCTACCAGGTGTTAAGAGGAAACACATAGTTCAATTGAACTCAGAGTAAGGGAGCATGAAAAAAACACAGAGAGGAAAGGAAGCAGAGATAGAGGAAACCCCATCTATGAATTGGAACGAACATCTGCTATGCAACAAATCATGGATTCACAGTTCAGAAAAATCAACACAAGCAGGAGTTAGTTCAAACAGCTCTCGGGCAACAACAGCCATGCATCAAAGGATGTGGAAATGCATAGTATAATGTGTCATGATCTTACACAGGATGTACAGGAGAAAAAATCAACATGTCTGTTTAAAACGACCGAGACAATACAACTAGAAATATGACTTCAACTAGAAGCACCTTAGAACCACTAAGCCTCATCCTTTTTTATTCTCTTTTTTGGGATCAGGCGGTACCATAAAACAAATTATGTAGTATTTCGTAACTACCACGGTGGAACCTGGAAGTGTATGTTCCAGTACCTAGCAAAAAAATAGATGAATAAAATTTCAGATCTTCAGCAGCACATACTCAAACAAGTGCTTTTCAAGCAAATTACTTGTCAAGCACCCTCAGAAGAATATATTCACACCTCGACTGAAATGGTTACACATTTAAATATAGGCTCACAAAAATAGTCAAACTTGAGAAATGGCTCGCAAGAGTATTTAAATATAAGAACCCCGACAAAAACTCTCTTTTCCTCATCAAAAAAGATAGATGAATTAAATATCTGTAATCAAGTAAGTACCATCTTTGGTGCTGCC
Organism: Avena longiglumis; assembly: GCA_030063025.1. Lineage (NCBI taxonomy): Eukaryota > Viridiplantae > Streptophyta > Magnoliopsida > Poales > Poaceae > Avena > Avena longiglumis. The sequence goes on from CP125975.1 coordinate 542,764,391, forward strand.
TGTGTTGATGCCTGTGTTTTAGACTGGACAAAGAGCTAGTATCAATTGGTTTGTTTCAGACTAGCACACAACCCAAATAAGATAGTTATCACTAATCTCGTGATTGAATAGCCTGTACTAAAATTGTTTGCTTCGTATCTACATGTTCGCACAAAAGAGGAATCTGACCAGCGTCAGTCTCGGATGGTGGCATATTGAGATCATCATATATATGCACAATCAGAGCAAGAACATGCTCCTTTCCAGATTTTCACAAACAGCTGATGGGCAAGAACAAATGCAGAGACACAGATTGTCACAAACAACTGATGGGCAAGAACAAATGCAGAGAAATGTAGATGGCGAAAATCTGAAAATGCAGAGAAATGTCACAAAATAATAATGGTACTGGGCAAAGCCACATTCCAATAGTGTGTTTTAGCAAACGCCGGAAAATAACGGTGTCCTCTAGCAAATTTTCCCAATAAAAAATTTGCTAGAGGACACCATTATTTTTTGGCGTTTGCCAAAACATACCGATGGAATGTGTCTTTGCTGAATACCATTATAATTTTATGGCACATTTGCCAGGACACACTGCATGCCACAAATGGAAAGTTTGACATATGTCCGGTTTGAACACTTTTTTTCTCTAATTCAAATTCACCAAATCCAGCATATGCATATACCGAACATGAATTAGAAACTATACGTAAGTTCATATCAAGTTGGAACATCACCAAGTCGCCATCCATTGCAGCATGCAGCATCGTGGTTAAGAAAAAAAATCAACAAGGGAATTGGGAAAAAGCTGGACAGTTTTTTTTATCTGAAACATCTTGCATTTCAATTAAAATTCTAGACATATTTGCAACAAGGTAAAAAGGTCTAAAACATCAAATTTTCCGTTTTGGGCAGTACAGTGTGTTCTAGCAAATGTCACTAAATAATAATGGTACTGGGCAAAGCCACATTCCAATAGTGTGTTTTAGCAAACGCCGGAAAATAACGGTGTCCTCTAGCAAATTTTCCCATAAATAAATCTCAAATAGAAAAGGATCAGAATAGGTAAGTCATATCGATTTCAACCAAAACAGTCTGAGGCTTATTTTCTTTCCCATGACTACAACACTGGGCACCACCAAAGCATCTGCACATGCCTACGTATGCTCCATGGCTAATAATACAAGAAAATAGAAAGAAATGGGATCATGGCGTCCGCATGCACACCAGAGACGGAGCGCACGCACTCCTTCTCCATTACCGGCAAGCCAGGTACAGGGATGAGACGACCCGTGCCGCCAAATAAAGAAAAAGGAGAATATCCGCATGGGATTAGCGATTTGGGAGTCACCATGTCTTCCTGCACTTCAAAAAGTACTTGCCCTGGAGCCTGGACCGGGGCGTGCACTGCAGCAGGGCATCCTCGCCTTATTCGACGGGTGCCAATGTATGTCCTACCGAGCTCTATGGCGAGCATCTGCCCATCATCCTCGCTTGACAGGACGGGCGGCGGCCGTCGACCCGATCCTAGCGCCGGTGGATCTTGGATGGGCACAAAACCGACAAGCGTCCTGGATCTATACGCGGGGGTGGGAAATCCGGCGGTGAGCAGGGACTTTGGCTGTGGAGGGGCGGTGGATCTTGCTGTTGTGAGACGGGGAAGGACGGCGACGACTCCTGGGTGGGAAACCAGCGGTGGTGGCCTGAAGAGGTCGTTGCGTGGAACGAGAGCGGCTGGTTGTGGTACGGGCTTGAGGTCGGGTTGTGACAGCATATGCACTCGTTGGGAGAACCCAATCCGAAATCCGGATTTTTTTTTTTTGATCGGACGGAACTTAATTTCGACATGGGTACGTCCAGTTTTCCACTCGCGTACCCAGACTGAGTACTCAGGCGAATATAAAACGACAACATATTTAAATTTTTATCGTTTCCGACGGCGAGTGCTCGGTCACAAGGTGTTCGACAGAAACATCCACAAATTCGACGGCAAATTATTACAGAAACGCCCACAAATTCGGCGGAAAAAGACTCTCACTCGTCGATGGGGAGGGGCTCCTGCGGCGTGGCCGAAGCGGCGTTGTCGTCCGTCTCGCCAGCGAAGGCCACTGGGTTGGAGGAAGTGGAAGCAGAGCTCGACGTGGGGGCGTGTAGGGGTTCGTAGCATGGAAAATAAAAAATTCTACCGCATGCACACAAACAAGCCAAGATCTATCTACTAGATTGTAGCAACGAGTCGATAGAAGCACTCATCCTAGAAGATTCCAAAGCGGTTAACGAGAGCAGATTCTCGTGGGTGATGTAGTCGTACACTTGCCGATCTCAAGATCGCGTAGACGATCCTTCCGTACTGCGTTCCAAGGCGCTTCATGCGGTCACACATTGATTTTCGATGAAGACCTTCCTCTCCCTTGTTTCAAAGAAAAAGGTTGTAGTTCTTCCTCGCGATTCCCAAAAGACGGCGTGGTGTCAAGTAGAGGAAGATCATGAGGCTTTGCCTAAGCCGGTCTGTTATGGTGGATTAGGGTTTCCTGGAGATCTAGGGATTAGATGACCGGGAGGAGGAGGAGGTGTCGGCGGCTAGGGCGGCGACGAGCCGTGGCGGCTCGTGTGTGAGAGGGCTAGGCTTGTGTGCTTTGGCGATCCTCCTCTATTTATGAGAGGGGCAACCTTGGGAGGTGGGTTTGAATCCAAACTTAAACCCAAGTTGGATTGAGAGAAGGACTTGTTTCTTCTCCCACTAGGAAACCATTGTTCCAGTTTGACTTTTCAAACTCCCGTTTGACTTTCAATTTAGAGCTTTAATTCTCTCTTACAAATGCACACACCATGTGACCTAGGATATGATCCAATCATTCCACTTACCCATGACACATTCATGGACCATTCTCCTTTTGGACCGGTGAACCTTCTAGACCCTTCTAGAACCTCTCCGATGAAAACATCGGAAACTTTTCCGAACTCCGAAATAGGACTTTCCTTATATGAATCTTATTCTCCGGACCATTCCGGATCTCCTCGTGATATCTCGGATCCCATCCGAGACTCTGAACGACATTCGCTATCCCTACTAACATTCCATATCTACTAAACAACATCGAATCCTTAAGTGTGTCTCCCTACGGTTAATGAATTATGCGGACATGACCAAGACACTTCTCCGATCAATAACCAATAGAGGAATCTGTAAATTCATATGGCTCCCACATATTTCTACGATTACTTTGCGATCGAATGAACCACTTACATACGATACCAATTTCCCTTTGTCTCACGATAGTTTACTTATCCGAGGTTTTGATCGTCGGTATCTCTGCATACCTAGTTCAACCTCGTTACCGATAAGTACTCTTTCCTTGTTCACGTGATATGTGATCCCTTGTGAGCCAGTCACATGCTTGCAAGCTAATTGGATGACATTCCACCGAGAGGGCCCAGAGTATATCTATCCGTCATATGGATGAACAAATCCCACTCTTGATCCATGTGCCTCAACCCATACTTTCCGAACACTCAATGCCACCTTTATAGCCACCCAGTTACGGTGTGGTGTTTTATGTCATCAAAGCAACCTCCCGGTGATGGTGATTAACATGATCTCATGGTCGAAGGAATTAGGTTACTATGTATCAGAAAGCTTATAGCAAACGAACTATTGAAATGACTTGATCTTAATGCTACGCTTATCTATAGGAGTATGTCCATCATACCATTCTCCTAATGATATGATCTTGTTATTAATAACATCTCAATGTTCATGATCGAGAAACCACGATCATCTATTGATCAACAAGCTAGTATTATAAAGAGGCTTTTTCAGGGACTCTAATTTAGTTTACAAACCACACAAGTATTAATGTTCCCGGTTAATACCATTATAGCATAAATGTAAACATTTATCATAAACACAAAGATATAATAATAACCACTTTTATTATTGCCTCTATGGAATATCTCCAACAGTCTCCCACTTGCACTAGAGTCAACAAATCTAGATTACATGGTAATATACCGAACACCCGTGGCGGTTTGGTGCTTGTCATGTTTTGCCCTCGGGAGAGGTTTAGTCAACGGATCCGCCATATTCATATATGTGTGTACTTTGCAAATCTTTATGTCACCATCTTGGACATGCTCTCGAATAGCGTGAAAACGTAGCTTGATGTGCTTTAGCTTCTTGTGTGACCTTGGTTCTTGCGCATTGGCTATGGCGCCCATGTTATCACAGTAGATAGACATTGGGTCCAGCGCACTTGGAACCACACCGAGCTCTGTAATGAACTCCTTCATCCATATCGCCTCTTGTGAAGCCTCCGAAGCAGCTATGTATTCCGATTCAGTTGAAGATCTCGCCACAACGCTTTGCTTTGCACTCCTCGACTAATCTTTGCACCATTCAAAGTAAATACATATCCAGATTGAGATTTAGAATCATCCAGATCGGTGTTCCAACTAGAATCGGTGTAACCATTAACAACGTGTTGTTCATCACCTCCATAAGAAAGAACCATATCCTTAGTTCTTCTCAAGTACTTAAGGATGTTTTTGACCCATCCAATGATCCTCTGGATCACTTTGATATCTGCTAGTCAAACTAACAACATATGCAATGTTGGGTCTAGTACATAGCATGGCATACATTAGAGATCCTATGGCTGAGGCATAGGGAGTCTTACTCATCCTTTCTCTATCTTCTGCCGTTGGAGGACTTTGAGTTTTACTCAAGGTCGTATTGGGCAACATGGGCCAGAACCCTTTCTTGCTATCTTCCATTCCAAACCTCTTTAGAACTTTGTCCAAATATGTACTTTGTGACAATGATATTAGGCATCTCGATCTATCTCTATAAATCTTTATGCCTAATATGTAAGCTGCTTCGCCAAGATCTTTCATTAAAAACTATTATTCAAATAATACTTGACACTATTAAGAAGGTCTACATCATTTCCAATCAACAATATGTCAGCTACATATAGTATTAAGAATGCTACAGAGCTCCCACTCACTTTCTTGTAAATACAAGCTTCTCCATAAGTTTGTATAAAACCAAAACTTTTGATTACCTTATCAAAACGTTGTTTCCAACTTCGGGATGCTTGCTTCAATCCATATATGGACCGTTGAAGTTTGCATACCTTGTTAGCATCTTTAGGATCAACAAAACCTTTGGGTTGCATCATATACAACTCTTCATCAATGTTTCCATTGAGGAACGATGTTTTGACATCCATCTGTCATATCTCATAATCATAACATGCATCAATTGCTAACATAATCCTCACAGATTTTAGCTTCGCTACTGGTGAGAAAGTCTCATCGTAGTCAACTCCTTGAATTTGTCGAAACCCTTTTGCGACAAGTCGAGCCTTATAGACAGTAACATTACCATCAGCATCTGTTTTATTCTTGAAAATCCATTTGTTCTCGACAACCTTCCGGCCATCCGGTAAGTCCACCAAAGTCCATACTTGGTTTTCGTACATGGATCCAATCTCGGATTTCATGGCTTCTTGCCATTTATTGGAATCTGGGCTCATCATCGCTTCCTCATATGTCGCAGGGTCATCGGTGTTGTCCACCAACATGACACTCATAACGGGATCATACCAATCAGGAGTGGTATGAGTTCTCGTTGACCTGCGAGGTTTCGTAGTAACTTCAACCGAAGTTTCATGATCAACATCATTAGCTTCCTCTCCTATTGGTGCAGGCACCATAGGAACTACTTCGGGTGTTGCGCTACTCGCAAGTTCGAGAGAAGGTTCAACAACCTCGTCAAGTTCTACTTTCCTTCCAGTCACTTCTTTCGAGAGAAACTCCTTCTCTAGAAAGGATCCATTCTTGGCAATGAAGATTTTTACCTCGGATCTATGATATAAGGTATACCCAATAGTTTCCTTCAGGTATCCTATGAAGACGCATTTTTCCGCTTTGGGTTCAAGCTTGTCTGGCTGTAACTTCTTTACATAAGCTTCGCAACCCTAAACTTTAAGGAACGAAAATTTAGGTTTCTTCCCAAACCATAATTCATACGGTGTCATTTCAACGGATATAGATGGTGCCCTATTTAAAGTGAATGCGGCTGTTTCTAATGCATAACCCCAAAACGATAGCGGTAAATCTGTAAGTGACATCATAGTACGAACCATATCTAAGAGAGTTCGATTACGATGTTCGGACACACCATTACGCTGTGGTGTTCCCGGCGGTGTCAATTGTGAAAGTATTCCGCATTTCTTCAAATGCTCGCCAAACTCGTAACTTAGATATTCACCTCCACAATCAGATTGTAGAAATTTAATCTTCTTGTTACGTTGATTCTCTACCTCACTTTGAAATTCCTTAAACTTTTCGAAAGTATCGGACTTATGTTTAATGAAATAGATATACCCATATCTACTCAAGTCATCCGTGAAGGTAAGAACATAATGATAACCACCGCGCGATGCTACACTCATTGGGCCACACACATCGGTATGTATGATTTCCAACAAGTCCGTAGCTCGCTCCATCATACGAGAAAATGAGTATTAGTCATTATACCCATCAGACATGCTTCGCATCTTTCAAGTGATTCTAAATCAAGTGATTCAAGAAGTCCATCAGAATGGAGTTTCTTCATACGCTTCACTCTAATATGACCAAGACGACAGTGCCACATATAGATCGAGTTATCGCTCAATTTCAAACGTTTAGCTTCAATGTTATTAATGTGTGTATTTCCACAATCCAGATTCAATAAGAATAGACCATCTATCAAAGATGCATGTGCATAAAACATATTACTCATATAAATCGAACAACCATTATTCTCGGACTTAAACAAGTAACCATCTCGCAATAAACATGATCCAGATATAATGTTCATGCTCAATGCAGGCACCAAATAACAATTATTTAAGTATAAAACTAATCCCGATGGTAGATGAAGAGGTAGCGTGCCGACCGCGATCACATCAACCTTTGATCCATTTCCTACGCGCATCGTCACCTCGTTCTTCGCTAGCTTCCGTTTATTCTACAGTACATGTTTCGAGTTACAAATATGAGCAACCGAACCAGTATCAAATACCCAGGCACTACTACGAGTACTAGTGAGATACACATAAATAACATGTATATCGGATATACCTTTCTTCTTGATGTTGCCGTTCTTCAAATCCGCCAAGTACTTTGGGCAATTCCGCTTCTAGTGACCTTCAAGAAGTGTTTCTTGATCTCCACTTCTCCCTTGTAGTAAAAGCATTCAGTATCAGGCTTAGGCCCAGCCTTGGTCTTCTTCGCCGGCGCGGTAACTTTCTTACCACCCTTCTTGAAGTTTCCCTTTTTCTTAGACTTGCCTTGCTTCTTGAATTTGGTGGTCTTATTGACCAAAAACACTTGGTGCTCTTTCTTGATCTCCACTTGTGCAGATTTCAACATGGAGAAGAGTTCTGGCAACGACTTGTCCATGTTTTGCATATTGTAGTTCATCACAAAGTTCGTGTAACTTGGTGGTAGCGATTGGAGGACACAGTGAATCCCCAAAGCATTAGGATTCACTATTCCCAAGATTGGAAGATTGCTTGCGTGCCCAGACATCTTAAGCACGTGCTCACTGACGGAGCTGCCCTCTTCCCTCTTGCAGTTAAAGAACTTTTCAGAAGCCTCATAACTCTCAACTGCCGCGTGAGCCTCAAATATCATTTTGAGTTCACGGACAATATCATGTGGGTCATGGTTCTCAAACCTTTTCTGAAGCTTCGATTCCAAACCATACAAGATAGCACACTGAACTGTGGAGTACTGATTCTTCCGAGCGAGGAAAATATTCTTTACCTCATCGGTAGCATTAGCTGCAGGCGGGTCACCCAGCGGTGCATCCAGCACATAGGTCAAGTTGCCAGCATTGAGGACAATCCTCAAATTGCGGAACCAATCCGCGAAGTTGCTTCATTGTTTTTCAACTTTTATTTCTCTAGGAACGCATTAAAATTGATGGTAGGGCCCGCCAATGATCCTCGAACATATTTGCAATAGTTTAGACTAAGTTTATGACAAATTGAGTTCTAATTAATAGTTAAATCAATCTAGGTAAACTCCCACTCAAAACAATATCCCTCAAATTGTTTTAGTGATCACACGAACCAAATCCATCACATCAAAACCGATCATCACGAGAGTTGATGTAGCTTCAATGGCGAACAATCAACATGTTCATCATATCTACTATATGATTCATGCTTTACCTTTTGGTGATCCGTGTTTCGATACCATGTTTGTACATGCTAGGCTCGTCGAGATCAAACCTTAGCTTCCGCATGAGCAAATTTGGCTTGCTCACGTTGTATACACTCGCAGAATCTAATACACCCGATCATCACGTGGTGCTTCGAAACAACGAGCTTTAGCAACGGTGCTTACTAAGGATGAACACTTCAAAACTTGAAATTTTTGTGCTTGAGGGATCATCTTATAATGCTACCGTCGTGAACTAAGCAATACAAGATGCTTAAAAGGATTAACATCACATGCAATTCATAATATGTGATATGATATGGCCTTTCTTCTTGTGCTTCCGATCTCCATCTTCAAGCACGAACATGATATCCATCATCACCAGTATGGCATCAAGGTCAATGGCGCCGTTTCATGGTTATCGTCCACCAGCTTCAACTATTACAACTACTTTGAATAGACACGCAGGTCTTAAAGGAATTTAAAAGACAACCATATGGCTCATGTCGGTTGCCAACTTACAATAAGAACATTGCATACATCATATATAATCACAATCATGGCCATATCACATCACAACACACCCCTGCAAAACAAAGTTAGACGCTTCTAATTTTCTTTGCATATTTTACGTGGTTTGGGGCTTTCAATAAGTGTTGTTCTACCTTACGAACAAGAACCACAACGTTGATGCTTGAACTATCAAGTCCCCGTTGTAAATTGAATCTATACTATGATGGGAGAGACAGACACTCGCAAAGCCACTTACGCAATACAATTTGCATGTAGAGCGTAGAGAAAGTCTCATGAACGATGTCATGTAAGGTTAGCCCGGGCCGCTTCATCCCATCACACCGCAAGATGCAAAGTACACAAAAAGAAATTGATAATAAAAGCACCACCGCCCATAATGACCATTGTGTTCTACTCGTGCAACATATCTACATATAGACACGACTCTGATACCACTAAAGGGGTTCGTAGCATGGAAAACAAAAAAATTCTACCACATGCACACAAACAAGCCAAGATCTATCTACTATATTGTAGCAACGAGTCGATAGAAGCACTCACCCTCGAAGATTCCAAAGCGGTTAACGAGAGCAGATTCTCGTGGGTGATGTAGTCGTACACTTGCCAATCTCAAGATCGCCTAGACGATCCTTTCGCCATGCTCAAGTTAGCTGGCTTCCGATCGGTCACTGCGTTACTGATGAAGACCTTCCTCTCCCTTGTTCCAAAGAAAGTGGAGGTTGTAGTTCTCCTCGCGATTCTCGGCAAGGCGTGGTGTCGGAAGTATAGGGAAGATCCCGCAGGGCTTCGCCTAAGCCGGTGCGAGTTATGGTGGATTAGGGTTTCCTGGAGATCTAGGGATTAGATGACCGGGAGGAGGAGGTGTTGGCGGCGAGTGGCGGGCGCTGACAGCAATGAAGGCGGCTGACAATGGGCTCGTGTCTTGAGGAGAGGGCTAGGGCTTGTGTGCTTTGGGGCAGCCCTCCCCCTCTATCTATGAGAGGGGGGCAGCCTTGGGAGGGATGGGTTTGAATCCAAACCAAACCCAAGTTGGATTGAGAGAAGGACTTGTTTCTTCTCCCACTAGGAAACCATTGTTCCAGTTTGACTTTTCAAACTCCCGTTTGACTTTCAATTTAGAGCTTTAATTCTCTATTACAAATGCACACACCATGTGACCTAGGATATGATCCAATCATTCCACTTACCCATGACACATTCATGTACCATTCTCCTTCCGAACCGGTGAACCTTCTAGACCCTTCTAGAACCTCTCTGATGAAAACATCGGAAACTTTCCCGAACTCCGAAATAGGACTTTCCTTATATGAATCTTATTCTCCGGACCATTCCGGATCTCCTCGTGATATCCGGATCCCATACGAGACTCGAACAACATTCGGTCCCTACTAAAATTCCATATCTACTAAACAACATCGAATCCTTAAGTGTGTCTCCCTACGGTTCGTGAATTATGCGGACATGACCAAGACACTTCTCCAATTAATAACCAATAGAGGAATCTGGAAATTCACATGGCTCCCACATATTTCTATGATTACTTTGCGATCGAATGAACCACTTACATACGATACCAATTTCCCTTTGTCTCACGATAGTTTACTTATCCGAGGTTTTGATCGTCGGTATCTCTGCATACCTAGTTCAACCTTGTTACCGATAAGTACTCTTTTCTCGTTCCCGTGATATGTTATCCCTTGTGAGCCAGTCACATGCTTGCAGGCTAATTGGATGACATTCCACCGAGAGGGCCCAGAGTATATCTATCCGTCATATGGATGGACAAATCCCACTCTTTATCCATGTGCCTCAACCTATACTTTCGAAACACTCAATGCCACCTTTATAGCCACCCAGTTACGGTGTGGTGTTTGATGTCATCAAAGCATCCTTCCGATGATGATGATCAACATGATCTCATGGTCGAAGGAATTAGGTTACTATGTATCAGAAAGCTTATAGCAAACGAACTATTGAAATGACTTGATCTTTATGCTACGCTTATCTATAGGAGTATGTCCATCACACCATTATCCTAATGATATGATATTGTTGTTAATAACATCTCAATGTTCATGATCGAGAAACCACGATCATTTATCAACCAACAAGCTAGTATTACAAAGAGGCTTTACTAGGGACTCTAATTTAGTTTACAAATCACACAAGTATTAATGTTTCCGGTTAATACCATTATAGCATGAATGTAAAAATTTATCATAAACACAAAGATATAATAATAACCACTTTTATTATTGCCTCTAGGGCATATCTCCAACAGGGCGTCTGATGCAGGTGCGTTCGGCACAGAGGAAGGGGAATATGTGATCACGCCTGGAGGATGGCCTGACGTTGCGCCATGTACCAGGCCTACCGGCGAGCTCATCTTCGACGTGTCCTCGCCGCCCATCAGGAACTTGAGGTTCGTGTTACGCTTCTTGGCGGCGTAGTTGGCCTTCTTCTCGGCGAGGTTGGCTTTCTTCTCGGCGAGGTTGGCCTTGATGAGGGCCACCTTTTCCCCTTGTGTCTCGATCAGCTGCTTCCCAGCTCCCGATCTTCTCGGCCTCTTCTCTGCGCCCTCGTGATGATACATTTCTCGATCGGCTCGAGACGCCAAAGGAGGTCTGGAAGCCTTGAGCATCTTCACCTTCTTCTGGCCGATCTCTGGTCTTCCTTCGACGGCAGCAGAGGCCGGGGCCTCGGGATTGTAGACACCGTCCTTGCTCTTGGAGAGACTCAGGTGAGTGTCCCGCCACTTCTCGCAATTCTCGATTTGCTCGAAGACATGGTGGAACTTGAACTCCATCTTCATATCCTCTCGAAACAGAGCAAGTGCACGACGAAGATGCAAAATGAAACTGTGTCAAGTGTGTCAAAATAGAAGAGAGTGCACGACAAAGCTAGTGTTCGCGAGTACCTTGATGTCCATATTTTCCCCACTGGCTTGTGTGCGGTCGACCTCTTCCACGCAGCTATGCCACTTGCTGCAGGCAGTCTGTATGATCGCCTAATGATTGGTACTAGCCTTATCCCCTTGCTCCATGTGGATTTTGCGATACTTTGGATCGCAAAGGCTACGCTCATCGAACGCTGCCTTCACGCGCCGCCAATAGTTGTCTGAATTTTGGTTGGCACCGGTGATCGGATCCATGCTCACCGTTTTCCATGATTCGGCGAGGCAGGTGTCCTCGGCCACGGTCCACTTGATCCGAGCGTCCGCCGAAGTGCCCGGATTTTTCTTCCCCTTCGCCTCAGCCTCAGCGTCCTCTGGCTGCGTCTTCTCGGTATGCGTCTCCTCAGCGTCGGTGTCGGCGAGGTCCTGGGACTCGATGTCATGCTCGGCGTCGGCCAGGGTCTGCTCTTCCGTGAGGAAGGACGGGTGGTTGGAGGCCAAGACTGTTGTGATCAAGTCCTCCATGTACGCCTCGGCCGACATGCCGACCGAAAGGGCGTCCGGCATTGCGCCGAACAGGTTGCACGCGTCGGCCTTGCCGAAGGGCGCTGAGCTTCCGCCGAAAGGCAGTGGTCTGCAACGCAGAGCGGGTCTTGCGTATGCTAGAGAGGTGGAGTAGGGGAGGTTGATGTCCATGCCGAAGGCCGAAGGAGGGCGCGGCGCCGGGCAGGGGAAGATCACGTTGGGGTTGAACCCACCATCGAACTCGGGCGACGAGGAGTACCTGCCGGCGATCGCCTGCTCTCCGAAGCTCCGCCGAGATCGTAGAGATTCCTATTTGGCGGTCGATGCTCTCCGGCTTCCCCAGGTGGTGTGCAGCGCGCCCGCTTCACTTTCACCATCGCCTACTCTTCGCGAAAAGGATTTATACAGAAAGTGTATCTCCATGGGAACACCGTAATCTTTGTGGATAAGAGAGATGGTGGAAGACGGATGTGGTGATTATAGAAATCAACAACATGACTATCAATAATAAGTATCCTTTACCAAGAATTCAGATTTGTTTGACCAAGTGAAAGGAGCGGAGTATTTTCAAATATCGATTTAAGATCCGATACCATCAAATAAAAATCAAGCCGAAGATGTTCCAAAAACGGCATTTGTCTCAAGATATGGACACCATGAGTATCTGGTAGTACCATTTGGTTTGACCAATGCACCGGCAATATTCATGAATCTGATGAACAAGATCTTCATGCCATATTTGGACAAGTTTGTCATCGTCTTTATTGATGATATTATGATATATTCCAAGGATAAGAAAGAGCATGCTGACCATTTGAGAATAGCATTGCAAACTTTAAGAGAACACAAACTCTATGCTAAGTTTAGTAAATGTGAATTTTGGCTTGATGAGGTAGAATTCCTCGGTCATGTGATCAGTAAGGATGGGATTGCTGTGAATCCATCTAAAGTTCAGTCGGTACTAGAGTGGACTGCACCGACCAATGTGAAGCAAATTCGAGGTTTCTTAGGAATGGCTGGTTATTATCGGAGATTCATTGAAGGTTTCTCCAAAATAGCCGGACCAATGACCAAATTATTAAGGAAGAATACACCATTCAAGTGGTATGAGAAATGTGAAGCAAGTTTCCGAGAGTTGAAGACTGGATTAACCACATCTCCAATCTTAGCAGTTCCCGAAACAGGGACGGACTTCACCGTATACTGTGATGCGTCTAAAGAAGGTTTGGGTTGTGTGTTAATGCAAGATAGGAAAGTGATTTCTTATGGTTCAAGACAATTGAAACCACATGAAGTCAACTATCCAACTCATGATTTAGATTTAGCAGCAGTAGTTTTTGCACTGAAAGGATGGAGGCATTTTCTTTATGGAGCCAGATGTGAGTTATACACTGACCATAAAAGTCTCAAATATTTCTTCACTCAAAAGGAATTGAATATGAGACAAAAGCGTTGGTTGGAATTAATCAAGTATTATGATTTAACAATCAATTACACCGTAGGGAAAGCAAATGTTGTAGCAGATGCTTTAAGCAGAAAGAGTGCAGAGATTCAGCCTAGCAATAGGGAGCTACCAAAAGAGTTACAAATGGACTTGGAAAGATTAGAACTTCAATTCATCAGAACGGAGGTTCTTGGAGGATTAGCTACTATGCAGGTAGTTGCAGAGCAGGACAATGATCTTAAGCAAGAAATTTTTAGACATCAAGAAGAAGATCCTTTTATTGCTGAGGAAATTCGGAGGATATCTCAAGGGCAAAAATCAGTTTTTCGCCTTGGGGATTATGGGTCTTTATGGTTCCAAGACCGTCTATGTGTTCCAGATGTGACTAAGATCAGAAATGTCATACTCAAAGAAGCACATGATACCCCATATTCTATACATCCAGGGAGTACTAAGATGTATATGGATTTGAAAGAACTATTCTAGTGGAATAACATGAAAAGAGATATTGCTAAATATGTATCTGAATGCCATACTTTTCAAAGGGTGAAAGCTGAACATCAAAGTACAGCGGGACCATTACAACCCTTGGAAATTCCTGAATGGAAATGGGAGGAAATAGGTATGGACTTCATTACAGGATTGCCTATGACACCAAAAAGGAAGGATATGATATGGGTAATTGTGGACAGACTCACTAAGAGTGCACATTTTATTCCGGTGAATCAAAAGGATAATGCCGAGAAGTTAGTTGAAGTATATGTCAAAGAGATAGTAAGTAAGCATGGAGTACCCAAAAAGATCGTAACCGATAGGGGATCAGTGTTTACTTCAGCATTTTGGAAGCAATTGCATGAATCGCTTGGTTCAAAGTTATATTTCAGCATGACATCATCCGGAGACAGGAGGTCAAATTGAAAGAACAAATCAAATACTAGAAGACATGCTGAGAGCTTGTGCACTAGATTTTGGAGGAACATGGGAAGATCACCTACCATTGGCAGAATTTTCTTATAACAATAGCTATCAGAGTAGTCTGAAGGCAACTCCATATGAGATTCTGTATGGAAGGAAGTGTAGATCACCAATATGTTGGTATGAACCTAGAAGCAGCAAAGAATTTGCACCAGATTATATCAAGGAGTGACAAGACATCATTGATAAGATCAGGGATAGATTGAAAATAGCCCAGAGCAGGCATAAAAGTTATGCGGATCAAAGTCGAAGATCATGGCATCCAGAAGTGGGAGATATGGTCTATTTGAAAGTAAGTCCAATGAAAGGAGTAAAAAGATTCGGAGTTAAAGGGAAATTGAGTCCAAGATATATTGGACCATTCAAGATACTGAGACAAAACAGAACTATAGCTTATGCTTTAGAGTTACCATCAAGATTGGCTCAAGTGCATAATGTTTTCCATGTGACACAACTTCGCAAATGTTTGAAAGTTCCAAATGATGCAATAACACATCAAGAGATAGAACTACAAGCAGACCTGACTTATATTGAAAATCCCTGTAAGATTCTGGAAGAAAACTGGAAAAGATTGAGGAACAGAGCAATCAAATATTGCAAGGTAAAGTGGGAACATCACCCTGAGAGGGAAGCCACATGGTAGAAGGAAGAGGATTTAAGAAAAGCTTATCCATAACTATTCAGGTACATCTCCATAAACTTTGGGACGAAGTTTAATTTAAGGGGGAAGTCTGTAACATCCCAGCATTTAGGACCTAACGAAGGGTAGATTTAGGAATATGAATTTTTGCATGCATTCATCTGTGAAAATGTGGGTAAAATTTTCGCCAAATAAAAAACCTAAGTGATCAATGTTTCTTTCATACTTTGAGATTAGGTTTAGTCTTAAAGGATGATTGTTATAAACTTTGAGATGATCTTATGGAGTTATGTGTTTAAAATGAATTTGAATTTTAAACTTGAGTGTTTGAATTATAATTTAAATGATTTAGATATAATTTTTGAATCTTAAATTAATTAAGAGATAAGTATTATAACTTAAATTTTATCCAAAAACAATATTAAATATGAAACTTATTTCATATTATTAATACATAAACAAGTTAGAAAGAATGTAACCTACTGAGGCCATTTCCAAACTTCACAATTTACAAAAGAATAAGGAATAAGAATATTCTTCGTCAATAATAATATAATCTTTATTACAATTGAATAAAATAAAGAATATAAGAATAATAAAAGAAAAATTACCAAAGAATAAGAAAATTACATTGGAATATTCACTAACTATCCTATATCTAAATCTAAACTAAATCTTCATCTTTATCTTTGTACCTGCAAAACAAAGACTAAATAAAAAACAAAAGAAGATTAGTGTTAGTATTAATTCTCTCAGATATGTTAGTGAAATGCACCTGACAAATTCATCATTGAGAAATGTTATAAAAGGGGAAAGTTTCACCAATATGAAAGATTCCATCTTTCATAAATTCAAAGCCAAAAGTCAAATGACAGCCAAGAGGGACCAATTCACCAGCCAGGTGAAAGTAATCTGGTAATAGTAAGTTCAAAAATTCTGAACATATCCACAAGTGCATAGCAAGCACACAAGCTGGACACACACCAGCATGCATATGGTGTGCCGTCGACCTCACAAGCATAGCCCAATCTGACAAAACCACAGCACAACCGTGGGGGGCACTAGTGCATCACCCCACTGCACAACACACAAGAACAACCAGTGTAGAAAGCAGCTAAACCAAGCACCATAGCCAGCAACCACACCAACCAAACATCACCAAGATGGTGACATAAGGAGGGGGATGAATCAGGTGGACAGCAAGATCAAGCCCAGGAGCTAGGAGGAGAAGGCTAGCTCAAGAGCAGGCACAGGAGTCCAGCAAAACCAGATCAAGATCATCATCATCAACTTACTACATCATCATCAGATTTTGTGGTAAGCTTCATAAAACCATCACATGATTCAATCATAGTATCTAAACAAAAGCATGTGTTGCTTTATGAAATAATCTCTCAATAATCACCCAAGCGAGGTGAACCTATCCTAGAGATTTCAAGTATAAAGATAAGAAATCAAACTCAGCCACAAGCACTAAACTCTCAGACTAGCATCACAGAGTTTAGTGTTAATTTTTGCAACTTAAATCATTCTTCATTTGTTCTTATCAGATCAGGGCACATCTCCCAGAGAGAGTAGCACCTCTAATCTTACAAGTTACAAACAAACTATTTGCTCAACTAACTAGGACTTAAAATCCTAGAGCCTCAGACCAACATAATAGGGAGGAGAGTTAAGAAAAGCTTTCATTTTATCTTGCCAGTATTAATCATAAGTATTGTTAAAGCTAGCCCAAAAATAAAACTCAATCACTTGTGTGCCAGATCATAATGGTATCACAAGGACAAGTTCTAAATGAGCTAAAACCAATCTTTGCTTAGTTTCCACAGATAAAAGGGACAAACCAATAAATATCATCTTCCTGAAGCCAAGTGCCAGGAATCAACATCAAATTCATCTATACATCCACAGAAAATCATTACATGTAATGATTATATTCAGTATGTATAATCTCATACAAGCCTACCATTATAATTGCAGTAAGCAACTACTGAGAGAAACTACTATCAGTATAAGCATTCTGACAGTAGAGTAAGTTCTCAGATCAACAACATTTCCAATTAGGGATTCCATAGAAACACTAGCATGGGATCATAGTGGATTACCACTGGAATAAATCTGACAAGACACTAGCATCATCAAAGCCACTACAAATCATGATCCACAGCAAACAATCATTCTTCATGCTCAAGTATGATCACCACTAGATCTAAAGCATCATGGATATGATCAACAGGGGGTTATGAACCCTAATCAGAACAAGAACCCTAATTAGGAGATGAACCCTAATCAGAACATAGTCACTAGGCACAACAAGCCACTAGATACACATAGAGAGATTCATGGTAGTAGCATGAACAAGACCCACTGAGGCAACTTACCCAGGGTCCTCGCTAACGAATTGAAGAGGAAGCAGATTAGCCGACGAACCCGCGACGGCACAGGGAGCACCTAGGGGGCGATGCAACCTACACCAGCCACGACGGCAGCCACAACATTATCGAAGCCCAAAGACACCACCGCAAAGGGACGGTGGTGGCGATAAGATTTTCCCTAACCCTAGGGTTCGGGAACGGGGTGAACCTGGCCACGGGGAAGCCCCGGAGTCAAATCGAGTTGGACTAGATGAACGAGCATAGTCGCAAACCTCGCCCTGCACCACGGCAGCGGCCAGGGAAAGCCTCAACGGCGGCCATCGCCAGCGGCGGCGCCAGAGCCCGCGGGGTCGAGGAAGAGGAAAAGTGAGAACGAGGAGGAGGCAGAGAGAGTGGGCTGGGTGGGCCAAAACCCCTCGGGGTGATGATTTTGACCCTGCTCTATTGGGCCACACTGGCCCAATAAGCCCAAAAGGCCAGCCCAAGTCGTTTAAAAAGAAGAAAAATAAGTTTTAATCAATTGGAACGGACAAAAATGCCCCTGACCTCAATAAAATTTTAGAAAATGAAATAAAATTCCAAAAATTATAATTAAAATATTTTTGGATTCACAATAATCCACTCTTTCCAAATAAAATAAGATATAAAATTTTGTACATTTAAATTTTCATAAGAATTTTGTAATTTATATATTCCTTATGGAATTTTACAAAATTATTGAAAGATGATAAAAATAAATAAAAATCACTTTCATTATATATTAATATTATAGTATTTTTGAAAAATACTAAATAAATATTTGTTAATAATTTAATGTATAATTAATAATTACTAAAATAATTATTAAATCAATAAAAGTCAAATAAAAAGGGAAATAAAATAAAATAATTCAATATAAGCAATAAATATAAAAAATATATTTATAAATGCTTTATTAAAAGGCACCTTATATAGGCAAAATGCATATAGAATTAAATAATGCATTACATTACTTGCATAATCATTTTGCTTCTTTAAATATTGTCCTTACTGGGCAATAATGATGTTTTTGTAGAACTAGAAGCACAAGGTCCAGTGCAAGCATCATACTTCACTACCTTGTCATCACAAGGCAAGTTCATCACTTGATCATGTCCTTTGAAGAGTCTTTATCAAAGTATTTGCAAATTGTGTGTTATCATATGTGCTATATAAGAAAGAAAATATTATTTTCATAAATAAAGAAATCATAGATATCATCCTTAGTGGTAATATAATGGAGCAATAGAACTTAGGGTTCTATTTGCAACAATGATGATCAAGTAGGGACTTAATAACCCCTGACATCAGTGATTCTAGCGCCGTATATTATGCGTTAGCCATGAGATTTGGAATGGGACAGAGAAGTCAGTTGTATATTCTTCCTCTCGCATGAAGCCGGATGTGCAGGTCGTGGTTGTTATCCTCGTAGTGTGCATATTAATTGGTAATTCGTAGAGGATATGTAGCATATGGGTGGGAACCCTCATCGTCCCACGATAGTTCTGGCATCTAACTGTTTGTACAAACCATTGCCATAATTCATTATGTGGGCATGGTGTACACCAAGGAGGCATGCGGGGTTGCGAAGGGGCGATGATTGGCTTGGACCAACCATCGGGCCCCACATCATGGAATTGTGGACGGGAAAGTACGCCCGGTTGTGCAACAAGGAGTTGATCTCTCATGGGTAAAGTAACGCACCTCTACAGAGTGTAAGAACTATAACTTGTTACTCCCTGTTCCGGGAAGGAGCTACGAATGCGGTAGGAAAGGAACTCCATGAAAGTTTTGGTCAACCTGTGAAGGCTGATTGTCATAGTTTTTTTTGAAATAAAATCAATCTTTGAAGAAAGATTTACAAAAACTTCATAGTGCCAAGGATTTATATTCCGAGGTGGTAGTTAGAGCATCAAACTTCCCACCTTGCATATAATGAACTTGTTGGGTAACGCTGTTACTCATTCTTTCCTTTGGTCCCTTGCTTAGACTCTGAGGATCCCGAAGATGTGCCAATGTATGCAGCTGAATGCCAAGAAGATGTGTTCTATGAGGAACCTGATCTGTCCGGAGGAGTTGAAGGAGTGGATTACGAAATCCTCTATGGTGTCGATGATAATGAGTCCAGCTAAGTAACCTAGTTAATAGTAACCAATGGAGCCGAGCAGCATGAACTCTATAGAATAAGTTGTTGATCTCAACTCCTAGACGGAGTTGCTACTTTTATATTCCGCTGAACACTTTATATTTTGGTTTGTAAGTTGGATCTTTTGGAAGTCTTGAACTTCCGGTATTGTAATGATAATAATGTGTGTACATTTGTAATATGGACCCGCAATGTTTATGTTGTACCACTCTGAGGGATGTGATATTTACGGAACGGTATTCTATAGATGTCATGTCAACGACTATAGTGTACTACACATGTAGTGGTATGCTGGGTCACCGCAGTTACAAAAGGAGGAAAACGGAACCCTAAAGGTACGACGGAAAAACCATTCACGAGAATCCTATACTTGAACAAGGTAAGAGAGAAGATTAAAACACGCAAAGATAAGAAGAGAAAGAATGGAGGTAAGGAATAAAATCAGAGCTAATCAGATCTATCCAACGCATTTGTAGCAAAATAGTTTTGACACTAGACATCGTCCATTGGCAAGGTTAACCTACAGGTCGGACCAGTGGGGTATCGTAAACCTTTGCTATGATACCACTTGTCACACCCCCGAATCGGGTCTATGCAGATCTCAGCATTTCCCGCCAAAACCCGCATAGAAGCGATTCAAAGACGCCCACCAGACACTTTCGTGTGGGTGGGATTCGAATACAAGTAGTTACATCACATTACTAGTTTACAACAGAGTCCACAAGAACTTATATATACAACAACGACTCAATGAGTCAAGAATACAAATGATACAGTTCGAAGATACAACTCAAGGAGAAAGCAAGATAGTATCCGAGTACGGACAAAATCCAAATGGGACTAAGAGTCCTGAAGAATAACCAAGCGGTGTCCAATCCTGCCCAGGCCAAGCCGGAAGGGTAACCTTGCTAACGTCGTCAATCACATACCTGCCAGGCCAAAAGGGTGCCGACAAAGGGCAAAGGAAAACAGAAGAGGCGAAGATCGAGGCCGACACACCGAGACTAGAATTCGCGGTCTCGCCTACATAGGTATGGTGGGCTCAACGACAAAGAAAGCTTGCACTATCTAACTTATAGAGACACGCTACAACTTCTATTAGAGCGAGATAAGAGAGCTATGCGGTAACAATAATATAACACCAAACATAACCCATCCGAAGATTTCCCTCAAGACCGGCCGAGGAAGTCTCATGAACACACAATGGCAATTTTAGTTAAGCGGTTTAGTTGATAAGGCTAATTACTAATCATATTATTAGAGGCAAAACATTAGTGGCATTTTCTATGATCATGACACACTCCTGAGGCGTCCATAACCGTGGACACACGACTTCTTGAAAAGATTTACCCTACAAGGGTGCACTACCATACCCAAACGCATGCTCAATCCTTCAGGCAACATATCATGCGTGCCATCCGAATCTCACAATAAGAACTGTCCCTTAACTACGCGCATATCCAGAGGCATCACCTACTGTGGGGAACCAACCAAGAGGTACGACGATTCTCAAGGAAGGCATAGCGTTTGCACCTACTGGTGGATCGGGCCTCATGGTAACTTGTACACACTGCAGCCGCCACCGTGTACCGCGATTTATGTATGCAAGCCATGGCAATCCACCAAAATATCAAGTCCGAAGACATATCAACTCACCCATGTCTGAGGACATATTATGCGTATGCACCAAATGGAAAACCAATTTTGTAACCCTCTAGATATACGAATAGCGTCGGTAGTTGAGGGGGATCCCAGAGGCCCCACGTTTGGTTAGCGCGATCAACTTAGAACTGGTATCGTAGAACGAATGGGTCCTAGGTCGGCTCAAGCAGTTCCCAAAGGTGGTCCCTATCGAGGCCTTATCATTAGGTGAAACCATAACCAACAACATCAGATTAATTATCTTATCACCAACCATATCCGGGTATCATGTTCCACCTATATGAGAGCGATACTAAGCATGCCTACGACTCACAAGGACAAATCTAGCTAATCAAAACAAGGCAATGGGATAACCAAGGCCATATACTGGAGTAGGTAAATAAAGGAACGGTACTATAGCATCGACAATAAGGTTAGCAATAGATCAAAGGAAGGAAGTAAAGACTATAAATGCAAAATAGGTAGAAGGTGGAGAATGCTCGCCTGTGAGACAAAGTCGAGAAACCGAAGGCTTGTCGTATCTCGCATCAACTCGTCGTCCTATCCGGTGAAGAAGCAAAGTACTAGAAAGAACACCCGATGCAATATTTAATACTATAGCAGAAGATCGGGCATGATGCATGCATGATGTATGACATGGCAAAGGTGCGATGCAATTAGGCAATATTAAGCGGAACCGGGGTCCCGACAATTAATTAGTTGGTTTATGTTGTCTAGATACCCACAATTTAATGTTGTATTAACAAGGCAAAAATATATCATCGGTTTGCACAAATTTAAATGGGGCCAATATTAGACTAGATTCGCCCGCATATGGGCTCAATATTTAATTATGAGGTGAATCGACAAAGTGCCCCAGACAAATAAATATGTATGCGAGCATGAATAATTTAATATGCAACATGTTTAATTTAGCAATTAATAAAATAGGGGCTCGGATAGGGGTCACACATCAAGGGGTTCGGCGAACTTGGTTCGGAGGGTTTCGGGTTTGGTCTTCGGATCCTCGGGATCGGGGATTCACGTCATCGGATCCGGGAAGGAGGTCATGGCATTCCGTGAAGGAGGCCTTCGTGTCCCATGATGAAGATCTTGATACCGGGTCGTTCTTGCCGGGAATACTTCAGGTTACCTCGCTACTTGTCGATCTTGTCGGTGTTGTGCATCAGAAACCTTGTTCACTTGACAATCTCAGAGAGGTACTTGGCCTTGGTCTTCGACACTATCGTTGCGAAACAAACGGAGCACCGGGCAGCATTTTTCACAAGGCGCCACATGATTCACGGAAACTGTGGCTAGGAACAACAACACCCTGTCGAGCACATGTACAAGAACAAGATGAACACATTCCCTTAGTCGTAGATGATAGGAAACGGAACAGAGCAACCATGCGCGGGGGCGGCCAAGGCATGCCCAGAGAGGACGTTGGCCACTTGTAGGTGAGCCGGGGACGACGCGCTGCAGGAAACAGCTCGGGGGGAAGGGCGCGCATGCGGACAAGGTGGCGGAGCAGCCTCAGCGGGGCAACGAGGTTGCGGCAGAGGGTCGCGGCGGCTCTACGGAGGGGCGTGGACAGCGATGTCGAGGTCGAAGAAGGCGACGCCAGCGGGGGCCGGAGGTCGAGGTAAATCAGTGGCTCGGTCAGGTGCTCGGGCGGCACAGCGAGGAAGCAGGGCTCGAGAAAGGGCGCTGGCAGCCTGCGGCCGGAGAGGAAGGGGCCGTGCTCGTGGCAGTCGGCGGCCGCACAGGAGGAGGCGGAGGTCGCCCACGGCGACTGTTGGAATTATGCCCTAGAGGCAATAATAAAGATGTTATTATTATAATTCTTGTTCATGATAAAGTTTATATTCCATGCTAGAATTGTATTAAGCGGAAACTTTAATACTTGTGTGGTTTGTGAACAACACCGTGTCCCTAGTACGCCTCTATGGACTAGCTCATTGATTAATGATGGTTAAGGTTTCCTAACCATAGACATGAGTTGTCGATTAATAATGAGATCATATCATTGGGAGAATGATATGATGGACAGACCCAAACTAAGCGGAGCAATTAGATTGTGTCATCGTGTTCATCTTTGCGAAGCTTTTCTTATGTCAAATATTGTATTCCTTAGAACATGAGATAATACAACTCCCTGGTATCGGAAGAAAGCTTTGAGGTCATCAAACGTCATCCTATGAGAGGGTGATCATAAAGGTGTCTCTCAGGTGATCGGAAAATACCTGTTGGGTTGTATGTATCGAGATGGGATTTTTCCCTCCCAAGTCGGAGAGATATACTTCGGGCCCACTTGGAAATCGATATCAACACCGCTTGCAAGCATGTGGTTAAGGATTTAATCACAAAGTGATATCGGATTACGGAACGAGTAAAGTACTTGCTGTGAACGAGATTGAAGTAGGTATGACGGTACCGACGATCAAATCTCCGGCAAGTAAAATATCGCGAGACGAAGGGAATATATATATGGGATTGATTGAATCCTGGCATCGTGGTTCATCCTATATGATCATCGATGAATGTGTGGGAGTCAATATGGGTTTCCAGACTCCGCTATTGATTATTGATAGAAGATCATGTCTGCATATTCTCGAACCCGAAGGGTCACACACTTAATGTGTATCGACGCTAGGATAGATTGGTTTATGAGTTTTTGTTTGGAGTCTCGGATGGGATCCGGGACATCACGAGGTTCCTAATGGTCCGAGAATAAGATTCATATAAGGCAATCCAGTTTTGGAGTTCGAATTGTTTTGTTAATCGGTATTGTACCGGAAGCTTCTAGAACCTTCCAGAAGGGGACCAACGTGCCCCCACCTTCTGGGAGGGGGCATGGGCCTATGAGGGAGTGCCCTGGCCGCATTGGGCCAGGGGCACAAGGCCCCATAGGGCCTAGACGGCCAAACCTAGGGCAAACCCTAGGGGAGCTTCCAGAAGGGGGAGGGGGAACTTGCCCCCCACTCCTCCCTCCTTGGCCGCCGTCCCAAGGGCTTGGGGGAGGGGCAAGGGCTGGCCGCCCACCCCTCTATATAAAGAGGGCTGGGGGCGCACCCCTCCCACATCTCCTCCTCAAGCCCTAGCCGCCCTGCTGCCCTCCTCTCTCTCCCTCCCGACTGCGCGTAGGCGAAGCCCTGCCGCAGAAACTCTCCACCACTTGCACCGCGCCGTCGCGTTGTAGATCCAATCCGTCTCTCCACCATACTTGCTGGACCGAGGAAGTAGGAGACGTCGAGGTGCTGCACGTGTGCATCTCTCGGAGGCATCGCCACTTGTGGTGTTAGAACGGATCGGATCGGATCGCGAGGAGGAGAAGCGAGTACGACTACATCACCCACGTTCCGTCGAACGTTCCGCTGTGCGAACCTTCAAGGGTATGAAGATCTCATCTATTCCCCCTTGTTGTTTGCATCTCCTAGATTAGATCTTGGCTTTCCCGTTCGCATCCGTAGAATTTTTTTTGATTTACTATGTTGCGAAACCCTTCGGGTATCGAGCTAGATCTATGCGTAGATGTGATTCACGAGTAACGCAACATGGTTGTTGCGGGCGTTGATGTTTTCTGCAAGCCGCTTGTTTGTGTACTTCTTATGACGCGGGATAGTGAGATCGAAGCGGTCCGTGCCAACCTTACGCGACCTCATTCGAGACCGCTCCATACTTGACATGTGGCTTGTTCCACATGCGGCCGGTGGATGCCGTTTCTCTCACTATAGTTGTCATGGGATTTACACCAGAGTTCGGCAACCATAATATCACCGTTGTGGCTTTCCGTAGGTAAGAATCGTTCTTAGCTTGCTACTCCCATAAGCCACGTAAAACATGCAACAACAAAGTAGAGGCGTCTAACTTGTTTTTGCAGGGAGTGTTTTCTGTGATATGGTATGGCCCAAGATGTGATGTGTATATTGTATGCGATGATCATGTTTTGTAATGTTTCACGACTTGCATGTCGATGAGTACACAACCGGCAGGAGCCATATGGTTGTCTTTATAATTGTGTATGACCTATGTGTCAACTTCTTATACGCCATGTAATAGCTTTACTTTATCGCTAAGTAGTTAGCAATAGTTGTAGTTGCTATTCGTGGTGGAGGCAATCATGGTGGAGTGATGGAGATCATGCCGACACGCACAAGATGGAGATCATTGCGCGAAGATTGGCTATACCATGTCACATAAAGTTATATGCATGTGATGTTTATCCTTTTATGTATCTTATTATGCTTAGATCGCGACGGTAGCATTATAAGATGATTCCTCACTTAAAGATCAAGATAAAACCGTGTTCTCCCCATGTATGCACCGTTGCGAAAGTTCGTCGTGTTCAAGCTTCACGTGATGATCAGGTGCTATAAACTCTACGTTCACATACAACGGGTGCAAGCCAGTTTTGCACACACGGAAATGCTTGGGTTTGACTTGACGAGCCTAGCATGTACACATGGCGGAACACATGAACCGAAAGGTTAAGCATGAGTCATATGAATGATATGATCGACACTTCGTTGTCCACCATTGAAACCACATCTCTTCTCGTGAAGATCGGATTAGGTGTGGTGAATCTGGATCATGTTCACTAAACAACTTGAGGGATGTTGAATTTAGTGGGAGTTCATCTAGTAATTTGATTAAGTTGAACTAGTTATCATGAACATAGTCTAATTTGTACTTGCAAATATTGTAGATCAAATGGCTAAGTCCAACTTCAACTTCAACATTTTTGCTGAGAAAGAAAAGCTTAAGAACAATGGGTCTAACTTCACCAACTGGTTCCGCAATTTGAGAATCATTCTCTCTGGCGGACAAAAGGACTATGTCCTTGAGAATGCTCTAGGTGACGTCAGAGATGCGGCCGATGAGAAAGCTATCGGTCAAGAAAGATGATTATGGTGTGATTAAGAGCACCATGTTGTTTGCTATGGAATCAGACCTTCAAAATCGTTTTGAAGACTATACCGGGCCCTTTGAGATTCTTGAGGAGCTGAAAACTATGTTTCAGACTCATGCCCGTTCTGAGAGATATGAGATCTCTAAGAAATTCTTTAACTTCAAGATGGAGGAAGGGAGTTCCATTAGTGAGCACGCCATAAAGATGTCTGCCACACGCAACGTGAGCAAGCTGGACTACAAGATTCGGAGGAGCTCAAGATTGAAGGTGGTTCGCAATCACTCCTCCCATTACAAAAGTTTTGTAGTGACTCATAATCAGATTGGTTCCACTGATACGATCACCGAGCTCTTCGCTAAGCTGAAAGCTGTGGAGGTGGACATCAAAAAGTATAATCATGTGTTGATGGTCAACAAGCCCCCCAGCTTTAAGAAAGGTAAGGGTGCAAAGAAGCCCTTCAAGAAAGGCAATGAAGCGGGTTGCCCTGAGAAGAAGCTCAAGTCTGGACCTAAAATTGGACCTTTGAGTGCTTCTATTGCAAGGACAAGGGTCACTAGAAGAATCGTCCGAAATACTTAGGACAAGAAGGTGGCACCATCAAACGTATATTTGATATACATGTTATTGATGTTTTCCTTACTAGCCCTCGTTGTAGTGCACAGGTATTTGATCTTGGTTCAGGCCACTAATATTTGTAACTCAAACAGAGCTACGGAATAGACGCGCTTATGAGGATGAGGTGACGATGCGCGTTGGCAACAAATCAAGAGTTGATGTGATGGCCGTCGGCACGCTCTCCTTAGTTTTACCTTCGGGATTAGTTTTAAACCTCAGTAAGTGTTATTATGTGCCTGCGTTGAGCATGAACATCATATCTGGATCGTGTTTACTGCAAGACGGTTATTCATTTAAATCTGAGAATAATGGTTGTTCTATTTATATGAGTAACATCTTTTATGGTCATGCACCTGCTGTGAATGGTTTATTTCTTCTGGATCTCGAAAGGGATGAAACACACATCCATAACATTAAGGCTAAGAGATGCAAAGTAGATAGTGATAATACTAATTATTTGTGGCACTATCGTCTAGGTCATATTGGTGTAAAACGCATGAAGAAACTCCATTATGATGGACTTTTGGAGTCCCTTGATTTTGAATCATTTGACACATGTGAACTATGCCTCATGGGCAAGATGATCAAAACACCGTTCTCCGGAATGATGGAGCGAGCAACGGACTTGTTGGAAATCATACATACCGATGTATGCAGACCGATGAGCGTTTCGACGCGCGGTGGATATCGCTATTTTCTCACTTTTACCGATGACTTAAGTAGATATGGGTATATCTATTTAATGAAACATAAATCTGAAACGTTTGAAAAGTTCAAAGAATTTCAGAATGAAGTGGAGAACCATCGTAACAGAAAAATTAAGTTTCTACGATCCGATCGTGGAGGTGAATATTTGAGTTATGATTTTCTCACGCATCTTAAAGCAAGCGGAATCGTTTCGCAACTCACGCCACCCGGAACACCACAACGCAATGGTGTGTCTGAACGGCGGAATCAAACTCTATTAGATATGGTCCGATCAATGATGTCTCTTACTGATTTGCGGTTATCATTTTGGGGTTATGCATTCGAAACCGCTTCATTCACTTTAAATAGGGCACCATCTAAATCCGTTGAGACGACACCGTATGAACTGTGGTTTGGTGCTAAACCTAAGTTGTCGTTTCTCAAAGTTTGGGGATGCGAAGCTTACGTCAAGAAGTTGATGCCGGACAAGCTCGAACCCAAAGCGGAGAAATGCGTCTTCATAGGATACCCTAAGGAAACTATTGGGTATACCGTCTATCACGTAAATCAAGGCAAAGTGTTTGTCGAAGAACGGATCCTTTCTTGAGAAGGAGTTTCTCTCGAAAGAAGTGAGTGGGAGGAAAGTAGAGCTAGACGAGGTTGTTGAACCTTCTCTTGAGTTGGAGAGTAGCGCAAGACCGAAATTGTTCCAAAGGTCCGCACCAACAATAGAGGAAGCTAATGATAAGGATCATGAAGCTTGGACGATGCTACTCTCGAGCGTCATGACTAGACAAGGTTGCGCCCTCCCGAGTGGTAGCAACCCTGTCTTAACTGTCTTGTTAGTAGACGACAGTGAACTGCGAACTATGAGGAAGCGATGATGAGCCCAGACTCTGAGAAATGGCTAGAAGCCATGAAATCCGAATTGGGATCCATGAGCGAAAACCAAGTATGGACTTTGGTGGACCCTCCTAGCGACCGAAAGGCCGTTGAGTGCAAATGGATCTTCAAGAGGAAAACGAACGCGGATGGTAATGTTACCGTCTATAAAGCACGACTTGTCGCGAAAGGTTTTCGACAAGTTCAAGGTGTTGACTACGATGAGACTTTCTCTCCCGTAGCAATGTTTAAGTCCATTCGGATTTTATTAGCAATTGCTGCGATTCATGATTATGAAATATGGCAGATGGATGTCAAGACTAAAGAAATGTTCTTAGTCTATGGGGGTGATGAACAGCTTGTCGTAAAAGGTTACGTCGATGCTAGTTTCGACACCGACAAGTATGATTCCAAATCTCGATGTGATACGCTTATATTTTGAATGGAGGAGCCGGAGTCGAGAAGCCGCAAGCAAAGCGTGATCGCGGGATCTACAGAGAAGCGGAATACATGGTCACGCAGGCGTCAAGTGAAGGAGTTTGGATCGAAACTTCATCATCGAGCTTGGCGTGGTTCCAAGTGCATTGGACCCACTGGAGATATTGTGTGACAACACTGGCGCCATAGCACTCGCTAAGGAACCAAGATATCATCCAAAGACCAAGCATATCAACCGCAAGTTTCATATAATCCGAGATTATATAGAAGATGGAGATCTGAAGATTAGCAAAGTACATACGGATCTGAATGTCGCAGATCCATTGACTAAACCTCTTCCACGTGTAAAACATGATCAACACCTCAGTGCCATGGGTGTGAGATTGTTGCCAGATGTAAACTAGATTATTGACTCTAGTGCAAGTGGGAGACTGTTGGAATTATGCCCTAGAGGCAATAATAAAGATGTTATTATTATAATTCTTGTTCATGATAAAGTTTATATTCCATGCTAGAATTGTATTAAGCGGAAACATTAATACTTGTGTGGTTTGTAAACAACACCGTGTCCCTAGTATGCCTCTATGGACTAGCTCATTGATCAATGATGGTTAAGGTTTCCTAACCATAGACATGAGTTGTCAATTGATAATGAGATCATATCATTGGGAGAATGATATGATGGATGCACCAAACTAAGCGAAGCAATTAGATCGTTTCATCGTGTTCATCTTTGCGAAGCTTTCCTATGTCAAATATTGTATTCCTTAGACCATGAGATAATGCAACTCCACAGTACCTAAGAAAGCTTTGAGGTCATCAAACGTCATCCTATGAGAGGGTGATCATAAAGGTGTCTCTCAGGTGATTGGAAAGTATCTGTTGGGTTGTATGTATCGAGATGGAATTTGTCCCTCCCAAGTCGGAGAGATATACTTCGGGCCCACTCGGTAATCGATATCAACACCGCTTGCAAGAATGTGGTTAAGGAGTTAATCACAAAGTGATATCGGATTACGGAACGAGTAAAGTACTTGCTGTGAACGGGATTGCACTAGGTATGACGGTACCGACGATCGAATCTCGGGCAAGTAAAATATCGCGAGACGAAGGGAATATATATATAGGATTGATTGAATCCTGGCATCGTGGTTCATCCGATATGATTATTGATAGAAGATCATGTCCGCATATTCTCGAACCCGCAGGGTCACACACTTAACGTGTCTCGACGCTAGGATAGATTGGATAATTGGTTTATGAATTTTTGTTCGGAGTCTCGGATGGGATCCGGTATATCACGAGAGGTTCCGGAATGGTCCGGAGAATAAGATTCATATAAGGCAGTGCAGTTTTTGGAGTTCGGAATTGTTCCGGATTAATCGGTATTGTACCGGAAGCTTCTAGAACCTTCCGGAAGGGGACCAACGTGGCCCCACCTTCCGGGAGGGCATGGGCCTATGAGGGAGTGTCCTGGCCGCATTGGGCCGGGGCACAAGGCCCCATAGGGCCCAGCCGATTCTAGAGAGATTTGACTGTTTAAATCTCGCGATAGAATTTCTAGATAAGGGAGAGTTTAAATCGCTTAAATCTAGAGATAGGATTTCCGGATAAGGGAGAGTTTAAATTGTTTAAACTAGAGATAGGCTTGGAGGAGGGGCAGGGCTGGCCCCTCTATATATAGAGGGTGGTGCGCCTCCCCTCACAACACACCCTTCCTCCAAGCCCTAGTGCCTTGCTACCTTCCTCCCCTCCCGATCGCTTGTAGGCGAAGCCTGCTGCAGAAATTCTCCACCATATACGCCACGCGTGTTGTAGATCCAATCTATCTCCACCCTACTTGCTGGTCCGAGGAAGGAGGAGACGCCGGTCTGCCGTGTGCATCTCACGGAGGCACCGCCACTTGTGGTGCTAGATCGGATCGGATCGCGAGGAGGAGAAGCGAGCACGACTACATCACCCACGCCCGACTAACGTTCACTGTGCGAATCTTCAAGGGTATGAAGATCTAATCCAATCTCTCTCGTTGTTTGCATCTCCTAGATTAGATCTTGGCTTTCCCTCTGTTCGCTCCGTAGAAAATTTTGATTTACTATGCCGCGAAACCCCTTCAGGCCCTAGGTCTTGGGGGAGGGGCAAGGGCTGGCTGCCCACCCCTCTATATAAAGAGGGATGGGGGCGCACCCCTCCCACATCTCCTCCTCAAGCCCTAGCCGCCCTGCTGCCCTCCTCTCTCTCTCTCTCCCTCCCGACTACGCGTAGGCGAAGCCCTGCCGCAGAAACTCTCCACCACTTGCACCGCGTTGTCGCGTTGTAGATCCAATCCGTCTCTCCACCATACTTGCTGGACCGAGGAAGGAGGAGACGTCGAGGTGCCGCACGTGTGCATCTCTCGGAGGCATCGCCACTTGCGGTGTTAGATCGGATCGGATCGCGAGGAGGAGAAGCGAGTACGACTACATAACCCACGTTCCATCGAACGTTCCGCTGTGCGAATCTTCAAGGGTATGAAGATCTCATCTATTCCCCTTGTTGTTTGCATATCCTAGATTAGATCTTGGCTTTCCCGTTCGCATCCGTAGAATTTTTTTGATTTACTATGCTGCGAAACCCTTCAGCGACAACGTCTTGGGCTCGAGGTCGAGGCGACCGGGTCGCAGGGAAGGCGGGACTAGGAGCCGAGCAGGGAGGTGGTGGCGATGCGCCTGCGGAGCACAAGCCGAGCTCGAGCAGAGGCGGCGGGGCGAGGAAGACGAGGCGGCACGCAGCAACGGAGCTCTTGGCGGTGGCGGGTCAGAGAGGTCGCTCGCCGGAAAGGCCGGGCGGCGGCGCAGGCAGATGGCGGCAGGGCGAAGGGGATCGCGCCAGTCTCGAGACGAGCGAGCAGGGAAAGGGGTTCGAACGGGGGTAGAAGGGAAACGTGCGTGCGTGCTATGTTGCGATGTGGTCGCGTGAGTGCGTGTGTGGGTTGCGTGGGTTTCCTGGGGTGGGGTGCGGTGGTGTGTGTTGTGGTTGGGGTCAGGGTGCGTGTTGGGTGCGGTGTCGCGTGTGTGTGTCACCTGGGTGTGTGCGTCGCGTGCAGTGTGAGTGCGGCGGCGGCCGCGCGTGCGAGACGGGGCTAGGTTTAGGGTTTGGTTTAGACTGGGGTCATTGGTGGTCTTTCGACTGGGCCTTTGGGCCTGGTCGTTTGACGGCCTCCCCCACTAAAAACATTTTTATTTTGAAAACACTTTTATAAATAGTTTTTAGGGAAATAAAATATCTCGAAAGACAAGGGTTTTTAATTTGAAATTAGAGAAGGGGACTAATTAGAAAACAAAATAGGCTTTTTGATGAAAATATTTTAGGGCAAAAGTATGCATTATGTCATGATGATGCAAAATAGAGAATAACACGCAATTTTATTTCGGAATATTTTCCGGGGCATTACACCGTCGCCGCCAACGGTTCGTATCGCTCGCGCGGGAAAAGTGGACATGATTGCGTTTTCTGCATGTGTGAGTTACGAGGCGTTGCTGACCTATATCTATGTCGCCCTAGCTGACATAGGCAGGTGAACCATCACATCAGAAGATTTCAGCATGGATGGATCCGGTCCGGCTACGGATGAGTACGATGGAAGATTCAGCATTTCTCCGACTTATAAATTGAAGACGGAGAAAACCTTGCAGGGTTCTTTGGGAGGACTACAAGATATTGCTTGACGATTTGCCGACATCCATCTAGACAGAGCATTCAACGTGAAGAGGCAAGACGACGCAAGATCTCGGAGTTCTCCGGGGGCTACTGCTGGGGATATGCTATATGGGTATCGTCATAGCATGTCTCATATCCGGATAACCCGGGTGGCCCACAGTTGGTAGCATGGCCCATGGCCTGCTGGGCGGCCCAGTTAGATGGATCTAGAAGGGAGGCCCATGCCGGATAAAGGAAGGCTACGGTGGAGTCACCAGCGTACCCGGAGCCTTGGAGTACAAGACACACAAGACTAGTAATAGACGGTGTAGGACTCTGTAACCTGTCCGATTAGGACTTTTCCCTGTAACCCTAGGACCTGACCACTATATAAGTCAGGCCTATGGGAGCCTTTAGGGCATAACTTCAAACAATCTCAGACAACCTCGCACAGCAAACATATCTCTGTACTCGGCGTATCGCCCTTATAGTGATTTATAGCAGGAGTAGGATTCCGCCACCGTTGTGGGATCTGAACCTGGGTAAGCCGTGTTATCTCGTACCCGTCAACCATCCGCCTTCCCCCACATCTCTAAACACGCACAGTGAGGACCCCTCCATGGCGTACTCGTCGGCAATACCATGACACTTTTATACCCATGGGTAATACTCATACCCTGCTTGTTAAGTCACGGGTACGGGCATGGGTGGTGACTTCTAAACTTCAATTTGATACTTTCATATACTCGTCTACTATTAGTAAGTAGAGATTATTGTATTTTCTTTAAATATGCTATTGATAAAAGTAAAATTTTGAATAACTTGTGTACTATTGGATGTACCGCCGGGTAGCCAATGGGTACGGGTACCCGCCGGGTATGGGTAAGGGTAAAGTTTTATACCCACGGGTACGGGTATGGGTAAGCTTTTGTACCCATTGACTATACAGGTATGGGTATGGTATTGCTCTACCCTGTCCATACCCTGCTCATTACCATCCTTACTAAGACTTCACCATGCACTAAACCCGTGAAGTCTTTGACTCTAGCATTTTCCTCATTCCTCCCTCACATGCACACGCACCTATGAGCAATACATGCTTGTGATTTCCCTCATTTCCGTTGTGTGTCATCATGTCATTCTAATCCTGGTAGAAGAAGCATCCACATAGCTTCGTCCCTCACAAGTTGTTGCCTCTCTACAATCAAGAGGACATAACGCAATGGTAGTATCCATTTCTTGGACACTACATAAATTGTTGCATTTGGTGATAGTAGAAGTAGCATATGAATATATGATTGACTCCAACTTGTTTACACAACAAAAGTTACTCCCTGATTTAAATTAGAAAATGGAAATAATATTGCTACAAGAAAACAAATATGAATAAAGTTCTCGGAAACCCAACCTCCCATTTGCTAGTATGTCCCCAAAACCAAAGGCAGATGTATATCTTTCTCGAAATGGCACATACACAAGGGGAAGTTAGATATGCCTAGGACGACGAACACCTGAAACACACACCCCAAATTTATGTAGGACATAGTAGTAGCATCCCTTCCATAGAGGCGCTAATGATGAAGGTGAGCTTCAAAAGGTAAATCCTTGAGGCATAAGGTCGCCGGTGCCCAACCTCCACCTCTATTAAACAACCGTGCAGTGCAGCCACAACCATGAGTCTATGGTACCCACTTGTTCCGGTTCTTACTACAGTTTAGACCAACGACAATTCAATAGCAGCTTATTTATATCAAAGACACATGATTAATAGGAAATAGGACATGAAAGCAAAATTATTGTGATAGCACATTGAACCACTCCCGATGCGTATTTTGCAACCGGGTAAGAGAAAAATGGATGATCAATTGTCTTATCATGACAACATAGAATACATAATTTCTCCCTTCAACCCCCTTTGTGCAACATATCTGATGAACACTAAAATCTAGACACACAAGAGGATATTAACAATACATATGTAGAAAGGTATTTTGGGAAATTATTTTTCGCCTAGCTATGACTACATATTTATCAACATAAAATTAATGAAGTTGCAATGAACTCTAGAAAGGATAAAATTGTTTAATTTTAACTCATGCAGAAAAACCAATCAATACTGAGGACAACAGACACCAGTACCCTCAGACCAAAATCTGAGTGCATATTTAACACAAGCATATTATAATCACATCCAATGGCTGAGAAAAATTTGGCCCACTAAGCCCAGCTAGTAAATTAAGTCTCGAGAAAATTAAACCGATTGAGTAGGTCCAGAATCTGTAGTCTGGAACAAAACGAATTCTGTCGGGAGTCTGGAACATGCCGCTACCGTTTCTCCCGAACAGGGTGGCGCCGCCGCTTTCCCCTCTCCACCCTCTACACGCAGCCGCCACCCGCGCGGTGTTAGCTAATCTCCTCCACGTTAGACAGGTTTAGATTCAGGTTTCGGTGTGTTATTCTGAATAAGCTGTCAGTTAAAGTGAGCCTGTCCACGTACTGACAGACGAGTCGTGTTTTTCTGTTTTCAGTTAGCATTAGATGCTTCCGCTAGAATAGCTTCATGGGATGGCATGGATCACGCATTTTTAGCGGGATTTAGTGGAGCTCGTGCGACGGGCGTCGTGGGATGGCGCGGCGGTAGGCTCGCTCGCATGAACCGGTTTTTTCTTGTATCACGGCAGCACGTTCAGTTGCTTGGCCTAATAACAGAAACGAAGAAAAGGCTGTAGCCAGTTCACAGCGCAAAACCTCTTTGTCCAAACTTCGTCTTTCCTCTCTAGCAAATTCACCACTGTGAGATCCTTTTGCAACTACAAGTGGCATCAGAGCAATCAGGTGTTGTGGTGATCAATGGTAGGAACTCCACCACCGGCGACGGCCGCTGGCAAGACGGCGGCGGACGCTGGGAAGGCGACGGCAGGGGCGTCGGGAGCTGCTCCGGGTCGGACCTCCAGTAGGTCGGTGACCCCGGAGAGTCGCAGGCGGAGCAGAGGGAGACGTGGTGGCGGTGAGATCGTGGTCCGCGAGGTGGTGCGGGAGAGTGCTGGCGGCGGTGCCGCCAGCTATCCCACCCTCACGAAGACGAACTACTGCGAGTGGGCGATTATCATGCGCGTGCAGCTGCAGGGCGCAGGGCTCTGGGACGCCGTCGAGAACGATGACGCCACCGAGCGGCAGGAGCGGTTGGCGCTAGGCGCTATTCTGCGCTCTGTACCCCCGGAGATGGTGCCCGTCCTCGCCGCCAAGGACAACGCCAAGGCAGCCTGGGACGCCATCAAGGTCATGCGCGTCGGTGTGGATCGTGTGCGCGAGGCGCGTCGCCAGAAACTGCGCAAGGACTTCGAGAATCTCGCGTTCAAGGCAGGAGAATCGATCGAGGATTTCTCCCTACGCATCTCAGGCATCATCAATGAGATGCAGTCGCTCGGGGACGACACCTACAACGAGCTCTCCGCCGTGCAAAAGTTCCTGCGCGTCGTCCCATCCAAGTACGCGCAGATGGCGTGCTCGATCGAGACTCTCCTCGATCTGAAGGACATGACGCCAAGAGCCGAGCGGTGTCTCTCGCCGTAGGGCGCGGCGAGCCGGAGGCAGAGGCGGGCGGCCGACTACTCCTCACGAAGGAGGAATGGCGGGCCCGTCAGTCCCGTGAGCAGAGAGGTGGGTCGCACAGTGGCGACAAGGCCCGCGAGAAGAGCAATACAAAAAACCTCCAGGGCGGCGCGGAGCGTGGCACTGGGGGCGGAGACCGCCGGTAGTAGCAGCCGCGGTGGTGGGGACGCCGCACCACCTAGGCGGAAAGGAGAGTGTCGCTACTGCGGCATCCCTGGCCACTGGGCCAAGGAGTGCAGAAAGAAGGCTCGAGATCGCGCACAACAGGAGAAGCCAGCGCCGCAAGCGAACCTGGCACAGGCCGAGGTGGATCAGCCAGCGCTGCTGCTGGCGTCCTGCCATGTCGAGGCCGCTGTCCATGGCGAACCATGTGTGGAACAAGTGCTCCTTCATGAGGACCGAGTGGTGCCGGTGGCGACAGATGATGATCGCTAGTACCTGGACACTGGCGCCAGCAATCACATGGATGGGCGCCGATACATGCTTTCCCACATCGACGAGACGGTGCGTGGCTCGCTGAGTTTACGACGGATCCGCTGCCCGTGACCAGGCGCTCGTGGTGTTCTCGCAAGACCGGCGAACACCGCGCTCTCGACGTGTACTACATCCCGCAGCGCACGAACATTGTCGGCCCTAGCCAGCTCGGCAAAACGGGTGCAAGTCCGTGATCGAGGACGGCAGCTCGCCTCTATGACATGCGGATTCTCGCCGCACGGGCGGCGGACGAGTAACCGGCTCTATGTTGTGACTCTGAACTTGGCCGCACATGTGTGTCTCATGGCTGGAAAGGTCGACGAGCAGTGGTGGTGGCACACCAGGTACGGGCATTTGCATTTCGCGCTACGCATGATCTGGGCGCAAGGGAATGGTACGGATGCCCGTCATCAAGCATCTGATCAATTACTCGGCCGGTGCACGATCGGCAAGATGCATCGCACCCCCTTTCCGCGCGCGTCAGCGTATCGCGTGGAGCACGTCCTCGACCTCGTACATGGGGATCTCTGTGGTCCCATCACCCCAGCAACCATGTCTGGTAACAAATATTTCCTATTGATCGTTGATGACAGTAGCAGATACATGTGGCTTGAAGTGCTCAGGTCGAAGGATGAGGCATATCGTTTCTTCCGCAAGATCAAGATGCACGCAGAGTTGCAGAGTGGTGCCAAGATCAGGGCGTTCCGCTCCGACAGAGGTGGCGAATTCAACTCCAACGAGTTCGCTTCTTACTGCGAGGAGATGGGAATCCAGAGGTGCACGACGACACCCTATTCACCCCAATAGAATGGGGTGGTCGAGAGGCGGAACCAATCCGTTGTCGAGATGGCACGCAGTCTGCTGAAGGGCATGGGCGTGCCGAACACGTACTGGGGCGAGGCGGTGCGTACAACGGTGCACATCCTGGACCGCTCGCCGACGAGGAGCCTGCAGGGAATCACGCCTTACGAGGCCTGGCGGAGGAAGAAACCGACGGTGGACTACCTTCGCACTTTTGGGTGCGTTGATCATGTGAAGAT
Organism: Avena longiglumis; assembly: GCA_030063025.1. Taxonomy (NCBI): domain Eukaryota; kingdom Viridiplantae; phylum Streptophyta; class Magnoliopsida; order Poales; family Poaceae; genus Avena; species Avena longiglumis. The sequence continues at coordinate 542,802,116 of CP125975.1, forward strand.
CGTCGGGCCAGGCGTGACCAAGCTCTCCGGCGTCGCACCGGGCGCGTGTTCCTGGGGTATGAGCCAGGGACGAAAGGCTATCGGGTGTATGACCCGATCGGAAAACGTCTCTACATCACCCGCGATGTTCGGTTCGAGGAGGATCGCCGCTGGGATTGGAGCTTGGGGGGTGACGGTGGGATTCAAGACACATCTGACGAGTTCACGGTGGTGTACTCTGACATCGGCATGCCTGAGACAATCACGTCTTCCCCAGCTCCGACCGCGTCACCAGCAGCCCCAGCAAGCCCATCGCCGACAGGTTTTGTCACTCCAACGCCAGGGACACGGGCTCGCCCGCCCACACCTGCGACACCTGACGAGCCTGGTGATGGATGGGCATCACCACCTGCTGGGGAGAGCAGAGACACTGAGGGGGTGCCGCTCAGGTTCAAAACAGTGGAGCACCTGATGGAGCATGCACCAGTGCGCATGCTGGAGTACAGCGGGCTCTGTCTGTCTGCGGCCGAGGATCCTGCATCGGTGGAGGAAGCGATCGCTGAGCCAGTATGGCGCAATGCCATGGAGACAGAGATGGAGTCGATCCCGAACGACACTGGAACCGCTGTCTCGCCGAAGGGACACTGTGCAATTGGACTGAAATGGGTATTCAAAGTCAAGAGATATCCGACTGGAAATATTGTGAAACACAAGGCGAGGCTCGTCGCTAAGGGTTATGCACAGCGGCAGGGTGTTGATTTTGACGAGGTGTTTGCTCCCGTTGCTCGTCTGGAAACAGTGCGGACAATGTTGGCCGTGGCAGCACACCGCAGATGGAGGGTGCATCACATGGATGTGCGTTCAGCTTTTCTGAATGGTGATCTATTGGAGGAAGTGTACGTGCATCAGCCAACTGGTTTCATCGACAGTGAAGGTTCGGACAAGGTTTTGAGGCTCCGTAAGGCGCTGTATGGTCTGCGCCAGGCTCCGCGCGCTTGGAACGCCAAGTTGGATGCATCACTTGGGTTCGAGCGCTGCCAGCTCGATCATGCTCTGTATCGGCGGGGTAGTGGCGAGGATTTCCTGCTTGTGGGGGTGTATGTGGATGATCTGATCATCACAGGCGCCACTGGAAACACGATTGATCGATTCAAGAGCCAGATGCAGGAACCCTTTCAGATGAGTGATCTTGGTCTGCTAAGTTACTACCTCGGCATTGAGGTGCAGCAGTCAGATGGTGAGATCAAGATCGGGCCAAAGCAGCCACGCTGCCAATTTCAGAGAATTCAGGCATGGGTCGTTGTAACCCTCGCACACCCATAGAGAACCGTCTAAACGACAAGGAACGTGGGGAAGTGGTCGATGAAACGAAAATCAAGTTTGATCGAAGCTTGCGATATTTGGTTAACACGCCACCTGATCTGCATATGCAAGGGGAGTCCGAAAAGATTCATGGAAGGGCCCGAAAGAGCATTGGGCAGCAATCAAGCAAGTGCTGAGGTATGTGAAAGGCACACAAGGCTATGGCTGTACATATACAGAAGGAGGAAGAGATGCGGTGCTCACTGGGTATAGTGACAGTGATCATGCATGTGACCCAAGCGATCGAAAAAGCACCACTGGTTTGGTCTTCTTCCTCGGGACAAGCTGTTATCGCCATATTTTGGCCAACAAAGGAGATGGGCCGTGATCAAGATGGGCTTGGAAGATGCATATATTCAACGTGTTGTTGGATCGGCCTAGTGCGTAGAATTGGGCTAAATTGCCCGTGTATCTTGTATCATAGTAGGTTTCGTTTCAGTTTAGGTTCCGCTTTTTTAGGTGAAGATAGAGTTGTAGAGTTATTCCAAAAGTAGAGAGTCTCCTGACTATAAATATGTACCTAAGGTTATCGAGAAAAGAGGACAATCACGCTCGTAACAAACACAATCTCGGCGATCGCCACCCTTGTTTCTAGGGTTTCTTTCGGGTATGTCATCTTGCCTAGATCGTGATCGATCTAGGCATCTTTACTTATGCTATTTGGTGTTACTCGTCAAGCCTTTTGATGGAGAGTAACACTACTATCGTAGATTTGTTGAGGCTAGCATCAGTGATTTTCCGTTGTAATTTTTTATGCTACCTCTAAGTTACCTCGCTACCTTTGCACCTCTTCCCAAGTGCAAGGGTAGCATCTTGCTTAATCTTTATTTAGTTGATTCGTCTCGTTATGGTTGTGCCTTGCTCACCAAGGTTTAGTTTGACATCTACGTAGTCGCCTTGTAAACGGGTTGAAGGATCCGAGTACGTAAGGACGTGGTTTGCTAGTTCGAGAGGAGTTGTTCCGTAATTGATTTTACGCCGATTGTTAGGCCTCCTCTAGGGTTAGTTTTCTATCATCTTTGTATCTATCGTGCTCAATCACGCAGGATGTTCCAATTACGTGGTGAAAACATTAACCGTCAGAGATCGATTTAACTTGTAATGATGAAGCAAAACCCCATGTTATCGAGATCTAATGCATAACCATGGGATAATCGGCTCTAGGAGCCGATTCACGTGGAAACCCGGGAGCCGGTCATTTCGAATTTTACGATACTTGTTTACCATGCAGAAATCAATCACAATCCTTCACCTTCCCGACTGGTATAGGTCAGGTGGCACCCGAACCAAAGACAGGACGCGCTGGAGTTTTGCGGGTTGCCCGAGGGACCAGGCCCACCAGTTCCTGGAGCCTCCCGCTTCGTGTTGCTTCGTCGCTGTCACGGTGAGTTTTGACAGCAACACATTCTCGCACGCCCGGTGGGACCTTCAACAACATCTCGCATCAACATCCGACGTTGAGAGATGGGGATGCACTCACCACTTACCGATCTACCCGACGAGCACAAGGCCAAGTATGACGAGATCAAAGCTCTTCAAGAAGACCTCATCGGCTCTTCGAGAGGACCCGTAAGCATGGCATCAAGTGGAAGGATTCTCGCCCGAGGGTGCTCTTGATGAGGTGGATCTGTCTGCTCTTCAGAGGAGCGCACTAGCTCGCGACAGAAGTCAACTACATGGTGGCTCATTCTCTTCACCGCCATTCCGAGAGCCAGTGAACGCTTTTGAGCGGATCGCAGTCATAGTTCAGAGATCATGAAACATCGATTCTCCGACGGGCCTGCCTGGGACTCACCAGGAGAAAGACCGCCTGACAGGCCACCACGCCATTCGCACTTGCAGCCCGGAGCCGCCAGGCAGCCAGATGTCGCCTACAAGGTTGAGGCGACCCAGCGATTGCCGCCTCGCTTGAACCACCTAAAGAGATCCCACACGGATATGTGTGCACTTACGTCGGACCGCAATAACCCGACACGCACCAACCAGATTGCACCGCAGGGATTTCCGGCAGAGTTCCCGGAGCCGGGTTTGATGGCGTTCGGGCAGCGATGCCGGTGGACGCCGACAAGCGTGCATGGCTAGCCAAGTATGCCATCGAACGAGTCATGAGAATCTAGCCCCTCAAACTCACAATGAGCAAATCCGCACCATCCCGAGAGACCAGCCGTGCCAAAGAGAAGGACAATCAGCTATTCAAAGCCGTATCCCAATGAGTTTGATCTGATCCCGCCTCCCAAGTATCGGCTCGAGTTCTCAAGGTTCACGGATCGGGATCGAGCTCGATCGAGCACGTGAGCCGATACCGCACATGGGCGTGGTTTCAAAGATCGGATCACCGCGTAAGGTTCTTCGCAATCACGACAGGACCAGCTTTTGATGGTACACCGCTACCACCGATTCAATTCAGACTGGAAACAACTGGAAGACCAGCCCACACTCAAGATCACCAGAGGCTACCGAGGTCGGCATTGCGACTGGCGCAGTACTGCGAAGCGGGAGAAACCGTAGCCGAGTATATCCAGCGCTTCAGGACCGTCAAGAACGAGTTGATAGCATAAAACTACCACTTTGTATGTTAAATTTACCATTTAGTACCAGTCGCTCTCGATTTCGCAAAACGATACCACATTTGAATTTGATTGTAGCAATGTGCACCGATTCCACTCTAATAGCGAATTGACACCGCCTAAGACGCGGGCCCACCTGTCACGTGGGCAGCGTGAGACAATGACCGTCTGCCGTTTGCATGCAGTGTCCTCAAGTTTTGAGAAAATTGCAGAAGTCCTCGCACTATTAAAACCTTCATAACTTTGAATACGAATTGAAATCAAAAGTTTAAATCTGAAAAGTGCTCAGAATTGTTTGAATCTTTTTTTACAAACTTTATTTATTATTTTATATAATTAAAAAATATAAAAATATAAAAAATATTTTATTAATTATAAGAAATTATTTTATTAATTATACGAAAACTTTGGAAATTCATAACTTTAACTATATAACTCCAAATAATATAAATAATATGTCTAAATTTATTAGAAAAATTCAAGGAATCCATTTCTTATATTTATAATGCATGAATCATAACCGTTCCTCTCGGATATTTTGATTATGCAAGTAATCATAATAATAAATGTGTCACCGCGGAGGGGGCGTAATCATAACGCTGCCACTTGCGTCGGCCAAGGCCGAGCATGTCGAGGCCTGCCAAGAAGACGCCCTCGAGCCACTCCCACCGTCCAACGCCACCGGAGGTGTGCGCCGTGTTCGGTCGCCCACCACCGTCGCCCTCCCGCACCATACCGCTGCCGTCGTGATCGCCGTCACCGATGCCGATCGGCGCCTCAATACATGATGTCATCGATTGATCTTACCGTAGATGGCCCGATCGCCCGCCTCCTCTCCGGCGCCATCACCAAGGCTGGAGGAAAATTGACATTTTATTAGTAACATGGATTATTCGTGTATTAATAAGCACCGCGTCGTAAGATGTTTGAGTGGCTTAATTAGGTAGAATGTCTTGGCGATTTTTGCACGGCGCGGCGTTACCACGCCGGGCGAGCCGCTGCCTCGGTGGACTCGCCATGGGCCATCGCGAAGGCTGCTCGCTTCAACACGAAGCCGACGACGCTTCCTGGACGACACGCCGGCGCGACAACAGCGAGACGTCCGTCACGATCGGTGGCGCTGGCGTGATGCCGCTCCATGGCGCGCCGCCGAGGCAGCCTGGGTTCGACGAGCTTATGCGCGAATCCGAGTGCACGCCGGAAGCAGCGGCCGCCTCCCGACGCCGCCTTAAGAGGAAGACCGAATGGCTCGGCCGCTACGACAAGGGCGAAGGTCAGACTCGGCGAGCTCGCCATGCGGACAGCATGGCCGGCGACATGTGCGTGCAAGGGGTGAAGAAGCAGATCTTGGCTCGGCTAGCGTATACAGATCGATCGAGCAAAGACAAGGCGTGTGGCCACTTTCTCGATCGGCTCGAAGCTCCAAATCGCGAGTTCCCAAGACAAACAGAGGCGAGGCCCAAAACTCACGTGTTTAGCTAGTCAGCAGTTCAAGAAATAAATAAAAGCACGCATTTATTATTATGATTACTTGCATAATCAAAATATCCGAGAGGAACGGTTATGATTCATGCATTATAAATATAAGAAATGGATTCCTTGAATTTTTCTAATAAATTTAGACATATTATTTATATTATTTGGAGTTATATAGTTAAAGTTATGAATTTCCAAAGTTTTCAGATAATTAATAAAATAATTTCTTATAATTAATAAAATATTTTTATATTTTTATATTTTTAATTATATAAAATAATAAATAAAGTTTGTAAAAAAGATTCAAACAATTCGAGCACTTTTCAGATTTAAACTTTTTCGATTTGAATTCAGATTCAAAAGTTATGAAGGTTTTAATAGTGTCGTGACTTCGTGCAATTTTTGTCAAAACTTGAGGACTCAGATGCAAAACGGGCAGATTCTGCTGTCTCACGCTGCCACGTCAACCTGACATGTGGGCCCGCGCGTCTTAGGCAGTGTCAATTCGCTATTAGAGTGGAATCGGTGCACATTGCTACAATCAGAATCAAATGTGGTATTGTTTTGCGAAATCGAGAGCGACTGGTACTAAATGGTAAATTTGACATACAAAGTGGTAGTTTTATGCTATCAACTCGTCAAGAACCGATGTTACTCAGCTCGTTTAACTGAGAAAGAAGCAGTCGAGCTAGCAGTGTTGGGTCTCTCAGCACCCATCAAGGACCTAGCTTTCCAGGTAGAGTACAACTTGTTGGCGCACATGGCCCAGAAGCTGACAATATATGAACAACGCCACCCTGAGTTGTACCAAGACAAATTCAAACGTCCGATAGGCCTGGTCGATGCAGAAGAAGATGATCCTACACAAGACCAGGAGGTGCCGTACGAGTGGGCTCGAGGGCGATCCTCGTATCCCGCAAATGGGTGAAACAAGAAGGGCTCGCAAAAGGGTTCGATGTGAGCAAAGCCGAGCAGATATTCGATTTATCGCTAAAAGAGAAGCACCGAGGTTACCCAAGGCCACAAAATCCCTACTTCGAGAAATGCACGGAGACCATACCGCAAGTGGCATCATTCATTCACCCACACCACCAATGATTGCAAAGAGCTACGTCGCCAAATCCAAACGGTGATAGAACAAGGCCGTCTGATCCTTGGGCGATTCGCCATGAAAGTGGACACAAACCCATTTCAAGGCCAACATGGTAGAACTCAAAGCCCGCCGAGGCGTCACCGGATTTCGCTCGCGTTAATATGGCGGTCTGGGTACCACCATGACACGACAAGCAGTGAAGGTAGTCGCCGGGCAAAGAAAGAGAGGAGGCTAGTCCACGCGACCGCCCAGCCACAATGACAAAGCGGTACTTAACAGAGGAACAAGTGAGGAGAGTGCGATATCGGAAGCCACATTCCACGCATCTCCTTAACAAGTATGAGCGCCAAGATGACCAACGCCGCCGATGGCAGACGACGAAGATATGAGCACCTTGCTAGGGATCGTCAAAAGAAAAGGCGATACAAACATTGGGATTGTCCTTTCTTCAAAGTATTGGACGCGAATGAGCCGATTGCCTACAATGACAACCGCCAATGTGGTCACCGAAGCGAGGACGCGAGCCGGCTTGGTGTTCCAACGCCTAGGGCCTCTCCCACCTCGAGTCACATAGGAGTCCACTCGAGCAAACGCCTCGCAAAGCCAAGGGATGACAAAGAAGAAGACAGATATCACCGTCAAGGTGGTGTCCCGACGACTCAGACACACCAAAAGCGCAGAAAGCACGTAATTTGGAGGAAGCCGAGCTCAGATTCCACGCTTTAGAAAGCACGGCCGATCTGGCCAAAGTGAGGCGGAACTTTGGAAACGCAAGATCGCCGAAGGAAGGAGTGGCGCCTAAATCGTAAAAGCCGATGCAAAGACATCGGCTGGCACAAACATGGTGTTCATACTTCCGTAATTCTGCGCCAAGAACCAATGAGCTACCGGGCAGTTCGATCATGCCCATGTACCGTTATCTTTGAGAAGCCACGGAGAAGGGTTACAAACATCCAAAGCCTGCATTACGGGTTACATCAATGGGCAACTCGCCAAGATGTTGGTGGACACCGAGCGGCAACAATATCATGCCATACTCCATGCTACGGCGCTTGGGATGCTCCACCGCAGATTTGATCGGAACCAACGCCACGTTAAGAGACTTCAACGGTCGACTTGAAACGCATAGGCGTGGTGAACGTAGATCCGACTGGGCAAAAACCATCCCCACGTCATTCTTCGTCAGGACAGCAAAAGCACTTACATCGTCTTGCTAGGAAGGGATTGATTCACGCTAATTGCGCATTCCGTCCACAATGCACCAGGTCGATCCAAAGGGGACGGAGATGAAGTGGAGGTCATCCACGCAGATGATTCTATCGAGATCTCCATAGCTGGCATGAACGTCTGGGAAGCGAAGACCAAGAGCCGATCTCGAATCGCCTAGACGGTGAGCGATTGAAGCTACAAAAACGGGTGAGGCTGGTCTTATCCATCGCCTTACAGAGTAGAAAAGCCCACGATCATCAGGTACGGCCGATCCTCGATCGCCACAAAAAATAAAAAGCAGCGATCGCACGACAAGCTCATGTAGTCGAAATGGCAGAGATGCTCGCCACCGTAAAACAATAAGGTGTAAACCGTCCTTGACTAATGCAAGCAAAAAGGGGCCGATTCAAGCAATCGCCCAAATTATTTTGTTATCCTCACCGACCGCTTGCCCTGTGTTTAGCATCGATTTGACAGACGGAAGCTAGGGTACGGGTTCACATCCGCCGATGAACTAGAAGAATCGACATTGGTCCCGGGATAAGCCACGACCAACATTTATCGAAGAAGTTAGATCCAGTATGCGGGCCCTATGATAGCCCTTGAAAAATATCCAGACTTCGCCCGACTACACGAAATGCCAGGTTAGATAGGAGCATCATTGAGCATCGACTCGCTTAAAGGATTTCGCCATTTCAGCAATGAGCACGATGATGAAGGCCAAATTTCGAAGAAGTCAAGAAGGAGGTCGAGAAAATGTTGACAAGTTGATCGGGCCATGCGGTGTATGCCGAGTGGATTTCTAGTATCGCACTGTAGAGAAGAAGGATGGCCGTTGGCGTGTGGCCATAGATTTTCGGATCTCAACAGAGCTACCCCAAAGGATGAGTATCCGATCTTTGTGGCGTAAACATTAATCAATGCAGTTGGTCATAAGATTTTGAGCTTCATGGACGGCAATGCCGTTACAACCATCTTTATGGCCCGTAAGACATACACAAGACCGCATTCGAGTCCTGTGGTCGTGGGGTTATTTGAATATGTAGTCATGACGCTTTGACCGAAAATGCCGGCGCCACGTACCAAAGGGCCATGAATTATATTTTCCATGATCTGATCGGCAAACTGGTGGAGATTTACATCGACGACGTGGTGGTCAAGTCTGCTTTAGCGCACGGACACCTGGACGATCTGCAACGCGTCCTGGACCGTACAAGAAAATTTGGGCTACGGATGAATCCAAAGAAGTGTGCCTTCGGGGTGACGGCCGGTCAGTTCTTGGGTTTTTGGTCCATGAACGCGGAATTGAAATCGGCCTGAAAAGTCAGGAGGCAGTGCGAACAATGAAGCCACCCACCACGAAGAAAGAACTGCAGTCCCTCATTGGCAAGATCAACTTCGTCAGAAGATTCATCTCTAACCTGTCAGGAAGGATAGAGCCGTTCATGGGACTAGTAAAAATCAAATCTGACGAGGAATTCCTCTGGGGGGCAGAACAACAACGAGCCTTCGACGAGATCAAAGAATATCTGACAAATCCGCCAGTGTTAGTTCCACCGCAGCCTGACAGGCCGTTCTACATTTACTTGTCGAGAGTCGACACGCCCATCGCCTCGGTGGTGGTGCAAGTTTATGATGGGCGAGTCGATTTTACATAAGCGTAGGATGCTGGACGCAGACAAGGTACTCGATATCGATAAGTTGTGCCTCCGCTTTTTCACTCGCATAAAGTCGCCATATTTTGCTATCAGCGAGATTGTCATCATATGCAAGTCGACGTCATAAAGCACATGCCGCCGGCTCCTATATTGAAAGGCCGACCGGGCAAATGGATGTTTGCATTATCGGAGTTTGACATCCGTATCAACCCGCGAAGCGCTTAAGGGACAAGCGTTAGCCGATCTTATCGCTGAAAGGATCAACACTAATATAGCAAAGACTGCAGATCCGAAGCGTGGGCTATGTTTTTGATGGATCGGTTTGTGACAATGGGAGCGGCATCGGCATGTTACTCGTGACGCCCGGGGCAACATTCTATTTCTCCATCAAAGTTATCTCGCTCGCACCAACAACGTCGCCGAGTATGAGGCGATCGCAGGAATGGAGTTGCTCATCGGGCCGAAGCGGTGGAAATTTTTGGGGACTCAAGTTGGTGATTTCCCGGCTCACGGAGGACTACAAGTGCGAGCGAGTCCCTCTTCCCATTATGGTTGCACTGCCATGGTGATGGCGCAATTCGGTACATAAACTTCACTTGGATCCCACGATCGCAGAATACCGAGGCGAACGATCTTGCGCAGATGGCTTCGCATCTACAAGGGCGTTGCGATGAGCCGATGTTCGTGCAGTTCACAAGCAGATGATCGAGAGCCGATATCTTCAATTACTTGAAGGATTCGCTCGGGGGCACCTAAACGGATAAGATACAAGGCCATGAAGTACGTGCTTATTGGGGATGACATGTTTTGAGGACTCGAAGGGCTATTGCTCAAATGCAGGGACGGCGAGGCCAATCGGCTCCTACACGAGGTACAGGCGCTGTGGAACTCACCAATCAGCTCATAAGATGAAATGGTTGATCAGCGATCGAGTTTTATTGGCCCACCATGCTTGAGGACTGTTTCAAGTACTACAAAGGGTGTCAAGCATGCCGTAAATTTGGGAAAATTCAGATGGTACCACGTCAAGAATGAACCCCATCATCAAGCCTTGGCCATTCGAGGTTGGGGCATGGACATGATCGGCAAAATCAATCCTCCATCAAGCAAAGGCCACATGTGGATTTTGGCCATCACCGACTACTTCACTAAATGGGTGGAGGCTGTCCCATGAAGTCGATAAACTCAAGGATGTTATCAATTTTGTGAAAGAACATGTCATCCATAGATTCGATTCCCCAAACTATCACGACCGATGGAGGTTCGGTCTTCATTTCTCACGAGTTTAGAAAGTTACGAGGACACGGGGATCAAGCGATTAGATCATCTCCATACTATGCTCAAGCAAATGGGCAAGTGAAGCATCCAACGAGCCTCATCAAACTGATCAAGAGAAAAGTCGATGAGCACCCTAGGCGTTGTACGAGGTTTTGTCGAGGCGTTATGGGCTTATCGCATGTCATGCCATGGAGCAATAAAAACCTCGCCATACCATCTAGTATATGGACAAGAAGCCGTACTACACAGGAAATTACTGGATCGAGACGTCACTTTTCGTGACGATCTAACAACCGAAGAATACGCACTCGATGATTGACAAGGTGGAGGATTTAACCGAGCTCAGGCTATGGTCACTGGAGAAAATCAAAGAGAACAAGGCCAAGGTAGCTCGTGCATATAACAAGAAAGTGAGGCCAAAGGAGTTCCACGTTGGTGATCTAGTATGGGAAGCTGTGTTGCCATTGGGGACTAAGGATGCAACATATGGTAAATGGTCTCCAAATTGGCACGGGCCGTACAGGGTCGATCAAGTTTTAAGAGGAAACGCATACATGCTCGAGCAGCTGGATGGCGTAAAATTCCCAGTGGCGGTCAACGGCCAACATCTCAAGAAATATTTCCCAAGCATGTGGGATGATGGACAGTAAAATGTGGAGGCCGATACATGGAATCGGCCGAACAAAAAGAAAAAAAAAGATATAGCCGATGCACGGTCATCGACTCTAGAGGTTCACACACGTTACAAACAGATGCGGTTTACATACGAGCCATCAAGAAATGCCTCAAGGCGTGGAGGCGTCGGCCACGGACACGATCCACCTCGGCGATCTCGGCCGTCATCTTCATCCTTACCCATCACTAGCTGCTTGCTCGAGGCACGTATGTCCGCAGATCGGTCTTGATTGAGCTTTGAGGCCTTCCGCCTCGTCTTGGGAACGGGCGATGGATTCTTCCTTGTCGCGGATGAGCTGTTTAGTCACCGGACCTTCTCCTCAAGATCTTCCACTCCTTTTCAAGGATGCGAGCTCGTGATCGACGGAGGTGTCGGTTTAGCATCGAGACGCCTTTTCTCGTTAAGCTGCTGACATCTGTCTGCAATATCGGCTTTCATCGGAAGTTGGACGTGGCACAGATTGATCCTTTCACGAGCTAACTTCACCCTTGGCCCGAAGAAGGACAGATTTGCAACTGACCAAAGCTTCACTTGCAATGCTCTTCGAAGATGGTCCTGATTTCGGCAAAGACGCTCTTCACTTCCTCAGAACCCTCGATCAACTCCTCGATCGGGGAGGACAGCAAGGTTTTAAGACGCTGGAATTGAGGTAGAGCGACCCTGGCTTGTGGTTCAGCGCGGGCCACAGAGGGAGTTGGTTCGATGGATTCGGTCGAACGACAAAACGAAAGATCACAACTCTGGCAGCGTAAAAGCGTCAGTATGCATCCAAACGTGTAAGGATGAGCCGAAAGAACCTAAACGTACCTCTCCTAAGATCGAGGGGATAGCCGATGAGGAGACCATCGGTTTGTGTGTGGTTGCTGGAGGCTTGGCCAGAGTAGTAGTCGTTTCATCTACACCTTCGGGGATTCCCAGATCCGGCGTCGGCACTGCCCCGGCTTTCCCACTGGTAATGTCAGGCGTCTGCATGAAAGGTGTTCTTATCCGGTGTAAATAACGATAAATCGGCAGACAAAAAGGGTGGTGATTTTCGAAACCTCCTGACTCGACGAAGAAGCTTGTAGTCCTTTGCAAGTTCTCTTGGGACCCTTGATTGGCCCGCCGATGGCCTCGGGCGGCAGTTCAGAGCCGACCTTTTCTAGAAGCCAATGGTGGTGAATCGGGCCTAGTTCTCCTCGATTGGTGCAGGCATCCTCTGGAGGTGTCTTCGACGGAAGCTTGTAAAGGAGGAGAATCGATGCGAGCATGTCGCAAGAATGGAAGAATGATCGGGATCGACCAAGGCCTGAATTAGCTTACATGCGTAGCCTGGAGAAGGGCTCCGGCGCCTCAAAGTCTTCCTAGCAGCTACCTTCCTCACCATCGTTCTGGTTTTAGTCGAACTCGAGGCGGTGACTTAGGAGCTTTGGTTTCTTGGAAGCCGATTGTGGGGTTATCGGTTTACGCATTATGACCTTTTTCGAGGTGGCGAGTCTTTGCGAGAAAAGAACCACGAGTCTGGCGGAAGAACTCGAAGGGGAGCCATCGATGCGTGGGCTCGAGGCCATCTTGTTGCTGCAAAGAGAAAGAGTGGATTAATAAAAGGATCAATTGCGAGTGCATCAAGAAAATTTGCAAGTAGTGGTACCGTCCACGGGATGTCATAGTCGACATCATTTGTTTCAAACGGTCCTAGGGCTCTCCGAAGACGTGAGTCTTCCACATCGACCACCAGTCTTCAAAGCCATCGGTTGATGAGGCAAAGGTGAGGTCGTTGGGAATTGGGATGGTCGAGCATCAAAGAAGGAATAACACCTTTGGTGGTGAGAGGATCAGGCGGTCGGCTCTCTCCGTAAGGTGATGGAGAAAGAAGTGGGGAGCTACTTGTCCAAGGCCAATTGGCGCAGCCACTACGATGGTGGTAGAATTCATACCCAGCTTGATTATTCATTGGACGTACTCATGCCAACCGGAAGGAAACATGGACGAATCACGGTGGAAAAGAGCTGCCGAGTCTTTATCATCGGCAAAATTATCCAACTGAAGGAGAGTGGATTTTCAAAGTGTTCGATTCCTCCATGTAAGGGAAGAAGGTAGGGTTGTCCAGGCCTTGGAAGAAAGTCTTGAACCACTTAGATGCCTCCGAGAGGTCGGGTTCTTGCCTGCAATCGATACAAAGCTTGGCCATAGTCGGTGCATCGGATCCTTCCCTTTCACATCTGGAAAGGTACGCTCGCCAAAGGGGAAGTTTGGGATGTGATTTTGGAAATACTGAGCCCATAGCTGAATAAACCACCAAGGACCACTGTTTTTGCTATGCGGAGAACGACAGCGGACATCAATTGGAGGTATCGATAGACTTCTCCAAGAAACAATTTGCCGAGGCCAAGTTGAGTACCTTTGGCCAGTTCATGGGCTAAGGAGAGATAGTTTTGGTTGGAGCAAGGAAGGGCCACGAAGATGAAATGCTCTAGCGAAGTTGAGAAAGGCGTATGTTCTTTCTGAACAGGCCTTTGTTTTCATATGGCGTTGGAGATAAGCACCCCAACTTGTACAAATTTTTGGAAGACAGTTTGTAGGGGATGGTCGATTTGAAAGCGTAGGGGCTGGGTGATGTAACATCTGCACCGATGATCATCACCACGTCTAGCAAGGTTGGTGACATAGGGCCATGGCCGAACATAAAGCAGTTCAGAGCGTCAGACCAGAAGTAGCCGATGGTTTTGAGAAGATTCTCGTGTTTCTCAAGAGGAGACAACGATAGATGCAAGGCATCGGCTATTCCCAAAGTTTCCCATTGGGATTGGTAAGCTCTAGCTACCCTACTGAACCAAGAAACCCAATGTTCGGGGGGATTAGGCCAGCTCATAGCGGTCGGCCCAAGAGTTCAGATCTAGGTCTTGGCTTACGAAGGGGATTCTATTTGCTTCGCAAGAAATCAGATGGGCAGGACTAGAATCTGTACGAGGGCCAAGACAGAGAGAATTTAGGAGAGAAGGATGCGGCAGCAAGATGTCTGAAACCTAGAAAGTTTAATGATGGAATAAAGGCATTAATTCAGGTGTTCGCCATTAAATTCTAACATTGTGTTCAGACTGCGAGGGGTAGGCGTACCTTCGCATCGAGACCTCTGGATTGGTGTTGGACGATTCGCCATCCGGTTTGCGGCGGAGATGGATCGATGCAGATTGAGGATTGAGGGTTCTTGTTGCTGTGAGCTCGATCCGGTCGGTGGGCGCTTGGGGATCTAGGTCGCCCTTTTGAAGAGAGTAGCAGTTACCGCTTGAAACTAAGAAGTGGCCGCTTAGGTTTGCCTAAGTATCTGTTGAGTTGACCTTGTCAACGATTCGGGAAAGCCGATGTGCATCGGCTCTTTGAGTTATAGCTTGGTTGGTGAGAACGTAACAAGGTGAAAGCCGATCGTTGCTATCGCCTCGAGTATCGACTTATTTTGTTATCGGCAAAATCGAGGCGAACAAGGCAATCTTGAAATAGATTTTCATTCATTCAAAAGATGATTGCTTACAAAGGACGATTGATTACAAAGGGAGCTTATTGCTACTACTACTACTACTATTGGTTCCTAATCTAGGCGAGGTCGTCATTGTCATCGCCGCCGTCTTGTGCGCTATCTTCGTATTGCTACCGGCGTCATCTTCGGCTTCTTTGAAGAAGCCAGCGAGGCCTCCTCGTCCTAAATGCCGTCCGGTGTCTTCACTGGACCGGTGCGGAAAGTACTTCACCGGTGGTACTCCTCGGAGGTGTCCTCCTCTTCCTCCTCTTCGGAGGTCGACGCCATCCGTGACATGGCGTCGTCGGTCTTCTGCCTCCAGTTCCCATCGAATGAAGGCGCAGGTCTTCTTCGTCGTCAGTCAAGGACGCGTCGTCCTCCGACCAAACGGCGAAGTCCCAACCCCTCTCGTCCCACCATTGTGGGGCAAGAGTGTTGTACGCCGCCATCGGCGGGTGCTCTGGCGTTGGCTCTCGATCACTGATGCTGTTGGAGGCGTGGGAGGACAGGCCAGAGGAAGCAGAGGAGGCCATGGCGGAGAAAGAGGGTTTTTTCGGCGGAGGAAGAAGGGTTTTCTGGCTACTGGAAGAAGATGGGGACTGCGAACTGCTCAGACGAATTTAAATAAGGGGAATAGTGGAGAGACGGTTCAATGCTGTAGCGGTTTCCCAGATTGCACTGCCAAAATCGTCAAATCATGCACTGCGGAGGAGTTGAGAAGACAGGGCATCATGATGAGGGGGTAGCGTGACGATTCTGTTCTGCCACGCATTCTGTCAACGCGCAACCCGATACAAAAAAAAAAGAGGAGAAGAGAAAAAAAAACACAGATTGATTTTGGAATTATCATTGCCAAAACCAGGGGGGCATGTGTTATCGCCATATTTTGGCCAACAAAGGAGATGGGCCGTGATCAAGATGGGCTTGGAAGATGCATATATTCAACGTGTTGTTGGATCGGCCTAGTGCGTAGAATTGGGCTAAATTGCCCGTGTATCTTGTATCATAGTAGGTTTCGTTTGGTTTAGGTTAGTTTGCTTTAGGTGAAGATAGAGTTGTAGAGTTATTCCAAAAGTAGAGAGTCTCCGGACTATAAATATGTACCTAAGGTTATCGAGAAAGAGGACAATCACGTTCACAACAAACACAATCTCAAGATCGCCACCCTTGTTTCTAGGGTTTCTTTCGGTAAGTGTCATGCTGCCTAGATCGGGCAGTATCTTTACTTATGCGTTATTTGGTGTTACTCGTACTGAAGCCTTTTTGATGGAGAGTAACACTACTATCGTAGATTTGTTGAGGCTAGCATCAGTGATTTTCCGTTGTAATTTTTTATGCTACCTCTAAGTTACCTCGCTACCTTTGCACCTCTTCCCAAGTGCAAGGGTAGCATCTTGCTTAATCTTTATTTAGTTGATTCGGTCTGTTATGGTTGTGCCTTGCTCACCAAGGTTTAGTTTGACATCTACGTAGTCAGGCCTTGTAAACGGGTTGAAGGATCCAGTAGTACGTAAGGACGTGGTTTGCTAGTTCGAGAGGAGTTGTTCCGGTAATTGATTTTACGTCGATTGTTAGGCCTCCTCTAGGGTTAGTTTTCTATCATCTTTTGTATCTATCAGGCTCAATCACGTGCAGGATGTTCCAATTACGTGGTGAAAACATTAACTGTCGTAGATCGATTTAACTTGTAATGATGAAGCAAAACCCCATGTTATCGTAGATCTAATGCATAACCATGGGATAATCGGCTCTAGGAGCCGATTCACGAAAACACAGGAGCAGTCACGGCTCGAATTTTACGTATACTTGTTTACCATGCAGGAAATCAATCGAAGCAATCCTTCACCTTCCTGACCAGGTATAGGTCAGGTGGCACGCCCTCGAACCAAAGACAGGACGCGCGCCGGAGTTTTGCGGGCCGTTGCCCGAGGGACCAGGGCCCACCAGCAGTTCTGGGAGCCTCCCGGCTCTTCGTGTTGCTCGTCGCTGCTCGCCGGTGAGTTTTGACAGGCAACACAAGCGCAGTCACTTGGTAATCACAGAAGCAAAGGATCGTTGCGATGTCTTCGTGTGAAGCGGAGTATATAGCTGCAGCAACAGCAGCTAGTCAGGCTGTCTGGTTGAGTAGGCTGCTGTCAGAAATGCTTGGAGGTGAGGCACAGCAGTGAAATCAAGGTTGATAACAAATCGGCGATTGAGCTCAGCATGAACCTGTGCATCACGAAAGGAGTAAACACATTGATCTCAGGTATCATTATATTCGAGTGTGTTGAGCAAAGAAAGGTGGACATCGAGCATGTCAGAACCAGCAACCAAGTTGCTGATATCCTCACAAAGCCGCTTGGTAGGGCTCAGTTTACTGAGTTGCGTCACAAGCTTGGTGTTGGTCTTGTGCAGCAGATTAGGGGGTGATTTGTTAGCTAATCTCCTGCACGTTTAGACAGGTTTAGGTTCAGGTTTCGGTGTGTTATTCTGAATAAGCTGTCAGTTAGCGTGAGCCTGTCCACGTACCGACAGACGAGTCGTGTTTTTCTGTTTTCGGTTAGCATTAGATGCTCCCGCTAGAATAGCTCCATGGGATGGCATGGATCACGCATTTTTAGCGGGATTTTGTTGAGCTCGTGCGACGGGCGTCGTGGGATGGCGCGGCGGTAGGCTCGCTCGCATGAACTGGTTTTCCCTTGTATCACGGCAGCATGTTCATTTGCTTGGCCTAATAACAGAAACGAAAAAAAGGCTGTAGCCAGTTCACAGCGCAAAACCTCTCTGTCCAAACTTCATCTTTCCTCTCTAGCAAATTCACCACTGTAAGATCCTTTTGCAACTACACGCGGCACTCCTCTCCGCTCTCTGTGCGGCACCGCCTCCTCCACACGGGAGGTCTCCCCACAGCCATCCACGCCGACAACTCCTGCTCCGTTCTCCATGACGCCGGACCCGTCTCCGCAACGGATTCTATACACATCGCAGAGCCGACGCCTTCCTGGACAACGATTCGCATGGTTCAGATTCCATCAGGTATATTTACGAATTAAATCTAAGTTTCAGATTGTTTTCAGATTCGAATTGTTTTCCTCTAGTTTGACAGACCGATTTGCAACATTATTCTCCAGCAAATCAATTGGGTAGTGACACCTAATTATTAGCAGAGACCAATTTGGATAAAAAGTTTTGCAGATAGAATATTGAACCAAAAACTTGCCGGGCCTTATCAGATCATAAGCTAAATCAGTAGCTAATCTGAGGAACATATTCCGTGGACTTTTCTTAATCATAAACATCCTAAACTGGAGCGGGAGATGGCTCAAACAACGTTTTGATCAGGTCATTCTATGTTATGTTACTACTAGCTGTGCGTTGCTACGAGACGATACAAACTAAGAATTCTTGTACACATCAAGCATGATTTGTCAAGTTTTTAGATAATACTACTTCATAAAAGGCACGTTGGAAGTTTTGATTGCATCACAAAAAATACCATTGTATATACTTCGCACCAGACTATTCCCTCCTTCGCCCCTCTCCTCCCTCCATTTGTGTGTTCCTTATCAGCCCGATTCACTTCGAGATGTTCCAGTATTATTCATGAGCTTGTTCTAATTCCAATGATTCTCTAATCGATAGATAAAACGCAAGTGCGAACCTCCTGAGGTGTGAAACTATCTGCTATCGACGCAACAACAAAACCATCAAGGATGATGGCCAAATAAATGATAACCACATTGCATGTCATAGACATGTCTATTGCAATCCGGTCCCCCTTTTGGAACATGGTATCAAGGGCGTTTGCAACAGTCCTAAAAGAAGCAGCAAAACCTTGATGATGACAGTACATAATAAGACAAATGGGAATTCAAAGTTTATGTATGCTCCCTACTTTTAATTTGATAAGAGATGCATACATCACTTTAGTGTGAAGCACTTCAACGACATACGATTCACCGGAAAATCATCAAGGCCCTCCTCCCTCCAGACAATGGTCGTGTTGTCATATGTCCTGTTTCGGGGAGGCCAAGGTAGCAGACAACATTGGGCAATGTTAAGTACTGCGCCTCCTTTTCTTGATTATCTAGAATCGACTTTGGTTCTCGCACGAACTTGATTGAGAGTGTCTTTAGCACGAGTTTCAAGTAGGCCTAAGGAAAGATCACCTATTAGGCTAAGCTTATACTACTCCCTTCGACCCATATTAGTTGACTTGAATTTTTTCAAAATTTGGATGAACATATATCCTAACATGTCTAGATTTATTTAAATTTAGACAAATTCAAGTCAACTAATATGGGTCGGAGGGAGTATTAATATTATGAAGAAAGAAAAATTAGAACTGATATTTTAGTTGTTCACTTAAAATGTGAGGTGAAGTCCCAATTCAAGAAAACTGACCTCCTGATTCTCTAGAGTGAATTTGTGGAAGAGGTTGAAGCTTGAAATCGGATCTTTATACGGATGATCCTAGCAGTTTAGGTCCATTCTCTTCCATCACTCTCCCAAGATTTGTTGGCTTATGGCCAGTACTGTAACAATGGAAATAACTGTGTCAAAAAGTGATACTCCCCCCTCCGACCCATATTAATTGACTTGAATTTATTAAATTTTGGATGAGACCCATATTACTTGATTTGGATTTGTTAAAATTTGGATGAACCTATATACTTTGTTAAAATTTGGATGAACCTATATACTAAATAGTGTCTAGATTCATTTAAATATATTTGAGTCAACTAATATGGGTCGGAGGGAGTAATAAATGGTGTCTAGATTCATACAAATTTTGACAAATCCAAATCAATTAATATGGGTCGGAGTATCATATAGTAGTACATCCGGATTTTGTACTGCTATATGTTGGTAGACATAATACAGTGTTAACTGGAATCGCAACCTTAACTGATTGATGGAACTAAATGGTTGAACAGAAGCTTAACATGTCTTAGACTGATGCTGACAGTTACTTTCCTCGCGGACGACTTCCTTCAGTGCCTCTCGGAGTCCATACCGAGCCAGCTTCTCTTCACCCAGAGCTCCCCGTCGTTCGTGTCGGTCCTCGCGTCCTCCGTCCGGAACCCCATGTTCCTCACGCCGAGGACCGTGCGGCCGCTTCACGATCACGCCGATTTAACGCAGCGTACGCCCAAAGCCGGCATGGGTTGAGCTCGGGGAACGCGGGCGCCTGCAGAGGGCGACCAGGGAGGAGAACCGGCGGCGGGGAGAGGTCCGCAGAGGATTGGGCGGCGGGCCTGGTGCTGGCGTGACAGGGGTCGAGTTCGGCGGCAGGACGCGGGGCGCGGCGACGACGGCCGCTCTGCATCGTCACTGTCAGGTTATAAGAACCGACAGCAACAAGTGTCACAAGTTCAGCTATCCAACGGCAGACAAGAAAAGAGATCAACGGCCAGGATGAGAAGATACCGTTTTCCCTTTTTGGGTTTTTACTTTTTACCTTTACAGGGAAGTTACTGTTTAATTTTACTGTTGGAGAGTTATATATCAGCTGTGCCTGGGTCTGTCGTTTTCATCATCGATCATTGCTCAAAGCATCAAACCAAATATACTTTATATTGTAACCCTAATTCGGGATCTCCTGAGATGGCTATGAAGAATCTGGATATAAAATTAGTCTCGTGAATTCATCTGAGTGATTTCCCCCTTGAGATTCTTCTGTAATTTTTGTTGTTGTCATGTCGATCTCTAGTGGGATCTGACAAATTGGTATCAGAAGTCCATCCTTCCTTGGCGGCGATTCGATTTGGCGACGACGAGTGGTTGGGTTCTCCCATAAAATCCCACTCTGAATCCCATCTCGCGGCGGCGGTGTGTCCCCTCATGGACGGAGTCGACGACGGCGGCTTGGCGGCGGTGGCACAGATCGGACACAGATTGAGTCCTCGCATCGGTTGCTAGAGATCATCCCCTCTAGTGGTAAAATCCCGTTTCGAGCTTGATCCGTGTGTCTGTTGGCGGCGGGACGGCGAGAAGGCGGTAGGACTTGGTCAGAGTTTCGGGTTGTTGGATTTATTCCGGCGTAAAATTCCTCTACTCTGTGACTGTAGTCGCCCCCAAAAGCAAGCTCGAGAGAAAGCTTTGATGGCGAAGAGCTCCAGGAACTTCGCTCCCTCAGGCAAGAAATGAACGAAACACGTAGGGATACTGAAGATCTTCGTTTGGAAGTGGGCCATATTCGTGAGGAGATATCAGTCATGAACCAAAAGCAAACAGATATTGTTACTGCTGTTACAGAGATGAACTCGGATGGGATCGATCCACGCCGACAATGCGTGACGCCCCAGGCCGTCGTCTCTGACGCCGCCGCACGGGTTGAGCTTTGGGGAACGTGGGCGCCTGCAGAGGGCAGACATGGAGGAGAACCGGCAGCGGGGAGAGGCCCGCATAGGATTGGGCGGCGGGCCTGGTGCTGGCGCGACAGGGGTCGAGGGCGGCGGCAGGACGCGGGGCACGGCGACGGCCGGGCTTGGGAAGGTGCGGCCAGGGTTCCGGCGACGCGGTGACGCAGAGGCGAGGAAGGGGCGCTCATGAGGAGGCGGCGCACACGCGAGGCGGTGGAGGCGGGCTCGAGCTTGACGGGGTATTTTTGCTGACGGAAAGCGTACTGGACGAACCTACTTCTAAAGAAATTAGTAGATAGATTTAGTGCTACTTCATCTACAACACTAATAAATTTGTAACTTATGGCAGGAGAAAATCAACAAATTTTGGCCCAAGTTGGCAATGACGCTCGTCAAGTCACCACACAAGGAGAAACGCCCCAACAAGGATGAAAATGACGGTTGATGCGCACTTCAGATGCGGCTTTCATATCTATATTTACTACAACTCAAAGAATCGTGTATGTAGCCGTTAGGGTCAATGCCGGTGATGTACTACATTAGCTGGGTTTTATCTGGCACATACACGTCATACAATGTTGTCTAACAAATTGAGGCAGAAATTCTTGTAACTAAAACTTACATTTGTTGTTGATCGTCAAACTATCATAAATCATGAATTCATGATTGTCAGAACTCTGAAAATGCATTTGGTTCGAAATCAGATGGTACTGATGACCACAGAATTATTCCTTGTATTACTACCTAAGTTCAGTGCCAACTGTGGAAGTGGTTCTGGTCACGTCTCAGCGAAAATACTTTATTGAGGACGATGATGAACTGTCTGATCTCTGACAATACTTCATAGTTCTTTTTATTTGATATTTTATTAATTTAGAAACAGTACGTATTTGACATGGAAAATAAGCCCTATACTACTCTTCATCTTAACCAATAAGTTCTGTACACTCTTCCTACAACTCTGTACTCAACTGCATGCATGACTCATTATGAAGGACAAGTGGGAATATGTTAAGGACAGTCTAATTTTCTTTTCTGCAATGATCATCTTTTTCAAGTTGTTGACTAGGCTATTTCATAAATTCAACTAGCTATGTTTATGATGGTGTTTCTTAGAGAAAGATAAAACCGGGAGAGACAGAGAACAAACAAATTGTCACATGTAATATGCATGTATATGATTAAACCAGTTGGATGAATATGCTGCTGATGAAAATATTTATGATATAATTTTCATTTGTTGCATTCAGTGTAAAATTCAAAATGCAACTGTCAAATTATTTGTATATGTTCATTGTGACATGGCTCAGCCATTAGTACTTGAACATAACGGGTCAGTTTTCTTATGCAGAATGTAGGTCAGAAGGCAACATTTCGTTTTCTTGTTTTGTCGGGAACATACGGAAGAAGGATGATAACACACAACCTACTCCAGAATTGACAAATCCACTACAGGAAATTGAAAATTCCACTACATGAAATTCAGTATTGCAGCTTTAAGCAATACTCCCTTCGTTTGGAAATATAAGATGTTTTAGGTTTGTGAAGGAGATGTATTTAGACACCTTTTAGTGTATAGCTTTAAAACCTATACAATAAAAGGTGTCTAAATACATCTTCTTCACAAACCTAAAACATCTTATATTTCTAAACGGGGGGAGTAGATTGATAACTTGTATTCCACTTGGGAAGGCACCAAACCGAGCCGCAAAAAGAACAGTACACATCGCAACAGTCTTAGGGCGCTGCCGCAAAGTTGGACACCTCCTCGTCGACGGCAATGTCAACTTCCATTCCCCGCTGCCTATGCTCTGCCTTGTATTCTCAACATCGACACGGTAATGTCCATCATTCCATCAATGTCAGCCTCATCCATTCCCACCTTGCCTACTTTGATGCGGCCCACCATTCCCAACCTCGTCGACGTTGATGCCGCCCTCGGGTCAGACCTGCCGTAGTGGCCACCCACGATGCCACGGATTGCCCGTTGTCCACCAGTGAGGTGCCTGCCCGATGAGAATAGGCGACGTTGTAGGCTCCAAGCAGAATGAGAAGCGCCGGCGACTACAGAAACGACTGTCGCGACGTCATCGGGAA
The DNA here is from genome assembly GCA_030063025.1 of Avena longiglumis. Lineage (NCBI taxonomy): Eukaryota > Viridiplantae > Streptophyta > Magnoliopsida > Poales > Poaceae > Avena > Avena longiglumis. Next base: position 542,825,351 of record CP125975.1, read on the forward strand.
CTGCTATTGCGGTATATTCTGTCGCTAGGCTGCGAGGTGCGGCTGACGCGATACTACTGGACGGGCGGCGTGGAGCGCGCGCCGGGCGAGGTGAAGGAGAAGGACATCATGGAGAGGGCACGACGGAGAGCGGTCCGACGACGGGCGCCTCCGACGTGGCCGAGAGGTACCACGGCGTGATCACGTTGTGGCCGCTCGCTGGCGTGGTGGAAAGGTACCACGTAGAACGTGAAACCCGAGGAGGATGAGACCACGACACAGCCACTCGCCACCCGCCGAATACACCCCCGACCACCCGCCGCATCAACCGCTCGCCGCCCGCCGCATACACCCCCGACCGCCCGCCGCACGCCACATCCTCCGCCCGCCGCATCCACCTCCTAGCGCCCTCTACATCTGTTCCTCCCGCGGAGGAAGAATCATAGAGGGGCATGACGGAGACAACGCAGTTACTCTACCGCGACGACGACGCCACGGAGGCGACGCAAGTTAGACAGACACACTCGGTTTAGGGATAAGTTTTTTTCCTGAGTGGTGGGGTTTATGGTGGTCCGAAAGTGGGGCACGGGATTGACTGGATCACAAAATGTTTTGGGCTGAGGCACAACGGCGACCTGTCTAACGTGCGGGGGAAATTTCTTGACTATATAAATTGTACTCCTCTGTACTAAAATAGATGTCTCAGATTTGTCAACATTTGGATGAATCTAGTCATTATTTAGTATATAGGTTCATCCAAATTTTAAAAAACCTAAGACATCTATTTTAGGACGGAGGAAGTACTAGTATTGTTTCTGGCACTAGTATAAATCATTAGGAGCCTTTAGATGCAATAAAATGAAGGGTTAATATTCATTTGAGGATACTCCAAAAGACCTCAAATTTTAATAAATTTGAGACATCTATTTTAAAACGGAGGGAGTAAGAGCAAGTCCAGCAGCACCCCAATATTTTCCTCCCACATGTAGGGGTCTCCCCTAAAATTATTCTTGCCCTAAATTTTAGTTATCTCCAGCAGGTACCCTAAGTTATCTCCCCTATATTATTATCACATTTATTTTAATAACACAAAGCCCATTATGTAATTTTTTTTCAACCTGGAGCCTCAGGTATCCCTTCGGAAGGGATAAAATCCCCAAATCGATTCCCGATACCGGCTACAACCACCGCCGCGGCGCATCGATTCTGGCCACCCGTCCACGATTCCTGCAACCAGCAGTCGATTCCCGCCGCATCGCATCGATTCCCGTCGTCGCCAATCGATTCCGGCCGCCGCCCATGGATTTCGGCCGCCGGCCAGCGATTCATGTAACGGCGCCCTCGCTACGCGCCCTCTATGTGCTCTCGGCGGCTGCCTCTCTTGCTGACGGGGACGATATAGGGGAGGCGGCTGAAGCCCCGATGTTGAGGGGAGAGAGGGGGGTTGGGTCGGGGACCCCGACCTGTAGGGGAGGCTGTAGGGGCGCTGCCGGAGGATGATTTTCCACTCTCTTTCCCCTACATCTGCTATCGGGAGGGCTGTAGGGGCTCTCCTGGACTTGCTCTAACAAGCCTTTCAGTTTAATCCATCGAGCTGATTCCCTCTGCCTTTTGTTCATCATCTACTCGTCCCTCTCTGCCTTCCGTTCATCATCTACTCGACGGTCATCAATGAAGAACGTCGTGTCACTTTTGCTTGCTTTACGTAATTAGTTTGCTTGTTAGTGGTGCTTATGCATCGGTCATTTTTAGTAAGCTGAGTAGTGTGGAGAAGCTGATGATACTTTCTTTTTGGGCTGGAACACACGTATTCCATTAGTGCACGACGAGATCGTCGGCAACCAGTACAGATACATCAGGTGGGAGGTCCCCAAACCACAGTTCATTATTGTCACTCACACCTCTTGCACCTAAAGCAGCCAAAACATGGGCTGGTTTGTTGCAGATTCTTGGGACATACTCAAAGCTGTAACTAAGAAAGGAGGTTCTTAAAAGAAATTTAGCATGTAGCGGCATTGGTCCCAGTCTTGAGCGATCATGAGAGCTGAACAGAATTCGACCCATGCCCTGACGTTCCGCGATCGGTATTACATTGACGAGTGCCATCAGTTCAGACCGTAAAGCTTCGAAGCTGATGATACTTTTGGCATAAAGCAAGTACGCAACTCTCTGCATTTTTTTTTGCCAAATCTGCCCAAATCTGAAAAATTCAACTGAATCTAACATTTTCCGAAACTAATTCGGAATCTGACCCCGTCGACGCCATTTAAAATGACGTCGAAGCAGGTCGGCGCCAAGACAAAGCAGCTAGGAGGCAAACTGAGGTCAGCGCCGTTTTAAACGGAGCCGGCCTCGTTTTCTGATATGTGCGCGCCGATCTGTACAATTTCGGCGCCATTTTAAACGGCGCCGATCCCAGGGGTCAGATTCCGAATTAGTTTCAAGAGGGGGTCAGATTTGGTTAAACTTTTAGATTTGGGCAGATTTGGCAAAAAATACCAACTCTGTTTTCTGTGAAAGCAAGACTCTAGTGATTACAATAAAACCAAAATCATTGCTACTCCCTCTATTTCAAAATATAAGATGTTTTAGCTTTGTGAAGCAAATGTATCTAGACTATTTTTAGTATCTAGGTTTACTCATGTTTAGAGTGAATCTACACACTAAAACAAGTCTAGATATATTTTTTTCACAAATCTAAAACATCTTATATTTTAAAATAGAGGGAGTATATATGAACTGATTGGCACAAAAAAATGCAATGCATATCTTTACCATTAAATTGGTTGCTACATGTTGGACTTTACGAGCTGATGTGGGAATACTAACACACCTTTGGGACTAATTAGTGTATAGGTACATGGCCATTGTGCTTCGATTCAAGGCTTCTGAAGGGATATTCCTTCAATCGACAATAGTGTCTTCCAATTTGATAATATTCGTTAGCTTTGGGATGGCTCCCCAATTTGCAAACTAAGATCTTAGATGCTCACTGCTCATATGTTGTGAGGACCGGAATTTAACTTCCAGACCCCCCTGTGTTTATTCGTCAATCCCAAGGTCAACGTTGACGACACAGCGAAATGTATATCATTGCAGACATACAAAATAGTAATTTATTACAAAGTCTGAATAACAACGTAGTGAAATGTCTAGTGACATTTATTACATCCAGAAACACAGCGGAAATATAGAATGCGTAGCGACTCCATCTCAGCCACAGGCAGTCGATGTAGTCCACGAGGCCTCACTCATCAGCGTCATCGTAGTAATCATAGTCATCTCCTTCTCCATAGTACTCTGAAGTATCAACAAAAGTATTGCCATGAGTACATGACGTACTCAACATACCCCTTATGCAAAACCTATAATATCTACATGTGGCTTTATGTGGAGGTTATATGGTTCTTTTGCATAAAGCCAATTTTATTTGCAATATGGTAATAGTTTTGATGAAAGCAGTTTTTGACGAAAACATGTTTATCATCAATGTGGTAATTCTCAATAGTGTGATTGTCCACGACAACTCACATAGTTCACAGATTCCGAGATAAGGATAGGGGCAAAGAGGGAAGTAGCAAGACAGGTTCCCGTATGTCAAGAAAGATTCATGTGTCGTCCATGACCATGGACACGGCTATTCGAATAGTTTAAACTCTGCAGAGGTTGTACACTTTTCCCACACGACACAATCCCGTCTTGACGCCCACCAGCCGTCGCTGGTTTAATACACACCAATTGGTGTACCGACAGATGGATTGTGACAAGGTCTTTTAGTTAGATCCCCCAAAGATGTGACATGCCCACCGGGTATGGCGCACGAAACTGAGAGTACGTCCCCAAACCGGTCCCCCCATCTGTGCCGAAGGCTCCCATGACAGACACCTCATCGCAGTGAATGATATCAACACCTAAGGCTGACTAACTTACTTGACCAAGCCAGTGCCCATTATAGCATGTGGTTGTACGGTTGGTCACAATCTTCAAATTCAAGAATTATTAGGACCTCATGCGGCACGGACGACGGATTGCCCCCTCCAACTAGTGAAGGGCAGCCAATCGCTCCTTCCTTTGATCCAGCTGTCGCCCGCGCTAGTGTTTAGATGGTAAGTTTCACCCAGAGTAGAATAGAGTAGAGGAAGCAACAACGGCTAGCTCAGCGAGCTCAACAAGTTTCAAAAGGGGTGTATGTGACCCGAGGGTCACCCAATTCCTCTGAAGAGGGGAATCGAGGATCCTACTTATTATTAAGCATAGCTAAGCAATTCTACTCTAATAAGACTACTATATAGTATCTACTCAGGGTATTGTATGGCGACAGGTGTATCAAGGTATGTGTGTAACCAAAATAGCATATATTTGTAAAACAATAAAATATAATGCACTTTATAAAACTGGGATAAGACATGGTAAGGGGCATGCCTTCGTTTTCGTGAAAGGGTTCTTCCCCGAAATCTTGATCCTGCTCGAACCCGTCACTCCCTACGCGTCGTAACGATGAACCACCGATCAATACACATTTCAAATAACCACAAATAAGATCCAATATAAAGATCCAAATAGGCTTGCGAGGTTTGGACGGTTCGGTAAAATAAGCGTCGGTCTACCGTTATTAATTAATAAAATAAGTTAAGAAAATAATATGTTTCTTTAAGATATCCACGTCGCATAAATAAAATATGTCAGACACGTACTACAAACTAACTAGTCATACACAGTGCATATGAATCAAGCGACATGCTACTGTAACTTCATATGCAAAATATAAACACAGTAGCTAAGATAGAATTATGGGTATAGCAACATGACCCCAATGAACATCTAGCAAAACTACCGTAACCAAAGCAACAATATACTAGCACAAATCTAGCAAAACAAGCTACCGTGCAATAACAAGGTAAGCAATATACTTACTCCACTTATAAGCACGATCGGCAAGACAAGGATAAATAAAGTATAATAACCATATGAGAGACTCTTCTAGCATAGTCAACTAATTTCAACAGTAGCAACACTAATACATGTTAAATTAGTCTATCCATAAAATTTAAGCTAACCATGTACAGTCAATCGTATGTACCATGATTACTAGTCATATCTGGATACTACTAACTAGCAGCAGTGCACTAGCAATCTACCAACTCACTCCAAGTATAGTTTCAAGTGACGCACGTAAACCAGAATAAGCAAAATTCAAAGACCTAAATAACTAATAGTAGTACAAACAGTACACAAATTCTAAGCTAGCAATACAACGAGCAGTGCACAATTTCTATGCCATCCAATTTCTAGATGCAAGACACGGACATGAATAAGTATCAAAAATAATTTGACTAACCGTACGTAGTATTCTCAATCTAAAGCCTTGGCTGGGTTTCTAGACGCATTTGTCACATTTTCTAAGTTGGAACCAAGATCAACCGATGTGTACGTGGTGGTCTAATCCGTTCATGCCATCGGACGGCATTCGGTTAACCGGCACCGTCGTAAACTATAAAACTACGGTGGGAAAACATGTCTAGGAGGTAGGCATATGTGCCGATAGGAGGTGGGTGCAAGGATTTGTGCCGAAGCTCACCGAGTGCGACGCGATCGTCGGACGAAAATGATGAACTGAGATGAATCGTAGGCGAAGTGCGTCTCCGGCGATTCGCGTCTCGTCCTTCTAGTCCACGAGTCGGTTCCCCACGTCCTTGTGCTTCCGGTGGTGCAGCAACTCGCCCTTCTAGCAACTCGGCGTCTCCTCGTCGGAGCTGCCGGAGCTACCGCCGACGTCTCGCGGCGACCGGCGGAGCTCTCCAAGGTATACTGGAATAGGATCAAAAGGCTAGTGTCGTTGTGGAGAATGGCAAGAGCAGAGAAAAGGGCGTCAATTTGTGGCTGTATAGAAGGAGAACGGTGGGCAATTAATTAGAGAAAATTGATGAGAGATAATGGTGGCAGTTTTCTCCGTCGTTTCAGTTCATGGCCAGCTGCTCGTGTGTTCTCGGGAAGAGGAAGAAGAGCAGGTCCTTCCTATGTATGGCTTGGTTTAGACTGGGGTAAAGCAGTACGTGCCGGTAGAATCGGAACAAATCGAAACGGCGGCGCGGCGCGACACTAGACGTTCTAAGCTGGAACTCCGCTTCGTGTGTGTGCGTACAAGTTGATCTCTTGGCATGCAAGTACTGATAGAATAGTTGTTTGCTTAAGAAGTACTAGTCTAGTCGATTTATATGGACATAGAACTGATCGGTTCTTGGTCCAAAGAAAATAAAAAATAAGAGGAGGGAGTATGATCGGGTGCATGTATGTAGAAGGAGGGACTTAGAGAAAAGAAATGCAGCTATGGTCGGTGCAAGTGTATGTGCATGCTACGGTATACAAGTCCAAAAGACAAAACTAAAAATAATCCAATAGAAAAGAAATTGGCGTATGAAAACCACTCTCAAATAATAACATAAGTATTAAAAGAAATTAATCTCATTTTATATGTCAGATTAATTTCAAAACATCTCAAATTAATTTTAGAAACTCCAAACAAAATTTTATTTATTTATTTCGCCGCAACATCCTTAAATAAAAAAAATCAACCATAAAAAAAAATCAGGATGTTACAGTTCTACCCACCTTAGAAGGAATCTCGACCCCGAGATTCGACCTAAGAGAAAAGATTTGGAAACTCCGCGCGAAGGACATCCTCTCGTTTCCATGTCGCTTCCTCCTCACTATGGTTACTCCATTGAACCTTGCAAAATTTGATCACGTTTCTTCTAGTGGTCCTTAATTGCTCATCGAGAATTTTAACTGGGTATTCCTCATAAGTCAAATCATCCTGAACTTCTATAGCATCCAAAGAAGTTTTCCGAGCCTCTTCCTCTGGCTTATCAAAGCATTTCTTCAGTTGAGACACGTGGACACGTTATGCACCTTGAACAATTTCTCAGGTAATGCCAACTCATAAGCAACTTCTCCACGTCTGGCGGTGATTGTAAAGGGTCCAATATATCGGGGTGCCAACTTCCCTTTCAATCCAAAACGTCGCATCCCACGAAGTGGGGATACCTTCAGGTACACATCATCCCCCTTCTTAAATGCTAAATCATGACGTCGTCTATCGGCATAGACTTTCTGTCTAGATTGGGCAGCCCGCAGCCTTTCCTGAATCATCTTTACTTGCTTATCTGCCTCTTCAAGAGTGTCGGGTCCAAAAACTTGATTTTCTCCCACTTCATGCCAATTTAGTGGGGTGCGGCACTTTCGTCCATACAAGAATTCAAATGAAGACATTTGTAAGCTTGCCTGAAAGCTATTGTTGTAAGAGAACTCTGCGTATGGCAGACTCTTGTCCCAAGTGCACTTGCATGTCAAAGCACATGCTCGAAGCATGTCTTCCAATATTTGGTTCACTCGCTCAGTCTGTCCATCAGTCTGTGGATGGTAAGCGGTACTAAAATTCAGCTGTGTGCCTAAGACTTCATGGATCTTCTTCCAGAACCTTGACGTGAATTGAGTACCTCGATCAGAGACAATCTTCTTTGGAACTCCATGTAGGCAAACAATTCTGGCCATATATAACTCAACCAATTTATCCCCATTATAAGAAGTCTTCACTGGAATAAAGTGAGCTGACTTGGTCAATCGATCTACGATAACCCAAATAGAGTCATATCCTGATGATGTCCTCGGAAGCCCTGTGATGAAATCCATCCCGATTTCCTCCCATTTCCACTCAGGAACTTTAAGTGGTTGAAGTAGTCCTGCAGGCTTTTGATGCTCGGCCTTGACTCTTCGACATACATCACATCGAGATACATAATCTGCAATTTCATGTTTCATGCTAGACCACCAGAAACTGTCCCGAAGATCATGATACATCTTCGTACTTCCCGGGTGTATGGAGTATGATGACTCATGTGCCTCCTTCATGATTAAATCCTTGAGTTCTTTCTGATCTGGCACCAATAAATGATCTCGGAACCAAATATTTCCCCTCTCATCCTCCTTATAGTCAGGTGCTTCTCCTAACTTGATATTTGATCGAATCTCTTCGATTCCCTTGTCGTTCTTCTGAGCTTCTCTTACTTGATCCTCTAGAGTAAACTTGACTTCTAACATATCTTCCTTCTCAGCAAGACTCATGTTCAAGTTTAATTTTCTGAATTCCTCATGCAGTTCGGGTTGAGCTTCCTGAATCATAAGATTATTGCAGTAAACCTTTCTGCTCAATGCATCAGCTATGACATTGGCTTTACCAGGGTGATAATACGCCAATGTTGTAGTCCTTAATTAATTCCAGCCATCTTCTCTGTCTAAGATTCAAATCTGGTTGGGTGAAAATATACTTCAGGCTCTTATGATCTGTATATATCTCACATCGATTACCAATAAGATAGTGTCTCCAGATCTTCAAAGAATGTACTACTGCAGCCAATTCCAAATCATGTGTGGGATAGTTCACTTCATGTGGACGTAGTTGTCTCGATGCATAAGCTACGAACTTGCCTTCTTGCATAAGAACACAACCCAAACCTTGTTTGGAAGCATCACAATAAACTTCAAAATCCTTCCGAATATCTGGCAAAGTTAACACTGGAGCAGAAGTTAGTCTCCTCTTGAGTTCTTGGAAACTGGTCTCACACGCTGGTGTCCACTCAAATTTGTTCTCCTTCTTGATCAACTGTGTCATTGTTCTTGCGATTCTTGAGAAATCTTCTATAAAGCGGCGGTAATATCCCGCTAGTCCGAGTAAGCTGCGTATCTCTGACACATTCTTCGATTGCTTCCAGCTAAGTATTGACTCCACTTTAGATGGATCCACTGCTACTCCTTCAGCTGAAATAACATGACCAAGAAAATCCACTTGCTTCAACCAAAATTCGCACTTGCTAAACTTGGCATAGAGTTGATGTTCTCTAAGCCGTTCTAGAACAATCCGTAGATGTTTCTCGTGCTCTTCCTCATTACGGGAGTAGATCAACACATCATCAATGAATACCACGACGAATTTATCCAAACAATCCATGAAAACTTTATTCATGAGATTCATAAAGTAAGCTGGTGCATTTGTGAGTCCAAATGACATCACTAGAAACTCATATAGGCCATAACGAGTGACAAAAGCTGTTTTGGGTATATCTTCTTGTCGAATCTTTAACTGATGGTATCCTGACCTGAGATCTATCTTTGAAAAAATAGAAGCTCCTTTCAACTGATCAAACAAATCATCTATTCTTAGCAAAGGGTATTTGTTTTTTATGGTTACTTCATTCAGAGCACGGTAGTCCACACACATGCGCATGGAACCATCCTTCTTCTTTACAAACAACACCGGTGCTCCCCAAGGCGAGGTGCTAGGTCTAATATATCCCTTCTCTATAAGTTCCTGGATTTGCTTCTTCATCTCAGCTAGCTCATTTGCTGGCATTCTATATGGTCTCTTTGCAATAGGGGCAGTGCCTGACACTAACTCAATAGCAAACTCTATCTCACGGTCTGGTGGAAGACCTGGTAATTCCTCTGGGAACACATCCGGGTATTCCTTAACCACCCTAACATCTGACACGAGCATCTCCTTCAAGCTGTTCAACAAACTGGTTACTGCAGTTTCTGATGTTAACTCGGGCTTGTAATTCACCACAATTCCTTCAGTACTGGTTAATGATACGGCCCTAAGGCCATAATCTATCATCGCTTTATGTTTCCCTAACCAGTTCATGCCAAGAATGACATCTAACCCTTTAGAGTCTAACACTATGAGATTTGCTAGAAACTCTACTCCCTCGATCGTTATGATCACTTTAGGGCATTTCAAACCTGACATAAGGATTCCCCTAGGTGATTGTCCGCCATTGGTGACCCATACCCTCGGTTTTCAAATGGTGTTTTTCAGCAAATTGCTTGGAAACAAATGAATGAGAAGCTCCAGAATCAAAAGTAATCTTGAACCATAACATGAGTTGATTGGGAACATACCAAGAACAACATCGAGGCTTCATTGGCTTGTTCAAATGTGATATGGTTGACTTGACCACGACCCGGCTGTCCTGAGGAATTAGATGCGCCTCCTGGTGTAGGCAGTATGCCTCGCCCACGTCCCACTGTTGGTGTCTTGGAAGCAGACCCCAAATTGAACTTCACTGGTGTTGGCCATGTGTTCTTCTTGTTTGGGCATGCAGCAGAAAAGTGTCCTCTATGCCACGCTTGTACGCCTTTCCAAAGGTGTTGGCATGGTTTCCTCCAACTTCAGCTCTCGGAGTACGGTAGGAATTGTGCTGAAAGTTATGACTAGGATTTGCTGACTTGGCAGCTGCTCCACGGTAACCAGAGTGGTTATTATTCTTCTGGCGGGAGCTTCCAGCTCCATGCTGACCCTATGGTGCTTTGCGCTTTCGGTGTTCCTCTAACTCTCTCTTTGAGTTCTCTTGCAGGATAGCCTTGTTTACCAGGCTCTAGAAATTTGGAAAATCATGGGATACCAATCTATCCTTCGCACTGGTTCAAACCCTCGAGAATCTAGCGCCTTGTGTGCCTCAGTAGGAATATCTGCTTTCCCATAGCATGATAACTGAGTAAAACGGTCCCAATACTCAGAGACTGACATCTTTCCTTGGACAAGAGCTCGAAATTCATCCCTCTTCATCTCCATGAGACCAGCAGAATGTGTGTAGTGCGAAAAGCTTCGAAAATTCATTCCGGTGATCAAAGATCATCATGTGCATCATAAAACTTCCCACCAATCTGCCTACCCACGGAGTTGGTGCAAACTTCACATGGTCTTGTGCATCAACATTGACCAAAATGAGCTTCGCGAATGTCCTTCACCGATCATCGCCTTCTATAGGATCCGCTGATCCTGCGAAGTAGGTGGCTTTGTCCTCATGAACTCGCTATCTTGGACTATGGTGGAGGATGATGACCTTGATTCGATTCGGGTTTTGGTTTTGGTTACGATTCGCCATGTTGGCGGCCATCGCTGCAGAATCGTGTGTTTGCATCAACATTATTTGTTCCATGTTGAGTGGTGGCGGTGGTGGTGGTTGCTGTCCCTCATCCTCAGTATCGGTATCAGTGTCATGAACTTCACCCTCAGCGAAGTTCTCCTCAAACGCCGGTCCGCGATCAAGGCCCACGTCGGCCCACCGCGACCACGACCTCGGTTGCGTTCATCCTGTTGTCGCCAAGATTAGAATAGATAAGAGGAAATAAACTACCCCAAAACCAAACTTACACGGACAAACAATTGGAACATCAAAGAAATCCAAACGAGAACCAAATTTGTCTTAAAACTCACACATAAAAGGTTCAAGATAGAGTAGTAGCTATACCACATATAAATCGGTATAGTCTACTCGACACATGCAATTATTTAAAATAACTAACGCCTCACATATTATTAAATAAAGTCTCTTATGTCTCAAAGTAGTCTACTCTCCGGTACCCATGCGATCCTGCATTCGGCCGACCAGTGCCAAGCTAGACTCGCTTCATCCAAGCTTGCCGGAATCCTTTCTTCAGCTCTGCTTTTCCCGAGATCGATCAACATGCTCGCCAGACGGTGATGGCGTCGGAAGTGCGAGCATCGGCAATGGCCCGAGAGAAAGACGACGCCTCGACGCCGACATTTCTTCTTCCTTGTGACCCGTGACAGCATGGTACCGGATGCCACGCGCATTGTCGTAAAATGTCATGTGACGCTGCATTGGGTTCAGTTGCGTAGCTCCAAATCCGCCCTTCACCACCATCATTGACTTCAAAGACGGTCTCCATAGCGACCTCGGTCATATGCACCGTGGCGATGGCATCTTCAGCAGAGCTTCAAGCTTCACGCATTGACAGCAGCTAAGGTTGTGTTAGCTTCCACCAATCTCTCCTCCAAAGTCTGTGCTCGATCCTGATAGTGATGGATAAGGTGGCGTGCATCCTCTAGCATACCGGTGACTGCAACCAAGTGATTCTCTAGTCCGAAGTTGAGTGATGCCATGCAGTGAGTGTGGATCATCCTCATTCTGGTACCTCATGTTCGACGGAGCACCTCCTCATCTCGGTAGGCAAAGTAGCGGAACTGTGTGTTCCGTAACTCATCTTGGTATATACCGGCCATCCTCTGCATTGCCTGGTGAATGGTATGGATGGTGGCATCCACAAAGTCCTCTCCATCAGCAGTGAATTGGTGTCCACTTGTTCCTGCGCGTCTTCCCCGCGGTGATAAGTTCGGGAATACCACCAAGGTAACCCTCATAGTCTCCTCGTCCCAGACATTCCGGAAGGTGTATCCAGTTGCTTCAGGGTCACGGTCATAACCCAACCTTGTTAGCATGTCGTGAAACTCTCGACCAAGGTTCCCAAACTCCTCGATTCGGCGGGTCGCAGGTACGGCCATCTACGCACATTTGAATAAGAGGAGAATATCAGTAACAAAAATTTGTAAAATCTAAATGAATAGACGAGCAATAATAAGGAATCCTATTATTTTGTAACATATGTTTTGTTAGTATAAGCATACTAAAGGCTTTCCATTTAATCTAAGGCCACGTGACTAGGTCGATGTCGGCTCTGATACCACTTCTGTGAGGACCGGAATTTAACTTCCAGACCCCCCCTGTGTTTATTCGTCAATCCCAAGATCAACGCGATTTACACAAATAAATGTATATCATTGCAGACGTACAAAATAGTAATTTATTACAAAGTCTGAATAACAACGTAGTGAAATGTCTAGTGACATTTATTACATCCAAAAACACAGCGGAAATATAGAGTGCGTAGCGACTCCATCTCAGCCACAGGCAGTCGATGTAGTCCACGAGGCCTCACTCATCAGCGTCATCGTAGTAATCATAGTCATCTCCTTCTCCATAGTACTCTGAAGTATCAACAAAAGTATTGCCATGATGTAACACCCTCAGAATCGGACCTATGCAAGTTTGAGCAAAATTCCCCAAACCCGCATAGAAACGATTCAAAGGTGCCCACCAGGCACTTTCGTGCGGGTGGAAAACGAAGTAATAACATTACACAGCAGTCCTCGATGGGACCCACAGAACAGATATATATAACAGCGACTCCATGAGTCAAGAATACAGGTATAATATACAAAGATCCAAATCACCTTGAAAACGATAGGGCGTCCAGCTACGGACAAGATGCAAATGGGGCTAAGAGCCCTGAAGAATAACCAATGGCGTCCATAACCCTGCCCAGGCCAAGCCGGAAGGCAACCCCAACTAACGTCGATCTCAAAACCTGCTTAAACAAAGGGGTGCCGACAAAGGGCAAAGGAAAAAGAGGCGTCCAAGATCGAGACACGGCGAGGCTAGAATTCGGTCCTCGCCTACATAGGTATGGTGGATCGAAGCGGCAAAGACATGCACTAAACAACCTATAGAGACTCGATACAATGGCGGATATCGGAGAGGAATAAGAATGACCTAACCGGATCCAACCGGCTAACACCAATCAAACCCATCCCGGTGTTTCCTCGAGACCAAACGAGGAAGTCAACCGAGGAACTCACACAGTTGGCGGTTTATTTATTCGTTATCGTTGCGTAATTACTAGTCGTATAGATAATCATCCCGATAAAATAAGCGAAGCACTTTTAGTTAATCATGCCGTTATAGTGGCAACACTTACTAGTCAGATACAATTAGCATGAGATAACCCAAAACCCAGCAGTTGTTGGTACTTTTAATCAGCCATTTTTTTGTAGTTGCAATACTTACTAGTCAGATACAATTGTCGCAAGCGACAATCAAACAAACACTTGTGGGCAGTATTAATTAGCCATTCCATTATAGTGAAGCTGATTACTAGTCATTATAAGTCAAATTTATAGCAGTGAACTTTAGTTATGCTTGTCTATGATCGAGATATCGTGCTCCAAGTCGTCCATATCCGCGGACACGGCTTTGAGAAAGTTTTACCCGGGGTGCACCAATAGCAACACACACTCGATCAACCTCGAAAAACCAAATCAAAACCCAACGAGGCTTTCACGGTGAACAATCACAGGATTCAGAAATATTTCAGGGGGCCACCCCATTGAGTAGATCCCGCAACGGAGTAAGCAAGCTCCGAGACGGGCTCAAGGTTTGCGTCAGTGGCTATAAACGACTGGGAACCCGAAAGTGTGGCTGGGCTTGTCGATACCGAAAACACTCGCTTACCTAAATAAAGACAGCAGTGCTCCTCGCACAATTTAAATATATAAAGTAGCATGGCATAAGTACAGGATCGTAAATAAAACCTCAAACTAGTTTGTGGCCCCAAGAAATAAGAATGAATCAAGCTCTGGCTCAGGGGGGTCCCATATACCTCCGGATGTGGATAGCGCGATAAATCAAGGAACAGTATCAAGTACTCGGGTCTTACGGGACACAAGTGGGCGCTCGGAAACCAAATATTATCTATCACCCAATCGATGCCTCGCTTATTTCAATTTTAGTTATTAAAGATATTAAAGTGACGATAAGTAAAACTAGAATCATCTCCAACATCAACATGCAAAACATCAAGAATCTGGCATATGACGACACACATCAGCACTTGAGCAAGCAACTACGACGCGCAAGTCCAACTATCTACCAAACAATAGGTAATAGGGTGTGTCCAAGGCAATATAGGGCTGCAAGGGATATCACGGGTACGAAAACTAGAGCAACGCAACACAGATAGCAATAGATCAACATGAGGGAAGTAAATACTATAAAAGTAAGATAGGTAGAAAGGGGGAGATGCTCGCCTGAAAACATTGTCGAAGGTTCAACCGAAGATCGGGGCGAAGCTCACATCAACTCAACGGCCTTATCCGCGAAGAAGCAAAACACTAGAATAAACACCGGATGCAATATTTAATAAAACGGCAGAAGATCGGCATGATGCATGTATGATGGATGACATGGCAAAAGGTGCGATGCGATTAGGTCATATTAAGCGGTACCAGGGTCCCGACAACTTAGTTAGGTGATTCAGGTTATTTAGAGCCCCCGCAAATTCAATGTTGTTTAACAAACCAGAATATATCACCGGTTCGCTACACAAGTTTAAATGAGGCCAAGATAAGGCTAGATTTGCCCGCATATGGGCCCCATATTAATTATTAGGTGAATCGGCATAAGGCCCCCAAACCACATGATATGGATGCAAGATGACAATTAAATATGCAACAGGTTTTATTTCATTTATAAAATAGGGCATCGAGGAAAAGGGGCACACATTTAGGGTTCGGCGATCTTGGGGTTCCGGGGTTCGGGGTCGGTCTCGGGGTCCAGGGTTCGACGGCCTCGGCGAGAACGTTCTCGGTCTCCGGGGTTAGGGTCTGGGCGCATCCGGGGTCTCCGGGTCATGTTGTCGGTCATGGCGTTTCGTGTAGGCGTCCTCGAGGTCGATGGCGAACTTGTCCGGATCGGGTACCGGGGTCCTCGGATCCGTGAAGTAGATCTTGTCGCGCGGGCGTCGATGCTTCCGGTAAGGAGAACTTGGCGATCCCGAGGGTCTTGCTGTTCGACGGGGTTCGCACGCCGATCGGCCTGGACCCGTAGATGGTCTTGACGTCCGGGATCTTTCGAGGGTCTTGGACCGTGTCGGCGTTCTCATGGTCATTCATCGCCGCTCTGATGTACTTGTCCGCCAAATGTAGCCGAACTTGATAGGGTACATGTCCGTGTTGTGTTCTGGCGGTTAACGGTTCGGCCTTCTCCGGCGGAGTACTTGGTGCTCCGAGAAGAAGATCTTGTCGGGAGGCCTTAACCGAGTGTTCGTGAAGAAGTCGTTAGGCGTCTTGCCACATCCGTCTATCTTGGGGATATTGTGGTTCATCAAGCCCAACGCCCGGACACACTGTCTCCATATCCACTCGATCGGCCTCTTGGGCAGAGCCTTGCGGCAGGGAGCCGGGGACGCCAGGCCCCACTTCGGAAACTCGCGACGACGAGGGAGGTGAGGGCCAGCGACTCGGACGAGGCGAAGGAACCCAGCGACGTGGCCTAGCTCGGAAGGAGGCCGAGAAGGCCGCGAAGCGGCGTCGGGAGGCCTCAGTGCGGAGCTAGAGGGGCAGGAGAGACGGGCACGACGGACGCGACGAGGAGAAGGGGCGCGGATGATGTCCCATGGCGGCGGCTGGCTTCCAAGGGAGGAGAGGGGATGGCTGGCCGAGCGTGGTCGACGATGACGAGGTGGCTCCGGCGAGGCTCTGCTCGGGCGAGCACAGGAGGGGGCAGCTGCGGAGGGAACGGAGGCGATGGGGGCGAGAGGGGCGAGCAGGGCACTGAGCGGCGGAGAGGAGGCTGCAGGGAGCTTGATGGAAGGAGCACGAGGGCGGGCCGAGAAGGAGGCACGGGAGAGGCAGAGGAGGAGACAAGGGTGGGACGCCGGAGGGGAGAGGAGGAGGGCCGCGGGGCGCGGCTGCGGAGCCCGGTGGCGGCGGTTGAGGACGGCGGCAGGGGCGCAGAGAGGTTGGGAAGGGGATGAGCGCGGAGGCAGAGAGGGAGGCTTGCATCGTCGTGCAGTCTTGGGAGGAAGGAAGGGAGGAGAGGCGTGGGGACGTGGGGAGGTAGGGAGTGGGGTCGGGCGTGGGGGGAGGGGTCCCACGGTCAGGGGCCAGAGGGAGGTGGGGTGACCGCGTGGGCCGCGGTGGACAGGGTCTGGGGTGGGCCCAGGAAGGTGGACCGGGTCTGGGAGGCAGGCGTCGTTGCATGTGCGTGTGTGCGTGTGTGGGGTGTGGGGGGCGGAGGGGGGAGAGAGAGGGGTGGGGGGCTGGGACAAGTGGCAGAGATTGATTGGGTGAGGGGGAGGGGGAGCTGAGGTGGCAACGTGTGAGTGGCCAGGGTGAGGTGGAGGGTTGGGTGTGGGTAGGATAGTTGGTGGGTTTAGGATTTAGATGGGGCTGGTTGGGGTGGACCGTTTTATATTTTCTGGGGTGGTCGTTCGGGTCAATCGGCCCGTTCGACTGCCCCTATTAAAATAATTTAAATTTTATTTATTCTAAACGGGCCGTGTGCAAACCAATAGCGGCCAAAACAAAATATTCCGGGGACCGGGTTTGATGTTTGAATAAAGAGGGGCGTTTAGAAAACAACACGGGCTTTGCAAACATAGTTTTGGCAAACAATGCATGATGATGACGATGCAATGCACAAATTCAACGCGATTTGTTAGTAGTGGTTTTGCGGGATGCCACAATTCGACACCACTAACAAGGGATCTCGCCCTCGAGATCCGCCTCATGATACCGGAAGGAAGGTCGGCGATCTGCGTCTTCTCGCTTTGTGTAGATCATCGCGACACCACTAACGAGGGTTCATCCTCCATCTTGAAATCTGCGACACCACCAACAAAGGGTCGTTGTTCCTGATCGTCGAGAGAACACTCCGGGAACAAAAGGTCGAAGGTAGAGGTATCGCAGATGAAGCCACCCCTAACTTCCGTGGACGGAGTAAAATTGCTGGATCCTACTGATTCGACGTACAAGAGCGAATGATAAGAGCAGCGGTAGGGTAGCTACTCCATCCCGCACTCAAACCATTACTCTGCACGCAAATAGACGGATTATGCAACCAACTCTCGGAATTAGACTGAAGATCTCGACAAACGAGGTTCGGAAACAAAGGAATGTTGCCAGCAGAAATCGTATGAAAGACACACCGATTAGGTTCCGCGATGGTTTCATTGGCATGAACAACACATGCTCAAGGTTAACCCCAACTTCACCAATGCTCGTCCTTCTCATATGTTTTTCAATGATACTGATATCCGGCAAGGAACACATATGGATAAAGATTTCAAGGACAGAAGATCGGATGAAGGGTACAACAGACAAGTTGCAGATTCATGATCGTAGCACCTCCGTTACAAAAGGGAGAAAGCGAAACCCTGAAGGTACGATGGAAACCCAACCACGAGATATCCTGGACTCGAAGAAAGAGATGAGAGCGGATTCAAAACGCGTAGAGGTGAGAGGAGAATAGCAGAGGGGTAAGGAGTAAAATCAGACCTAACCAGAACTATCCAACCGATTTTGCAAAATAGTTTTGACACTCTACTTGATCCGCCTAGGTTATCCTACAAAGTGGACTTGTGGTATCGCAATCGCTGAGCTCGATACCACTCAGAACACCCTCGAATCGGACCTATGCAAGTTTGAGCAAAATTCCCAAACCCGCATAGAAACGATTCAAAGGTGCACCAGCACTTTCGGGTGGAAAACAAAGTAATAACATTACATGAGTCCTCGATGGGACCCACGAGCAGATATATATAACGACTCCATGAGTCAAGAATACGTATAATACAAAGATCCAAATCACCTTGAAAACGATAGGGCGTCCGACTACGGACAAGATGCAAATGGGGCTAAGAGCTCAAGAATAACCAATGGCGCCCATAACCCTGCCAAGCGGAAGGCAACCCGCTAACGGCGTCGATCTCAAAAACTGCTTAAACAAAAGTGCCGACAAAGGCAAAGGAAAAGAGGAGCGTCGATCGAGGCCGACACCGAGGCTAGATTCGGCGGTCCTCGCCACATAGGTATGGTGGATCGGCGGCAAAGATGCACTAAACAACCTATAGAGACTCGATACAACTGGCGGATATCAGAGAGGAATAAGAATGACCTAACCGGATCCAACCTGAAGCTAACACCAATCAAACCCATCCTGGTGTTTCCCCCCTCGAGACCAAACGAGGAAGTCAACCGAGGAACTCACCACTTAGCGGTTTATTTATTCAATTATCGCTTGCGAATTACTAGTCAGGTATAGATAATCATCCTGATAAAATAAGCAGTGGGCACTTTTAGTTAATCATGCCGTTATAGTGGCAACACTTACTAGTCAGATACAATTAGCATGAGATAACCCAAAACCCAGCAGTTGTTGGTACTTTTAATCAGCCATTTTGTTGTAGTTGCAATACTTACTAGTCAGATACAATTGTCGCAAGTGACAATCAAACAAACACTTGTGGGCAGTATTAATTAGCCATTCCATTATAGTGAAGCTGATTACTAGTCATTATAAGTCAAATTTATAGCAGTGAACTTTAGTTATGCTTGTCTATGATCGAGATACTGTGCTCCAAGTCGTCCATATCCGCGGACACGGCTTTCAGAAAGTTTTACCCGGCCGGGGTGCACCAATAGCAACACACACTCGATCAACCGGAAAAACCAAATCAAACCCAACGAGGCTTTCACGACGAACAATCACGATTCAGAAATATTTCAGGGGCCACCCATTGAGTAGATCCCGAATCGGAGTAAGCAAGCTCGAGACTGGCTCAAGGTTTCGCCATGGTACAACGGTAGGAACCGAAAGTGTGGCTGGGCTTGTCGATACCGCGAAACACTCCGCTTACCTAAAAGATCAAGGTGCTCCTCGCACAATTTAAATACGTAGTAGCATGGCATAAGTACAGATCGTAAATAAAACCTCAAACTAGTTTGTGGCCCCAAGAAATAAGAATGAATCAAGCTCGCTCGGGGTCCCATATACCTCCCGGATGTGGATAGCGCGATAAATCAAGGAACAGTATCAAGTACTCGGGGTCTTCTGGGGACACAAGTATGCTCGAAACCAAATATTATCTATCACCCACCGATGCCTCTGCTTATTTCAATTTTAGTTATTAAATGATATTAAAGTGATAAGTAAAACTAGAATCATCTCCAACATCAACATGCGGCAAAACATCAGAATCGGCATGACATGACACACATCAAGACTTCGAGCAACTACGACGCAAAGTCCAACTATCTACCAAACAATAGGTAATAGGGTGTGTCCAAGGCAATATAGGGCTGCAAGGGATATCACGCACGAAAACTAGAGCAACGCAACACGGATAGCAATAGATCAACATGGAAGTAAATACTATAAAAGTAAGATAGGTAGAAAGGGAGATGCTCGCTGAAAACATTGTCGAAGGTTCAACCAAGATCGGGAAGCTCACATCAACTCAACGGCCTTATCCGCCAAGAAGCAAAACACTAGAATAAACACGGATGCAATATTTAATAAACGGCGAAGATCGGCATGATGCATGTATGATGGATGACATGGCAAAAGGTGCGATTAGATTAGCGATTAGTCATATTAAGCGGTGCATCGGGTCCCACAACTTAGTTAGGTGATTCAGGTTATTTAGAGCCCCCGCAAATTCAATGTTGTTTAACAAACCAGAATATATCACCGGTTCGCTACACAAGTTTAAATGAGGCCAAGATAAGGCTAGATTTGCCCGCATATGGGCCCCATATTAATTATTAGGTGAATCGCATAAGGCCCCCAAACCACATGATATGGATGCAAGATGACAATTAAATATGCAATGGTTTTATTTCATTTATAAAATAGGGCATCGAGGAAAAGGGCACACATTTAGGTTCGCGATCTTGGGGTTCCGGGTTTCGGTCTCGGGGTCCGTGGTTCGACGGCCTCGGCGAGAACGTTCTCGGTCTCGGGTTAGGGTCTGGCGCATCCGGGTCCGGTCATGTTGTCGGTCATGGCGTTCGTGTAGGCGGCGCCTCGAGGTCGATGGCGAACTTGTCCGGATCGGGTACCGGGTCCTCGGATCCGTGAAGTAGATCTTGTCGCTGGCGCCGATGCTTCCGGTAAGGAGAACTTGGCGATCCCGAGGGTCTTGCTGTTCGACGGGTTCGCACGCCGATCGGTCTGGACCCGTGTAGATGGTCTTGACGTTCCGGGGATCTTCGAGTCGGGGTCTTGGACCGTGTCGGCGTTCTCATGGTCATTCATCGCTGCTCCGTT
The DNA here is from genome assembly GCA_030063025.1 of Avena longiglumis. NCBI lineage: Eukaryota > Viridiplantae > Streptophyta > Magnoliopsida > Poales > Poaceae > Avena > Avena longiglumis. The sequence continues at coordinate 542,846,074 of CP125975.1, forward strand.
GATGTACTTGTCCGCCAAATGTAGCTGACGAACTTGATAGGGTACATGTCCGTGTTGTGTTCCTGGCGGTTAACGGGTTCGGCCTTCGGTTCCGAAGCGGAGTACTTGGTGCTCCGAGAAGAAGATCTTGTCGCGGCCTTAACCGAAAGTGTTCGTGGAGAAGTCGTTAGGCGTCTTGCCACATCCGTCTATCTTGGGGATATTGTGGTCCATCAAGCCCAACGCCCGGACACACTGCCTCCATATCCACTCGATCGGCCTCTTGAGCAGAGCCTTGCGGGGAGGGCCGGGACGGGCGATGCAGGCCCCACTTGCAGAAACTTCGCGACGAGGGAGGTGAGGACAGGCCAGCTCGGACCGGCGCGGTAGGAACCCAGCACGTGGCCTAGCTCAGAAGGAGGCCGAGAAGGCTGCCGCGAAGGCGCTGGCGTCGGGAGGCCTGTGCCGGTGGAGCTAGAGGGGCGAGCCGGAGACGGGCACGGCGACGAGGAGAAGGCGACGGCGGATGATGTCCGGCGGCGGTGCTTCGCCAGCTGGAGGAGAGGGATGGCGGCGCTCGGCGTGGGGCGACGGCGGCGAGGTGGCTCGGCGAGGCTCGGGCGAGCACAGAGGAAGCTGCCAGAGGGCGGAGGGGCGATGGGCGAGAGGGCGAAAGGCAGGGCACCGAGCCAAGTGACGCGAGAGGAGGCTGCAGGAGCTTGATGGAAGGAGCACGGAGGGCGGGCCGAGAAAGGCACGGGCCGGAGGGAGCAGAGAGGAGGGAGACGAGGTGGGACGCCGTAGGGAAGAGGAGGAGGGCAGCTGGCGCATGAGCCCGTGGCGCGGATGAGGACGGCAGGGCGCAGAGGATGGGAAGGGATGAGCGAGGCGAGAGGGAGGCTTGCATCGCAGCGTCTTGGGAGGAAGGAAGGAGGAGGAGAGGCGTGGACGCGTGGGGAGGGGGTGTGGGGTCGGGCGTGTGGGGAGGGTCCGGTCAGGGGCCGAGGAGGTGGGGTGACTCGTGGGCATGTGGACTGGGTCTGGGGGTGGTGGGCCCAGGGAAGGGTGGACCGGGTCCTGGGGAGGGCAGGCGTGCGTTGCATGTGTGTGTGTGGGGTGCGTGTGTGGGGTCTGGGGAGCTGAGGGGTGAGAGAGAGGGGTGAGGGGCTGGGACAAGTGGCAGAGATTGATTGGGTGAGGGAGAGGGGGAGCTGAGGTGGCAACGTGTGAGTGGCCAGGGTGAGGTGGAGGGTTGGGTTGGGTAGGATAGTTGGTGGGTTTAGGATTAGATGGGGCTGGTTGGGGTGGACCGTTTTATATTTTCTGGGGTGGTCGATCGGGTCAATCGGCCCGTTCGACTGCCCCTATTAAAATAATTTAAATTTTTATTTATTCTAAACGGGCCGTGTGCAAACCAATAGCGGCCAAAACAAAATATTCCGGGGACCGGGTTTTGATGTTTGGATAAAGAGGGGCGTTTAGAAAACAACACGGGCTTTGCAAACATAGTTTTGGCAAACAATGCATGATGATGACGATGCAATGCACAAATTCAACGCGATTTGCTAGTAGTGGTTTTGCGGGATGCCACACATGAGTACATGACGTACTCAACATACCCCTTATGCAAAACCTATAATATCTACATGTGGCTTTATGTGGAGGTTATATGGTTCTTTTGCATAAAGCCAATTTTATTTACAATATGGTAATAGTTTTGATGAAAGCAGTTTTTGACGAAAACATGTTTATCATCAATGTGGTAATTCTCAATAGTGTGATTGTCCACGACAACTCACATAGTTCACAGATTCCGAGATAAGGATAGGGGCAAAGAGGGAAGTAGCAAGACAGGTTCCCGTATGTCAAGAAAAATTCATGTGTCGTCCATGACCATGGACACGGCTATTCGAATAGTTTAAACTCTGCAGAAGTTGTACACTTTTTCCACACGACACAATCCCGTCTTGACGCCCATCAACCGTCGCTGGTTTAATACACACCAATTGGTGTACCGACAGATGGATTGTGACAAGGTCTTTTAGTTAGATCCCCCAAAGATGTGACATGCCCACCGGGTATGGCGCACGGAACTGAGAGTACGTCCCCAAAACGGTCCCCCCATCTGTGACGAAGGCTCCCCCACAGGCAGACACCTCATCAGCGGTACAGCGATATCAACACCTAAGGCTGACTAACTTACTTGACCAAGCCGGTGCCCATTATAGCATGTGGTTGTACGGTTGGTCACAATCTTCAAATCCAAGAATTATTAGGACCTCATGCGGCACGGACGACGGATTGCCCCCTCCAACTAGTGAAGTGCAGCCAATCGCTCCTTCCTTTGATCCAGTCAGCGCCAAGTTGTTTAGATGGTAAGTTTCACCCAGAGTAGAATAGAGTAGAGGAAGCAACAACGGCTCGCTCAGCGAGCTCAACAAGTTTCAAAAGGGGTGTATGTGACCCGAGGGTCACCCAATTCCTCCGAAGAGGGGAATCAGGGATCCTACTTATTATTAAGCATAGCTAAGCAATTCTACTCTAATAAGACTACTATATAGTATCTACTCAGGGTATTGTATGGCGACACGTGTATCAAGGTATGTGTGTAACCAAAATAGCATATATTTGTAAAACAATAAAATATAATGCACTTTATAAAGCTGGGATAAGACATGGTAGGAGGCATGCCTTCGTTTTCGTGAAAGGGTTCTTCCCTGAAATCTTGATCCTGCTCGAACCCGTCACTCCCTACGCGTCGTAACGATGAACCACCGATCAATACACATTTAAAATAACCACAAATAAGATCCAATATAAAGATCCAAATAGGCTTGCGAGGTTTGGACGGTTCGGTAAAATAAGCGTCGGTCTACCGTTATTAATTAATAAAATAAGTTAAGAAAATAATATGTTTCTTTAAGATATCCACGTCGCATAAATAAAATATGTCAGACACGTACTACAAACTAACTAGTCATACACAGTGCATATGAATCAAGCGACATGCTACTGTAACTTTATATGCAAAATATAAACACAGTAGCTAAGATAGAATTATGGGTATAGCAACATGATCCCAATGAACATCTAGCAAAACTACCGTAACCAAAGCAACAATATACTAGCACAAATCTAGCAAAACAAGCTACCGTGCGATAACAAGGTAAGCAATATACTTACTCCACTTATAAGCACGATCGGCAAGACAAGGATAAATAAAGTATAATAACCATATGAGAGACTCTTCTAGCATAGTCAACTAATTTCAACAGTAGCAACACTAATACATGTTAAATTAGTCTATCCATAAAATTTAAGCTAACCATGTACAGTCAATCGTATGTACCATGATTACTAGTCATATCTGGATACTACTAACTAGCAGCAGTGCACTAGCAATCTACCAACTCACTCCAAGTATAGTTTCAAGTGACGCACGTAAACCAGACTAAGCAAAATTCAAAGACCTAAATAACTAATAGTAGTACAAACAGTACATAAATTCTAAGCTAGCAATACAACGAGCAGTGCACAATTTCTATGCTATCCAATTTCTAGATGCAAGACACGGACATGAATAAGTATCAAAAATAATTTGATTAACCGTACGTAGTATTCTCAATCTAAAGCCTTGGCTGGGTTTCTAGACGCATTTATCACATTTTCTAAGTTGGAACCAAGATCAACCGACGTGTACGTGATGGTCTAATCCGTGCATGCCATCGGACGGCATTCGGTTCACCGGCACCGTCGTAAACTATAAAACTATGGTGGGAAAACATGTCTAGGAGGTAGGCATATGTGCCGATAGGAGGTGGGTGCAAGGATTTGTGCCGAAGCTCACCGAGTGCGATGCGATAGTCGGACTAAGATGATGAACTGGGATGAACGTAGGCAAAGTGCGTCTCCGGCGATCCGCGTCTCGTCCTTCTAGTTCACGAGTCGGTTCCCCACGTCCTTGTGCTTCCGGTGGTGCAACTCGCCCTTCTAGCAACTCGGCGTCTCCACGTCGGAGCTGCCGGAGCTATCGCCGACGTCTCGCGGCGACCGGCGGAGCTCTCCAAGGTATACTGGAATTGGATCAAAAGGCTAGTGTCGTTGTGGAGAATGGCAAGAGCAGAGAAAAGGGCGTCAATTTGTGGCTGTATAGAAGGAGAACGGTGGGCAATTAATTAGAGAAAATTAATGAGAGATAATGTTGGCAGTTTTTTCCGTCGTTTCAGTTCATGGCCAGCTGCTCGTGTGTTCTCGGGAAGAGGAAGAAGACCAGGTCCTTCCTATGTATGGCTTGGTTTAGGCTGGGGTAAAGCAGTACGTGCCGGTAGAATCGGAACAAATCGAAACGGCGGCGCGGCGCGACACTAGACGTTTTAAGCTGGGACTCCGCTTCGTGTGCGTACGTACAAGTTGATCTCTTGGCATGCAAGTACTGATAGAATAGTTGTTTGCTTAAGAAGTACTAGTCTAGTCGATTTATATGGACATAGAACTGATCCGTTCTTGGTCCAAAGAAAATAAAAAATAAGAGGAGGGAGTACGATCGGGTGCATGCATGTAGAAGGAGGGACTTAGAGAAAAGAAATGCAGCTATGGTCCGTGCAAGTGTACGTGCATGCTACAGTATACAAGTCCAAAAGATAAAACTAAAAATAATCCAATAGAAAAGAAATTGGCGTATGAAAAGCACTCTCAAATAATAACATAAGTATTAAGAGAAATTAATCTCATTTTATATGTTAGATTAATTTTAAAACATCTGAAATTAATTTTAGAAACTCCAAACAAAATATTATTTATTTATTTCGCCGCAACATCCTTAAATAAAAAAATCAACCATAAAAAAAAATCAGGATGTTACATATGTTCCCTCGGGAACATTTGGAAATGGCTAAATGCAAGGTCTTCCACAATGAAATCGATCCTATCAACAAGCCGCTTCTACACTGCTGGGCTGTAATGTTTCTCCATCTAGCTTCTTCGGTTTGAGATGTAACATGTTGTAATTAGCTTTGGTTTTCGCTGGTTTTTAATTGCATTCACCTGTTTTGGAGCCTTTCCTTGTCTTCTTTATGATATTTTAAATTTTTTTTGCATGTAATTAAAATCTTGCTCGTTTTGTTTTGGAAAGAATGGCCCATGCTAGCCTTTTGGAACCTTCATAGATTTACTCAAAAAAAATAGTATATCATGGTGTCCAGTCTTGTTTCCTGAATTTTAGATTGTGTGAATTTCACTTTTTATTACCTTCTAATTATACATTTGTGACACTAATTAACAGTCAAAGAAAATGAGTCTAAATTAGCTCTTTTAGATACTTTGTACCCTAGTTTTCAGATACATGTACATAGGGCAAGGTGTGAGGTGATGACCAAGACTCAAAAAGTTTATGAAGATAACGAGGATTGAACAGATGCATAAGAGAAGTCTGGAAATGATTGCCGACGACACCTTCCCATCTTTAAACATTTTGCCACACCATATACTCCCTCCGTTTGTAAATATAAAATGTTTTAGGTTACTGAAGCAAATGTATCTAGGCACCTTTTAGTGTGTAGGTTTAAATAAATCTAGACACTAAAAGTTGTCTAGATACATTTCCTTTACACACCTAAAACATCTTGTATTTCTAAACGGAGGGAGTAGATTGTAACATGCCGGTCCTCTCTAACAAAAATAAGTAAAACGCTAAAGTGGGCTAAAACCATTTCAGAGTCTCCTAGGTAAGATATATAGTAAAATTCCACTATTTTCACGAACGAACAACTGCAAGGTAAAAAGTAAAATAACTTACTACTCCCTCCGTGTAGAAATATAAGATGTTTTTGGTTTGTGAAGAAAATGTATTTAGACACCTTTTAATGTCTAGATTCATTTAAACCTACACACTAAAAGATGTCTAGATACATTAGCTTCACTAATCTAAAATATCTTATATTTTTAAATGAAAGGAGTACTATACTCGTAGGCCTAAATGATCCACTTGTCAAACTGAGACAGGAAATGCTTGAAAAGGGGTCAAAGGATTCGCTACTAACTCAAATCTTTATAAGTAGGAATAGTTGAGATTAAACTTCCTACGACTCATTTTACGTAGTTCGCTCCAATTTTGGACTGTCAGAACCACATCTTCCATATTCATATGATTTTATGAATCAAACAAGCTCAGTTATACGGTACTCCCTTCGTTTTAAAATATAAATTTTTTTAGCTTTATGAAGCAAACGTATGTAGACTATTTTTAGTTTGTAGGTTTACTCGGGTATGAAGTGAATCTTCATACTAAAAAAAGTCTAGATATATTTTTTTCATAAATCTAAAACATCTTATATTTGAAACGGATGGGGTACTTTTACTTTTACTGCTGGGAGAGGAGGGGTAGTATGATTCCCGTTGAACGGTGGATTAGTATGGGTATTTTAGACCTTTTCAGTGAATCGTTTTCTGACATTCAGATGGTCAAGGAATGAGGTCGCACCACGATGGGCTTCCGCCTCAACAAGGAACCGCTCCTAGCACAACGTCCGGCAACACTGCAATGTCTCTTGCACTCATCAGTTAAACTTCTCTGCCAAAAATTTTGTGAGGAATAACCGCAAAATGGAATCTGAAGATAAATCTGGGGAAACGAGGAGTTATGTTGCAACTTCAGGTCGGTGAAGGATGAGTGGGCGGCGCGGATGTCCCGCCATGTGCCAACGGGGGTCAAAGTGTTGTCGACTCCAAAGAAGTGCCCAGTGAGAATGATAGGGACGCCGCCATGTGTAATGTGTTTCTTCGAAAGGCGGACATTGACCACCTCAAGCAACAGTTGCTATCGTATATTATGGACTATGTCCCCTCCAAACCATGTATATTTTCTACTACTCCCTCCGATCCTAAATAAGTGTCGTCATTTTGAACTAACGACACTTATTTAGGACCGGAGGTAGTAACTTTTTGGAGCAACAGGAATAGAAAGCCTACGACTACCCAGCTAAACAAAACTAAGAGCAAATCCAGGACGGCTGGGCCCTCTCCAAAAAATCCACACAACTGGCCCTGAGGAAAACATGTAGTGCTAGTACCGTCCAGTATAAAAGCATGATGATGATACGATTTTCACAAATAACTGGCAGATGATACGATTTTCAGTGATTCACAATATTAAATACAGTAAATAAAATCGTCTTCCCATGTATATATTGCTTAACAAAGCATAGCATAACAAGAATATAAAGGAAATCATATTGCACACTAAACCGCTTGACGCTTTGCTGGTACTACATATTTCTTCTGGACTTTTGCAGAACGTCGTTCATAAAGTTCCTGAAGAAGAACAAATATGCAGTTAGAGGATTATCATTCAAGTAACATCTTAATACAACAACTAACCGCACAAAATATGGTGCCATTACCTTGAATTCATTTCTCACCCTAGCCTCTTGGGCTCTCAACGCAACCTCATCATATACAGCAACAAACTCCTCCGTATAAGCTCTAGCAGCTTCATCAGGAAGCATACCTCCTGGCATAGGGATCCTCGTCGACCACGTTTGTATTCCACATCACTGGGGTGCTTCATATCAACACAACACCCTAAGCATTCTCCTTTAAAAGGAGGACACACGTGAGAATTGTCATCTAATGAACAGGGCACAAACACATAACAATATCGTGCAAAGTAGCTGAAGTATTTTCGGATTTCAACCCAAAGTCATGAAACGTGCGAAGCATACTGCCTAGCTGTCAGATTACTAGTGCTAACATGGAGTACAAAGTTAGCAACCATGCATGACACAAGAATGGATTGGCCATGATAGCACTTGAAATGATAACCCTAATGTGGAAGGAATCAATAAATTCATTAAATCTGAAAACTCAATCAAACAAGGGTGTTTCCTGGGGAGAATCTACTTTACATTTTAGAAAATTTAAAAGATTAGTGCTAACATGGAGTACTGAAAAGAAGCTTACTAGGTTAAATATGGTCAGGGATTTTTGTGTTCAAGTCTATGCTAAATATTGTTAATGGCCCGTATTATTTGTCTTACGGGGAACCTGAAATAAGACTTTCTTGTGCACAGTACCAGTTTAAAGAACTGAAATTCAAATGTGGTAAAACATTAAATGTCACATATGTGGGTCCCGGTGTCATAGATGGTCCCTTTACATCAATGCTGTCTTATTTGGTTGGTATTTACAAATGTATTTTAATTTTTGAAAAATATAGATCCTAGTTGTGAAAATTTTGAACTATGTCAGGATGGAAATTTATATAAAAAATATGGAATCCATTTTCATTGATTAGAGTTCTTAATGAATATTAATGCCAGCAATGACAACTACACCCAGGTATATCATGGTATTTCCAACGTTTATAATCACTACTCATTGGCTGTGAAGGAACAAGTTTGAGATATTAAATTGTAAAGCTAATGTGTATAAACAGTAATTTAATCACTACTTATTGGCTGTGAAGGAACAAGTTTGAGATATTAAATTGTAAAGCTACGAATGTGTATAAACAGTAATTTGCATAAGATAAAGAGTATAGAATACCATTATCCTCAGGTTTAAGCATGTGGAAAAAGGTCAGCACAGACTCTTCAAATTCGCCATTTATGCATGCTACTTCAGCAAAGTAAAGAGAATCATCAGCTCCTTTAGTCCTTATAACCAGATTGAAATGATAGTATGAACTATCGGAGGAGCCGTTTCGCTAATTGGTTCACAACCCACAACCTCTATGAGCTCATATACAGGATCCTGAAATGTGAAGCAGGAATGGTATCAACAATTGTAATATGGATATGCAGTATAAGAGAGGATGAGGATATTCAAGTGAGAAGGAGATAGCAAACCTCAGAAAGAAAGTTGTCCTCGTTATATTTGTCCAGTAACGCTCGAACCAACTCAACTTCAGGCCTAAGGTTCTTCATAAAAGCCAAAGCCTCCGCAGAATTCCTCCTTAAGCCATTAGGCCAGTAGAGGGCACGCCGTATTCCTCTTTCCATCTGGGAGAGCCCCTTCATGCACCTACACATTGTCCATATCAGAGCATTTTGTCTGATAAATAAAATGTACTCGCTAAAAGTGGCGAATACTAATTAGTGCCATCTCAACAATGTAAGGTCGACATAGGACTAACAAACAAAACAACACTATTTGAGCATGCCAGGCTAAAAGCTACCCAACTGTAAAAGTTGCATGTCAGGTAAAAATAAATATACCTACATACAACACAGTACCATAGCATTGGTATAATATTTTGTTGATTTTCAACTATGCTTATCATGTATGCACTACTCCAGAAAACTCACAGATATAGTTACACACACAAAAAAAGTGTCCTTGATTATCTTTTTGGCCTGGTCAGAGAAGCATATGGCTACATAACATGTTTGAAATATAATGAACAGCAAATACAAACACACAGAATATGAGGATGTGATGTAAATCTCACATAATTTTGCACTGTTCAGCGTGATGAGAATTGATGGCGTCCTGGGCGTCCTCTAGGCTCCGAAATGGCCCAGTCAGAGCAGGATATGTGTGGAAAGATTGCCCCCTATCAACTCTAACATAATACTGAAAATTCAGGCGTGTAGGCTTCAGCGAAAAGACAGGTGGAGTGTTCTGGCTTGATGGTGACGAGACCTTGATGGTGTCATGATTCACTGGCTGGTCCGTGTCCTCACACCTGAAGTGGAACATCAACAAGAGGAGATGCATACTATCAGTAGTGATACATTTTAACCACACAATTAGTAAAGCTCAGGGAATATGCACCCCTTCTGTCATTAAAAGAACCATTAAAAGACACATACACCTTCCATCATGCATTACAAAATTAATTCACACACTCCAAACCCATTTGAAACCATCAAGCTGAGACCCAAATGAAACCCCGCAAAAGCTCAGGGGGAGGGGGGAGGGGAGGTTCATATCATACGATGAAGACTGCAGCTGAGAGGAAGAAGCTTTAGTGATGGACGATTTGTCCAATGTTGTAGAGTCAAGCAACTCGTTTGTTTCCATGTCCTCACGCCTGAAGTAAAAAAGAGGTAAATTGTCATGTAGAAAAACAATTTGGTTTCAACAGAGTAAAGAAAGAAGAAACGACAAGCAACTTAGATCTAAATAATCTTTTCATGAAAATACCATGTTGTGAACTGTTGTTGATGTGCTTGATCTGTCTGTTGCAGAACTGGCACAGGCAAGAGAGTAAAGAAAGTTGGGCTAAGTGGTTCAAAACGGGCATTGGATTTATTTAGTAATTTAAGTGGTAATGTTCTGTCGGAAGTTCACAGAGAGAGATTGATATCACAGTGCGCAGTTGCTCAATGGCACAGCTATAACAAATTTAATTTATATAGTCATGCTTGGTGTTGTCAAAGTTTTTTCTCTCTCCTCTGTCAGTGATTCCAAACCGTGTCAAAAAAAATTATTTATAGCTTTGCTATGCACAGTTTAGAAGTCCAGGTAAGTGTCCGTTGCTGAATGATGGTAGCTAACTATCTACAGTTATATAGTCAGGCATGTACCTGATCAAGAATCTAAGTTGGTCTATAATTTCTACTCTCATTTTTATGGTCTATAAGTTGGCGTTATATTCCTCATTTGTACTCTCATTCGAAAATTGGAACCATCAAGCTGAGACCATGAAACCCCAGCACTAACTATCAAACTGCCCTCCCCAGGCAAAAGCTCAAAGCCTCAAAGAGAAACTGACGATGAGACAGAGAGAGAGAGAGAGAGAGAGAGAGAGATTCATAAAATGGAGACTGCGGCAGAGAGGAAGAGGAAGCGTTAGTGATGGGCGATTTCTCCAGTGTTGTAGTGTCAAGCAACTCCTTACGCCTGAAATAAATTAGAGGGACATTGTCATGCAAAAAATAGTCTGGTTTAAAGGGAGTAAAGAAAGAAGAAAGGACAAGCAACATAGATATAGATAATTTATTCCCATCAAATACCACTCTATGAACTGTTGATGTGCCTGATCAGTTTGTTTGTTCAAAAGTCTGTTTCAAAACTGGCACATGCAAGAGAAAAGAAAGTTGGGCTAAGTGGTTCAAAATGGGCATTGGATTTCTTTAGCAGTCTAAGTGCAATGTTCAGTCAGAAGTTCATGGAGAAAGATTGGTATTAGAGTGACCTACACCATCAGACACGCATGAACCCCAGCGCTAGCTATCAACAGTCCATCCCCAGGCAAAATATCAAAGAGAAACAACTCACGATTTAAACAGAGAACATATATTTATAGGGAAATGGTCCAGTCATGGTTTTTAAGGTGTTAAGGCGATCTAGGGGCGCTCTAACGCCTAGGCGGGCGCTTTGGATGCCTAGGTGCCTAAAGCGGGCATTTTTCAACGCGGAGGAGGGGCGCCTGGACGCCTAGGTGACGACTTTAAAACCATGGGTTCAGTACACTGTACTCTCACGTTTAACATACCATGTAGATTAGTCAATTATACCTATTTATTTAATATACCACATAGAAACGCTATTGGTGCAGAAAAGTTATTTTGCACCCAACATATTTTTACGTTGTTACATTCCGAAATCTATGTTTTATATACAAAAATATATATTCATATTGATCCACAGAAAAAAAATGACATAAACAATGTTCATACAACGCAAGCTGCGGCATAGATAATGAAAGAACGTAAGCGATGAGCAGTTTCAACTCCTCCACCGTCAACTCCGGATTTGCAATGTCAGCCAAAAGATTACGCCTGAAATTAAAAGAGAAGAAGATCGTCATGCACAAAAAACAGTCTGGTTTAAAGAGAGCAATAAAGAATGAAGAAGGGACAAGTGGCTTAGATGTGAATAATCTTCTCATCTAAATACCTCTCTGTGAACTGTTGATGTGCTTGATCAGTCTGTTTCACATCTTGCACAGGCAAGATAGTAAAGAAAATTTGGTCTAACTGGTTCGAAATGGGCATCTAGTTTATTTAGTAATATAAGTGGTGATGTTCTGTCCGAAATTCATCACTGGCACGGCAACAACATATCCAACTTACAAGGCTTGGTGTTGTCAACTAATTTCTCCATCCATGGTTGGTGACACCAAGATACCCGATGAAGCTCATCGAGTTGCAGTGGCAGTGGCAGTGCCAATGAAAGTGTGGTGGCAGAACTGCATGTGCTGAGTGTGATGGCAGATGCTCGAAATGTTGATGGCATGATCGACAAAACAACTAAGAGTGGATCTTTAAGTGATCTGATGAATGCTGGTAGCTAGTTATGCACAGTTTTATTAGAAGCCCATGTCAATTGAAGAATGATGGTAGGTAGCTATACATAGTTTTACAGTCAGGCATGTATCTGATTCTATAATGTCTAGTCTCATTTTTCTGGTCTGTAAGTTGGCGATGGATTATTTGCAGCAAAATATTACCTTGTGGTTTTTAATTAGAATTCACACCATGTGATGATCTCAGCGGCACTGGCACAATAGCTCAGGTAAAAAGGGCATACCTTTGAGACTCCTCCAGCTTGCCTTCAGCAACATATATGTCCAGCAGATTACGGATGTAGGATCCAAGTAATAGAGTGGCCTCTGGTTGAGAATCTTCCAGGCGCGTCCGGGCATGTCAGGCGGAGGAGGAGGAAAGGGAGCGCTGTCGTCGGTCGTTGCGGCGGCCTTGTCCGGGCGGCATGGGAGGCGGCGGAGGAGTGGATGAGCTCTGTGGTCGGTCGTTGCGGCGGCCTTGTCCAGGCGGCATGGGAGTCGGCGGAGGAGTGGATGAGCTCTGTGTTCGGTCTTTGCGGCGGCCTTGTCCGGGCGGCATGGGAGGCGGCGGAGTGGATGAGCTCTGTGGTCGGTCGTTGCGGCGGCCTTGTCCGGGCGGCATGGGAGGCGGCGGAGGAGTGGATGAGCTCTGTGGTAGGTCTTTGCGGCGGCCTTGTCCGGGCGGCATGGGAGGCGGCGGAGGAGTGGATGAGCCCTGTGGTCGGTCGTTGCGGCAGCGGCGGCGGCGGTGTTCGGGCGCCATGGCGGGCGAGGTACTAGGTCTTGGAGATTTGCTTGGGAGGGGAGGGGAGGGGAAAGGTGCGCGCTGTTGGGTTGTGCCTCTGGAGTTGGACTGGACTATTTTATTTTGGAGGGGGACGCCTCCCTGCCCTTCATTGTTCTCAAAATAAAAAAAGTTGTCGTGACTGCTGACCCAGGAAAACACAATATATATAGGAGAAAAAAAACGGTGGAAAGTCACGAGGACCTTCTTTCTCCCATGGATCCAACACACCGATATCATGTCGAAGTAGTTGTATTTTTGTGATTCGGTAATAAAAGAGTTTTTTCTATTTCCGTTAAAGAAACCAATCTCTAAACATACTTTCTCTTCGTTTGGAATTATAGTCCTACGCGTACCCGTTAACTAGGTTGACAATTTGATAAAAAATATATAAATAGAATAATATAAAAATTATACTTTCTCTGTCCCAAAATAGATGTCTCAAATTTGTTAAAATTTAGGATGAATCTAGACACTATTTAGTATATATAGATTCATCCAAAATTTATAAAACCTAAGACATCTATTATGGGACGGAGGGAGTATCATTAAAAACTTTAGATGCTATATTTTTTAACGATATAATTTTTATACTATATAGCTTATATTTTATTGATCAAATTAACGATCTAGGTATACGAGTAGGACCAATAATTTCAAATAGAAGAAGTATATAATAATAAAATACTTTTTTCATTTTATAATACTCCTCCATTTTCAAATATAAGATGTTTTACTTTGTGAAGCATGAATCAGACTACTTTTTTATGTAGGTTTTATCAGATTTGAAGTGAATCTACACTAAAAAGCGTCTGAATCGTTTTCTTCACAAACCCAAAACATCTTATATTTAAAACGAAGGGAGTATAAGATAAGATGTTTTAGCGAGTGTATCTAGACATCTTAGTAAAATACTATCTCCATTTTATTTTAGGATGGAGTGAGTAGCAGTGTATTACGTGACTGTCTTCTAATTGAAAGAAAAGAAACAGGGACGAAAAAGGGAGTAGATGTCGTACGGGGAAGGAGGCAGCGATGACAAGCTCCGAGTCCGAGCGGTTAGGATCGACACCGGCGGCCTCCCGTGGGCCGTGGCTGGTCACGCACGCACACAAAGACCAAAAAACAAAGGACGATTGATTATGTGTATTCGTTCGCCGAGTCTCCCCCCTCTGTACTATTTTTAGCTTCCGTGGCTTGTCACGCGCGCACACAAAGACCTAAACGTATTATTATCACTTCCGTTTATTTTTAGCTTGCAGTGCAGACCATGGCCTCGTACTTGGAAACGTGTAGAACTAGGAATCCACCATCAACATACTAGGATGTACTACTCTTCTACTACCTCAAACCGACCCACCGACTAATCCAAAAAACCGAACGACCGACCCAGCCCTGCAACCAGTCCCGCACCCCTCCGAAACACCTTCTTCCCCTGCTCGACCCAATAGTGCCACCACCACCACCTCCTACTCGATCGTGGCGCTGCCCCCACCCCATACACTACAGCGGTGGGTCATCAAATAGAATCTGAAACCACCACATCTATTCATCCATGGTTACAATCATATAAATACAGGGGAGTCTCGATCGTGCGGAGCACCGATCGGATCAGGAGATCGTGAGTTCAACTAGTGCTATCCTAAAGACTAGGGCTTCAGTACCGTTACAGGAAAACGTTACATACACATATACACATATGACACGATATACAAATATACTTCAAAATCCCCCCGCAGGCTGAACGTCGCTCGGCAAGATGTTCAGGCTGTCTCTGAAGTCAGTGAAGATCGGCGTTGGCAGCCCCTTGGTGAAAACATCAGCGAATTGGGATGTCGAGGGTACATGGAGCACCTTTGCCTCGCCTAGGGCCACTCGATCGCGGACAAAATGCAGATCGATTTCAACATGCTTTGTGTGCTGATGTTGCACGGGATTTGTCGACAGGTACATGGCAGAGACATTGTCACAATACACAACGGTTGCTCTGGCAGGTGGTCGATGGAGTTCAGTCATCAACTGTCGGAGCCAGCAGGATTCAGCGATACAGTTTGCCACCGCTCTGTACTCCGCTTCAGCGCTGGAGCGGGAAACCGTTTGCTGCCGTTTGGCTGACCAGGAGACAAGGTTGCTGCCGAGGAAGACGCAAAACCTTGAAGTGGATTTTCGGGTGTCAGGGCAGCCGGCCCAATCGGCATCACTGTAAGCAACAAGGTCATGAGAAGCAGAGCGGAACAGTTGCAACCCAAGGTGTGATGTGCCTTTTAGGTACCGCAGCACGCGTTTGATCAGCTAAAAGTGGGAAGTGGTGGGTGCGTGCATGAACAGGCAGATCTGTTGAACTGTGTAGGCTATGTCGGTGAGTGAGGCATAGGTCTGAGTGCTCCTGCAAAATCACGGCATAAAGAGGGGTCGGAGAATGGGGTTCCATCGCTAGCAGAGAGTTTGGAGCGTGTGTCGATGGGAGTGGCAATTGGATTGCAGTTTAGCATGTTGGCGCGCTCTAGGATCTCTAGGGTATATTGTTGTTGCGAGAGAAACAAGCCAGAGGTGGTGCGATGTACATTAATGCCAAGGAAGTGGTGCAGCTCCCCGAGGTCGGACATGGAAAATTCAGATTGCAGGGAGGTAATAATGGCTCGAAGAAGGAGAGTTGTATTAGATGTAAGGATTATGTCATCAACATATAGGAGTAAATAAGCAGTTTGTGTCCCTCGGCGAAAAATGAACAGGGAAGAGTCGCACTTGGAGGAAACAAATCCAATGGAGATAAGGAAAGTGGTGGAGCGATAAAACCAGGTCCGAGGGGCTTGCTTGAGCCTATATAAGGATTTGTTGAGCCGACAAACATAGTTGGGAAAGCGAGAATCAGATAAACCCGAGGGTTGTTGGCAGAAAACAGTCTCATGGAGATTACCGTGTAGGAACGCATTTTTAACGTCCAGTTGATTGATGTCCCAACCTCGAGAGACAGCGATGAAAAGGACCACCCGGATTGTTGTTAGCTTAACAACTGGGCTAAACGTCTCACAATAGTCGATCCCTGCTTGTTGTGTGAATCCACGAACCACCCATCGTGCTTTGTAGCGGGAGAGAGAGCCATCCGGGTTTGTCTTGTGCCGAAAAATCCATTTGCCAGTCACGACGTTAACACCTGCAGGACAAGGAACCAACAACCAAGTGTCATTCTGCAACAAAGCCTGAAATTCGTCTAGCATTGCAGCGTGCCAGTTTGGGTCTTTTAGGGCCGTTTTGTAGGAGGAAGGGATGGGAGAAATACGTGTGGTCGAGATAGACAGGTCAAACAACTTGCGAGGCATGAGAAATCCTGTTTTGGCACGCGTGGTCATGCGGTGTAGGTTCTCGGGTGGATGTACCGGGGCGGCATGCGGGGGCAGGGGTTGCGGACGTGGTGGAGCAGGAGTGGTGGGCGGGCTGCTACGAGAGGAATCAGGCCCAGAGCTGATGATTGGGGAGGGGGACAGATCGGTGGTGGGGTGGGAAACCGAGGGGGATACGGGCGACGCGGGGGAGGTGGCAGAGGGATCAGGCGACGATCCCGAGAAGGATCCTTGTCGGGCGGGGACCAGCGGTACCTGGGAACGGATCTCAGAGAGGATAGGGGCCAGCGGAACTGGATTTTCTGCGGGCGTGTGGATCGTGGTAGGTTGTGTGGCTGCTGTGGGTGGAGCATACGGGAATTGGGACTCATCGAACGTGACATGTCTGGAAACGATAACACGGCGTGTGGCTAGGTCGAGGCAACGGTACCCTTTGTGCTCTCGGGGATAGCCGATGAAGATGCAACGGACGGAGCGAGGGCTAAGTTTGTGCGAGGAGGTGGCATACAGGTTCGGGTAGCAAAGGCATCCAAAAGTTCGTAGATGGCTATAGGATGGATGGTGGCGGAAAAGAAGGAAGTGGGGCGTGTTGTGTTTGATGGCGCGTGAAGGGCGAATATTGATGAGGTGTGTGGCAGTGTGCAAAGCTTCGACCCAAAGCGGTGGAGGAATATTGGCTTGAAGAAGGAGGGTCTGAATCACGTCGTTGGTGGTGCGCAAGAGTCGCTCAGCCTTACCATTTTGCGGAGAAGTATGTGGGCAGGAAAGCCGATAGGTAATCCCATTGGCAGAGAGGAAGGAGCGAAGATCGTGGTTGACAAACTCACCGCCGTTGTCACATTGCAGACACTTGATGGGAATATTGAATTGAGTTTTAATGTAGGTGAAAAATCATTGGAGGGTGGAGGAGGTGTCGGATTTGTTTTCGAGGGGAAAGGTCCAGGAGTAGTGAGAGAAATCATCGAGAATTGCCAAGTAATAGTCATATCCAGAGAAACTAGAAATCGGGGACGTCCACAAATCACAATGTATTATTTGAAAAGGAGTTGTGGTTACACTGGAGGATGCAGAAAAAGGTAAACGAGGTTGTCGGCCCAATTGGCATGCTTCACAAAGGGAGGTGTCGGGCGTTTTATTACAAGAATCAAGGAAACTATAGGAAATCCTAGACAAAGTAGCAGCTCAGGGTGGCCTAAACGACGATGCCACAGATCTTTGGTGGTGGTGACGGTGAGGGCAGCGACATATGTGTCATGGTCGCTGGAAAAGGGGTAGAGGTCGCCGCTGCTACTGGAGCGAAGGAGAAGCGTCCGGGTAGCCAAATCCTTCACAGAGAAACCGTATGGGTCAAATTCAATTGAACAAGAGTTATCACGAGTAAATTTTCGTACTGATATGAGATTTTTGACTAGGTTGGGAGAATAGATAACATCATTAAGTTGAAAGGTGGAATTGGGGAGAGAGGTGTTGCTGACAGAGTAGATAGGAATTTTAGACCCGTTGCCCACTATAATACTGTGCGAAGTTAGCTTTGATGGGGAATGAGACGAGGTGAGGATACCTTGATTGTTGGTGACGTGCGTGGTGGCGCCGGAGTCGACGACCCATTCCGTGTTGAGCATCACGGGATACGCCTGGGTGTGGATGCCGGGGCGCGGGCGAGGACTGGCGGCGTTAGGCGGCTGGTACCCTATTTGATACGCCGGGCGGGACGGCTGGTACCCCTGGTGGTGGTTGCCGGGCCCTTGCTAAAAGTGGCCGTAGCCAGGCTGATAGCCGCCACCGCGACCACTGTTGTCACCGCGGCCACGACCGCAGCCACGCCCACGCCCACGATCACCGCCACCGTGGTTGAAGTTGTGCCACTGTTGGCCTTGATGAGGTTGCCCGTAGCCGTGCTGTCCACCGCCACGGCCCTGCTGCTGGCCGTAGCCGTACCCGCACCCGCCGCGAGTGCAATCACGGGCAAGATGCCCGGGCGCACCGCAGGTGTAGCAGGTGCGTGTCTCAGGAGCGTTGTTGTCGTTCACGTGCAGGATCTGTGGGGTTGCCTTCTTCTTGGCCTTGAGCTTGATCTCGGCGAGCTGCAGCCGGGATTGGGCCTGCGTAAAGGATGGAAACGGCTTGAGGGACTCCAGAAGCTCACCCTGTGACTGAAAACGCTCGTTGAGGCCGTCGATGAGCCTCATGGTCAGCTTCTTGTCGCTGACCGGGGTGCCCATGTCGGACAGCTGATCGGCCAGCGCCTTGATCTTGCGGCAGTAGGCCACCACGTCCAGATCGCCTTGAACAATGGAGTTAAACTCCTTGGACAGGTGGATCTCGTGGCCTTCCGCGTTCTCGGTGAAGAAGTGGTGAAGCGCTTGCCACGCCTCGTACGCGGTGCTGTCGGCGGCGAGGATGACGTCCTGGAGTTCATCGGAGATCGTGGCGTAGATCCAGAGGACGATGTCGACGTCCGCCGAGCGCCACTCCTCGGTGGCGAGATGCAGCGAGGTTTCCTCCTCGACGTACTCGCGGACGTTGTACTTGGAGAGGACCTGGAGGAAGAAGGTGTGCCACTTGTTGTAGTTGTCGGTCGCTGCATCCAGCTTGAACTTGATGTACTTGCAGATGTCGACGTTGCCCGTGGAGAGGGGGGAAGGGATCAGCTGGAGGGTGGAGTTTGTCGGGTGAGAGAGAGAGAGAGAGCACGCCAGAGGCCTCGGTGCCGGAGGATGAGGAGGTAGCCATGGGAGACAAGGGGAAGGCTCTGATACCAAGCTAAAATACTGAAACCACCACATCTATTCATCCATGGTTACAGTCATGTAAATACAGGGGAGTCTCGATCGTGCGGAGCACCGATCGGATCAGGAGATCGTGAGTTCAACTAGTGCTATCCTAAAGACTAGGGCTTGATGTTACTCAGTACCGTTACAGGAAAACGTTACATACACATATACACATATGACACGATATACATATATACTTCAACACCGACCTCCCGTCCTCCAAGATGCGAGCATTGTCTGACATGGTTATACCCCGCGGGTACACGATCTCAGCATACATGGTCCAGCCCAAGGAAGGCCCACGACAAATATACGTCGGACCATGAAGACTTTCGGGTGGCCAAGGCCCATGACGCGTCGGATCCTTGGAAGCAAGACTAGAGTAGATAGGAAATTCAAAGGGAAAACCCTAAAACACATCGACTCGATCTATGCGGGACCTGCCTATCTCTATATAAAGGCCGGAGGGCAATGAGGAGGCTCTCTTACAATCTCTAGCACACCACCGCATACACACCTCCACGCTAGATTGCATCGCACCTGTAACCTTGGTTCCATCATAATTAGAGCGGACAAGCGGAGTAGGGTTTTCCCTCAGGGCTGAACACAGGTAAACCTCGTGTCCTGTGTTGCTTGTTTGCTACGTTCCGCGATCTTCAACATCCCATATTCTCCAAAACCCAAGTCCATAACAATGGGCATTGGAGATTAAACCTCGTCAATTGGCCGTCTGTGAAGCGGGGGCTGATTGTGCGATCGTGATGGTCCCAACCGAGTGATCTACAACTCCGCGGTGAGAGTCATCTCCTCTTGGCGCCTTGACTTCACCGCCCACTCACGGCCACCATAAAGGACTTGAGCCCGTTGGCGGCGGACTCGAGATCTGTTCGGAGCTTCGCTTCCAGTGGGCGGCCGGCACTCTCCGCCTTCAGGCGGGTGCCCCGCCATCGATCGAGCCCACTTTGTGGGATCCACACCTATCTACGCACATCATCATCGACAGACGAGTCCTATGACGGCGGCTAACTTCGATCTGTGATCCACCATCAGACGAAGGACCTACGATTCCGGATCCGAAGTTGCGATGTAGCGGGCGATCTGGCGCTACCGGCGCGCGATCATCCGGATCGAGAACACAATCCGCACCCAACCGCAGGGCGAAGCAGTGGAAACAGAAGCGGTCCCCCACCCACCCAACGGGGACAACAATAATCGGGTCATCCACCTCAACGAGGAGGGATGGCTCAACCTGCGTGGCGAGCAACAAGATCCTGCTGATGCCTCACAAGATCTACTGATGGCATATCACATGCTCCTCATCGAGGAGCACAAGAAGCAGATCAAGATGCAGGAAGTGCTTGACAAGCGCAAGCAAGCAGCTTCGGAGTCCAGTGCATGATGAGTTGTGCTCTCCGCCATGGGCATTGGCTCTAGCTCGCATGGCAACAAGCACCGTTCTCGTATGGAGAACATGGAACCTAAAGAGCGTCGCGAGGTGACCCGAGCCCTCAACGCATCCTTCATGGAGATGGACGTCGACGGCAACGTCATCCCGAAGACGCCGCAAGCTGCGATCATGGCAGCCACCGCGTACCTCGCGTCCCACCCACCTCCGGAGGGGGGCCCGAAGAGGGCCATGCACAAGTCCGCGCTTACCAGACTCGGACTCGTTGGAGCTGCGCTCCATGGAGAAGCTCCTGCGGAGCCAAAAAAGAAGGCTACGGTCAGATTCAACCGCAGCCCCACACCCTCATCCGAGGACGAAGAGCATGAACTTCCTCGAAGGCATAAGAGCTCGCGCCGCCGCAGCCGCGACTACGACGCTCGAAACGAGCTAACGCAGCGCAAGCTCGACAAAGCGCGCGCCAAGCGCATATGCTCGTCTGAATCCGAGATGGATGAAGACAAAGGAGAACTCTAGGGAGCTCGATGCTTCAGCAGATCTGTTCGACGGACAAGGATGGCGGAAGCAGGGAAACCGCCATGCAATGCCTTCAGCTGCAGCTGACAGGCGCAGCTCGGATCTGGCTAAGAAGCCTATCCTCAGGATTCATCCGAAGTTGGGAGGAGCTGGCGTACAGTTTCGTCCAAAACTTCAAGGGCACCAGCAAGAGGCCTGCCTCGATCGAGGAGTTGCGGGCCTACACTCAACGAACGGGCGAATCCATTCGCTCGTACATACTGCGCTAGTCCAACACCAAGAACTCTGCGGCGCACATCTCTGAAGAGAGGGCTATCGACGCCTTCAAGGACGGCGTCAAGCGCCAGGACTTTAAAGAAGAACTTGGGCGCGTCAAGCCCAAGACACTTGACCACCTCATGGACATCGCCAACAGGTGGGCCAACGGTGAGGACTCCGTCCATCGAGCGCACTCGGAGGAAGAAGACGACTACGGTCGACGGCGCGAACGCCGTAGCAAGAGGAGATCACGCGTCTACGACGATCGCGATGGACCCGACATGGTCGCGGCTAGCTATGCCGACCGCAGCGATGATAGCAACCACAATGGCGGATACCGCGGAGGCAATTTCGCGATGGAGGACGCCTAGCATCATGGCGGCGCATGATGCGACGACGGACCCTCGACATCTGAAAAACTGTTGGGTCACCATCCACTTCTACATCGATAAGCGGGATGGTAAGAAGAAGGCAAGCCACATGCTCAGGACCGCCGAATTCGAAACTCAAGCGAAAGCATGGCTCGATGAGTCGAAGCCCGGACCACGGATTGGGAACACACCGCGCAGCGAGATCGCGCATGGAGCTCCTCCACCGCCACTGCAGGAGGCGAACCACCCATCGCACTGGAATAGCGGTGGGCACGGGTATCCCCGAAGCGCCGATGATCCAAAAGGCGCCCAGAATAGGGTGCGAAGAAAATCACCGTCGGATCAACTGGTGGCGGCTCCACCCGCCATCCACGTACCTCGGCGGATCGAGTCCTGCATCACATTCGACCATTGGATCACCCTTGCGGTCGTCGCCAGTCATGCTGCCGGTGCTTGAGGCGCATATCGGAGGTTCGAGATGAGCCGTCTTCATGGGCGGCGGCATCAACTGATGTTTGCGGCACCCTAGCAACAATGCGGATCCCGCTATGGCGTGGAGCGATCGAACACAACGTTCCACGGCATCGTCCGAGAAAGGAATATTCCCCGGAAAGATATGGCTCGACGTCATCTTGAAGCGGATAACTTCCGATCAGCGGCTCGAGTTAGTGGTGGGTGGCCATCACAATACCACGCCATCCTCGGGCGTGTAGCATTATAAGATTCTGGCAAGCTTTCTGGCGTACTGCTACTCAAGATGCCAGGACCCAGGGGAGTCATCACGATCCACGGAAGCTTCACCCGATCGGACCACTGCGACAGGGATTTCAATAGAATCTCTTAGTCATTCGGCATGCAAGAGGAGCTCGTAAGGCTCCGCGAGGTGACGGACAACGGGGCACCCCCAGTCGCACGACAGAACGCACCGGATATGTACTTCGACTCCACCGTCAACACAAAGAAGGTGCAGGTCCACCCGACGGATGCCTCCAAGACGGCACTGATCGCCAACGATCTCAGCTCCGCATAGGAAAGCGCGCTCGTCGAATTCCTCCGTGAGCGCTGGGAAATCTTCGCCTGGTGTCCTGCGGACATGCCAGGAGTTCCCAGGGAATTCGCCGAGCATGCACTCAACGTATTTCCAGACGCCAAGCCCATCAAGCAGTCCATCCGACGACTGTCTGAACCACGGGCCGAAGCAATCGAAGTCGAAGTCAACAGACTGCTCGACGCAAACTTCATCAGGGAGATCAAGGAGAGTGAGTGGCTCGCCAACACCGTAATGGTCCCCAAAAAGGACATGGACATCCTGCGGATGTGCGTGGACTTCACATCGCTGAACAAGCACTGCCCGAAGGATCATTTACTTCTCCCTCGGATCGACTAGATCATCGATTCGACGGCAGGATACGAGAAGTTCTCCTTCCTCGACGCCTACTCAGGCTACAACCAGATTCGACTGAAGGTCGAAGATCGAGAAAGCGGCGTTCATCACGCCGTTGGAGTTCTGCTACAACACTATGCCCTTTGGGCTAAAAACGCAGGTGCCACGTACCAGCGGTGCATGCGAGCATGCACGAAGGACCGATCGTCGCAATATCCAAGTCTATATCGACGACATAGTCATCAAAACCAGGGAGGCGAGAACGCTCATCGACGATCTCCGCGAGACGTTCGATAATCTCGACCGCTACATGATCAAGCTCAACCCTGAAAAGTGCGCCTTCGGCGTCCCATCCGCCATTGCTTGGCTACTTCATCTCCCGCAAGGGATCGGCGAACTGAAGAAAATCCGCCATAATGGCCATGGAGAAGACGAAGAACCTCAAGGGCGTCCAACAGCTTGTAGGACGAATCGCGGCATTGAGCAGGTTCATCAACCGCATGGGCGAGAAAGCCCTGCCATTCTACCAGCTGCTACGCAAGGCAGACAAATTCGAGTGGACGCCCGAGGCGGACGATGCGTTCGAAGATCTCAAGCGGCTGCTGAAGGGTTTCGCGGCATAGTAAATCAAAAAAATTCTACGGATGCGAACGGGAAAGCCAAGATCTAATCTAGGAGATGCAAACAACGAGGGGGAATATATGAGATCTTCATACCCTTGAAGATTCGCTGATGAGCGTTCGACGGGCGTGGGTGATGTAGTCGTACTCGCTTCTCCTCCTCGCGATCCGATCCGATCTAACACCGCAAGTGGCGATGCCTCTGAGAGATGCACACGTGCGGCACCTTGACGTCTCCTCCTTCCTCGGTCCAGCAAGTATGGTGGAGAGACGGATTGGATCTACAACGCGACAACGCGGTGCAAGTGGTGGAGAGTTTCTGCAGCAGGGCTTCGCTACTTGATCGGGAGGGAGAGAGAGAGGAGGGCAGCAGGGCGGCTAGGGCTTGAGGAGGAGGTGTGGGAGGGGGTGCGCCCCCAGCCCTCTTTATATAGAGGGGTGGGCGGCCAGCCCTTGCCCCTCCCCCAAGCCCTAGGGCCGACGGCCAAGGACGGAGGAGTGGGGGCAAGTTTCCCCCTTCTAGAAGCTCCCCTAGGGTTTTGCCCTAGGTTGGCCGGCTGGGCCCTATGGGTCCTTGTGCCCCTGGCCCAATGCGGCCAGGGCACTCCCTCATAGGCCCATGACCCCTCCCGGCAGGTGGGGCCATGTTGGTCCCCCTCCGGAAGGTTCTAGAAGCTCCCGGTACAATACCGATTAACCCAAAACAATTCCGAACTCTAAAAACTGCATTGCCTTATATGAATCTTATTCTCCGGTCCATTCCAGAACCTCTCGTTATGTCCCGGATCCCATCGGATACTCCGAACAAAAAATCATAAACCAATTATCCAATCTATCCTAGCGTCGAGACACGCTAAGTGTGCGACCCTTCGGGTTCGAGAACATGCAGACATGATCTTCTATCAATAATCAACAGCGGGGTCTGGAAACCCATATTGACTCCCACATATTCATCGATGATCATATCGGATGAACCACGATGTCGGGATTCAATCAATCCCATATATATATTCCCTTAGTCTCACGATATTTTACTTGCCCGAGATTTGATCGTCGGTACCGTCATACCTAGTTCAATCTCGTTCACAGCAAGTACTTTACTCGTTCCGTAATCCGATATCACTTTGTGATTAACTCCTTAACCACATGCTTGCAAGCGGTGTTGATACCGATTATCGAGTGGGCCCGAAGTATATCTCTCCGACTTGGGAGGGACAAATCCCATCTCGATACATACAACCCAACATGTACTTTCCGATCACCTGAGAGAGACCTTTATGATCACCCTCTCATAGGATGACATTTGATGACCTCAAAGCTTTCTTCCGATACCAGGGAGTTGTATTATCTCATGGTCTAAGGAATACAATATTTGACATAAGAAAAGCTTCGCAAAGATGAACACGATGACACGATCTAATTGCTTCGCTTAATTTGGGTCTGTCCATCATATCATTCTCCCAATGATATGATCTCATTATTAATCGACAACTCATGTCTATGGTTAGGAAACCTTAACCATCATTAATCAATGAGCTAGTCCATAGAGGCATACTAGGGACACGGTGTTGTTCATAAACCACACAAGTATTAAAGTTTCCGCTTAATACAATTCTAGCATGGAATATAAACTTTATCATGAACAAGAATTATAATAATAACATCTTTATTATTGCCTCTAGGGCATAATTCCAACAGTCTCCCACTTGCACTAGAGTCAATAATCTAGTTTACAATTGGCAACAATCTCACACCTATGGCACTAAGGTGCTGATCATGTTTTGCCCGTGGAAGAGGTTTAGTCAATGGATCTGCGACATTCAGATCTGTATGTACTTTGATAATCTTCAGATCTCCATCTGCTATATAATCTCGGATTATATGAAACTTGCGATTGATATGCTTGGTCTTTGGATGATATCTTGGTTCCTTAGCGAGTTCTATGGCGCCAGTGTTGTCACACAATATCTCCAGTGGGTCCAATGCACTTGGAACCACGCCAAGCTTCGATGATGAAGTTCTGATCCAAACTCCTTCACTTGGCCTTCTGCGGCACCATGTATTCCGCTTCTCTTGTAGATCCCGCGATCACGCTTTGCTTGCGACTTCTCCGACTCACGGCTCCTCCATTCAAAATATAAGCGTATCACATGCGAGATTTAGAATCATCCTTGTCGATTGTTGAAACTAGCGTCGGCGTAACCTTCTGACGAGCTGTTCATCACCTCCATAGACTAAGAACATTTCTTTAGTCCTATTTAGGTACTTTAGGATGTTCTTCATGGCTGTCCAGTGTTCCACTCCTGGATCACTTTGGTATCTGCTCGTCAAACTAAGATCATTGGACACATTCGGTCTAGTACACATCATGGCATACATGATAGAACCTATGGCCGAGGCATAAGGCACTTTGCTCATAGCTTCTCTATCATTTACCGTAGCTGGACACTGAGCCTTGCTCAATGTCTTACATGACAACATAGGCACTAAACCTTTCTTTTCCTTATCCATTCTGAACCTTTTCAGAACTTTGTCTAGGTATGTACTCTGGCTTAAAGCTATCAGGCATCTTTGTCTATCTCTATAGATTTTGATGCCCAATATATAAGCAGCTTCACCTAGGTCTTTCATTGAAAAACATTTGTTCAAATAACTCTTCACATCGTTAAGCATGTCAATGTCATTTCCAATAATCAATATGTCATCCACATATAGTACCAGAAATGTCACCGAGCTCCCACTCACTTTCTTGTAAATACAATCTTCGTAGCAATTTGGAACAAATCCAAAGCTCTTGATCACTTGATCAAAACGAAGGTTCCAACTCCGAGATGCTTGCTTCAGTCCATAAATGGAACGCCGAAGTTTGCACACCTTATCATCATACTTAGGATCGAAAAAACCTTCGGGTTGCATCATATACAACTCTTCATCAATGTTGCAATTGAGGAATGCAGTCTTGACATCCATCTGCCATATTTCATAATCATGAAACGCAGCAATTGCTAATAAAATCCGAATGGAATTAAACATCGCTACGGGAGAGAAAGTCTCATCGTAGTCAACACCTTGAACTTGTCAAAAACCTTTCGCGACAAGTCGTGCTTTATAGACGGTGACATTACCATCCGCGTCCGTTTTCCTCTTGAAGATCCATTTGCACTCAACGGCCTTTCGGACGCTAGGAGGGTCCACCAAAGTCCATACTTGGTTTTCGCTCATGGATACCAATTCGGATTTCATGGCCTCTAGCCATTTCTCAGAGTTTGGGCTCATCGGCTTCCTCATAGTTCGCGGGTTCACTCATCTACTAACAAGACAGTTAAGAGCGGGTTGCCGTACCACTCGGGAGGGGCACGCGACCTTGTTGACTGCGACGTTCGATGTAACATCGTCCAAGCTTCATGATCCTTGTCATTAGCTTCCTCTATTGTTGGTGCGGTGACCTTTGGAACAATTTCAGTCTTGCGCTACTCTCCAACTCAAGAGAAGGTTCAACAACCTCGTCTAGCTCTACTTTCCTCCCACTCACTTCTTTTCGAGAGAAACTCCTTCTCAAGAAAGGAACCGTTCTTCGACAAACACTTTGCCTTGGTTACGTGATAGAAGGTATACCCAATAGTTTCCTTAGGGTATCCTATGAAGATGCATTTCTCCGCTTTGGGTTCGAGCTTGTCCGGCATCAACTTCTTGACGTAAGCTTCGCATCCCCAAACTTTAAGAAACGACAACTTAGGTTTAGCGCCAAACCACAGTTCATACGGTGTCGTCTCAACGGATTTAGATGGTGCCCTATTTAAAGTGAATGCAGCGGTTTCTAATGCATAACCCCAAAATGATAACGGCAAATCAGTAAGAGACATCATCGATTGGACCATATCTAATAGGGTTCGATTCTGGCATTCAAACACACCATTGCGTTGCGGTGTTCCGGGTGGCGTGAGTTGCGAAACGATTCCGCTTGCTTTAAGATGCGTGAGAAAATCATAACTCAAATATTCACCTCCACGATCGGATCGTAGAAACTTAAGTTTTCTGTTACGATGGTTCTCCACTTCATTCTGAAATTCCTTGAACTTTTCAAATGTTTTAGATTTATGTTTCATCAAATAGATATACCCATATCTACTTAAGTCATCGGTAAAAGTGAGAAAGTAGCGATATCCACCGCGCGTCGAAGCACTCATCGGTCCGCATACATCGGTATGTATGATTTCCAACAAGTCCGTTGCTCGCTCCATCATTCCGGAGAACGGGGTTTTGATCATCTTGCCCATGAGGCATGGTTCGCATGTGTCAAATGATTCAAAATCAAGAGACTCCAAAGTCCATCGAATGGAGTTTCTTCATCGTTTACACCAATATGACCTGAGCAGCGATTGCCACAAATAAGTAGTATTATCACTATCTACTTTGCATCTCTTAGCCTCAATGTTGGATGTGTGTTTCATCCCTTTCGAGATCCAGAAGAAATAAACCATTCATAGCAGGTGCATGACCATAAAAGATGTTACTCATATAAATAGAACAACCATTATTCTCAGATTTAAATGAATAACCGTCTTGCAATAAACACGATCCAGATATGATCTTCATGCTCAACGCAGGCACATAATAACACTTATTAAGGTTTAAAACTAATCCCGAAGGTAAAACTAAGGATAGCGTGCCGACGGCCATCACATCAACTCTTGATCCGTTGCCAACGCGCATCGTCACCTCATCCCTCGCAAGCCGCCGTCTATTCCGTAGCTCCTGTTTCGAGTTACAAATATTAGCTCTTGAACGATATCAAATACCCGAGCACTACAACGAGGGCTAGTAAGGAAAACATCAATAACATGTATATCAAATATCGTTTGATGGTGCCCGACCTTCTTGTCGCTAAGTATTTGGACGATTAAACTTCTAGTGACCCTTGTCCTTGCAATAGAAGCACTCAGTGTCCAGCTTAGGGCCAGACTTGAGCTTCTTCTCAGCAGGGGCAACGCGCTTGCCGCCGCCTTTCTTGAAGGGCTTCTTTGCACCCTTACCTTTCTTAAAGGTGGGGGGCTTGTTGACCATCAACACATGATTATCCTTTTTGATGTCCACCTCTGCAGCTTTCAGCTTTGCGAAGAGCTCGGTGATCGTATCAGTGGAACCAATCTGATTATGAGTCACTACAAAACTTTTTTAGCTGGGAGGGAGTGATTGTAGAACCCTGTCAATCTTGAGCTCCTCTGGAATCTTGCAGTCCAGTTGCTCAAGGCGTTGAGTGTAGCCCGACATCTTTATGGCGTGCTCACTAATGGAACTCCATTCCTCCATCTTGCAGTTAAAGAATTTCTCAGAGATCTCATATCTCTCAGAACGGGCCTGAGTCTGAAACATAGTTTTTAGCTCCTTGAGAATCTCAAAGGTCCCGGGATAGTCTTCAAAACGATTTTGAAGGTCCGATTCCATAGCAAACAACATGGTGCTCTTAATCACACCATAATCATCTTTCTTGTTGATAAACAACTTTCTCATCGGTAAGCGCATCTACTGAGGCGTCACCTAGCGCATTCTCAAGGACATAGTCGTTTTGTCCGCCAGAGAGAATGATTCTCAGATTGCGGAACCAGTTGGTGAAGTTAGACCCATTGTTCTTAAGCTTTTCTTTCTCATCAAAAACGTTGAAGTTGAAGTTGGACTTAGCCATTTGATCTACAATGTTTGCAAGTACAAATTTAGACTATGTTCATGATAACTAGTTCAACTTTAATCAAATTACTAGATGAACTCCCACTAAATTCAACATCCCTCAAGTTGTTTAGTGAACATGATCCAAATTCACCACACCTAATCAGATCTTCACGAGAAGAGATGTGGGTTCAATGGTGGACAACGAAGTGTCGATCATATCATTCATATGACTCATGCTTAACCTTTCGGTTCTTGTGTTCCGAGGCCATGTCTGTACATGCTAGGCTCGTCAAGTCAAACCCAAGTATTTCCGCATGTGCAAAAATGGCTTGCACCCGTTGTATGTGAACATAGAGTCTATAGCACCCGATCATCACGTGATGCTTGGACACGACGAACTTTCGCAACGGTGCATACATGGGGAGAACACGGTTTTATCTTGATCTTTAAGTGAGGAATCGTCTTATAATGCTACCGTCGCGATCTAAGCATAATAAGATACATAAAAGGATAAACATCACATGCATATAACTTTATGTGACATGGTATAGCCAATCTTCGCGCAATGATCTCCATATTGTGCGTGCCGGCATGATCTCCATCACTCCACCATGATTGCCTCCACCATGAATAGCAACTACAACTATTGCTATCTACTTAGCAATAAAGTAAAGCTATTACATGGCGTATAAGAAGTTGACACATAGGTCATACACAATTATAAAGACAACCATATGGCTCCTGCCGGTTGTGTACTCATTGACATGCAAGTCGTGAAACATTACAAAACATGATCATCGCATACAACATACACATCACATCTTGGGCCATACCATATCACAGACGCCTCTACTTTGTTGTTGCATGTTTTACGTGGCTTATGGGAATAGCAAGCTAAGAACGATTCTTACCTACGGAAATTCACAACGGTGATATTATGGTTGCCAAACTCCGGTGTAAATCCCATGACAACTATAGTGAGAGAAACTGGCATCCACCAGCCGCATGTGTGGAACAAGCCACACATCAAGTGCGGAGCCGGTCTCACGAACGAGGTCGCGTAAGGTTGGCCTGGACCGCTTCGATCTCACTATCCCGCGTCATAATAAGAAAACAAACAAGAGGCTTACAACAGAAAACATCAACGCCCGCAATAACCATGTTGCGTTCTACTCGTGAAACACATCTACGCATAGATCTAGCTCTGATACCACTGAAGGGTTTCGCAGCATAGTAAATCAAAAAAATTCTACGGATGCGAACGGGAAAGCCAAGATCTAATATAGGAGATGCAAACAACGAGGGGGAATAGATGAGATCTTCATACCCTTGAAGATTCGCACAACATAACTCTCGACGGAACGTGGGTGATGTAGTTGTACTCGCTTCTCCTCCTCGCGATCTGATCCGATCTAACACCGCAAGTGGCGATGCCTCCGAGAGATGCACACGTGCGGTACCTCGACGTATCCTCCTTCCTCGATCCAGCAAGTATGGTGGAGAGACGGATTGGATCTACAACACGACGGCGCGGTGCAAGTGGTGGAGAGTTTCTGCAGCAGAGCTTCGCCTACACGCAGTCGGGAGGGAGAGAAAGAGGAGGGCAGCAGGGCGGCTAGGGCTTGAGGAGGAGGTGTGGGATGGGGTGCGCCCCAGCCCTCTTTATATAGAGGGGTGGGCGGACAGCCCTTGCCCCTCCCCCAAGCCCTAGGGCCGGCGGCCAAGATGGAAGGAGTGGGGGCAAGTTTCCCCCCTTCTAGAAGCTCCCCTAGGGTTTTGCCCTAGGTTGGCCGGCTGGGCCCTATGGGGCCTTGTGCCCCTGGCCAAATGCGGCCAGGGCACTCCCTCATAGGCCCATGCCCCCTCCCGGTAGGTGGGGCCACGTTGGTCCCCCTCCGGAAGGTTCTAGAAGCTCCCGGTACAATACCCGAAATAATTCCGAACTCCAAAAACTGCGTTGCCTTATATGAATCTTATTCTCCGGACCATTCCGGAACCTCTCGTGATGTCCCAGATCCCATCCGAGACTCCGAACAAAAACTCATAAACCAATTATCCAATCTATCCTAGCGTCGAGACACGTTAAGTGTGCGACCCTTCGGGTTCGAGAACATGCAGACATGATCTTCTATCAATAATCAACAGCGGGGTCTGGAAACCCATATTGACTCCCACACATTCATCAATGATCATATCGGATGAACCACGATGCCGGGATTCAATCAATCCCATATATATATTCCCTTATTCTCACGATATTTTACTTGCCCGAGATTTGATCGTCGGTACCGTCATACCTAGTTCAATCTCGTTCACAGCAAGTACTTTACTCGTTCCATAATCCGATATCACTTTGTGATTAACTCCTTAACCACATGCTTGCAAGCGGTGTTGATATCGATTACCGAGTGGGCCCGAAGTATATCTCTCCGACTTGGGAGGGACAAATCCCATCTCGATACATACAACCCAACAGGTACTTTCCGATCACCTGAGAGACACCTTTATGATCACCCTCTCATAGGATGACGTTTGATGACCTCAAAGCTTTCTTCCAATACCAGGGAGTTGTATTATCTCATGGTCTAAGGAATACAATATTTGACATAAGAAAAGCTTCACAAAGATGAACACGATGACACGATCTAATTGCTTATCTTAATTTGGGTATGTCCATCATATCATTCTCCCAATGATATGATCTCATTATTAATCGACAACTCATGTCTATGGTTAGGAAACCTTAACCATCATTAATCAATGAGCTAGTCCATAGAGGCATACTAGGGACACGGTGTTGTTCATAAACCACACAAGTATTAAAGTTTCCGCTTAATACAATTCTAGCATGGAATATAAACTTTATCATGAAAAAGAATTATAATAATAACATCTTTATTATTGCCTCTAGGGCATAATTCCAACAGCTGCTCTCTACCTCGCCGGTCCTGGTCACGCCAAAGGAGCGCGAGCCTCTACTGTTGTACATAGCAGCCACACACCAGGTGGTGAGCACCGTACTGGTGGTTGAGTGACCCGAAGAGGGCAAGACCCATGGGGTCCAACGCCCAATCTACTACCTCAGCGAGGTATTGACGCCGACAAAGCAGAAGTACCCTCACTACCAGAAACTCGCCTACGGCGTGTTCATGAGGCATTACTTCCAGGAGCACCAGGTGATGGTCGTCAACGAGGCACCGCTGAACAGCATCCTGAACAATCTGGAGGCCACATGACGCGTGGCCCTGTGGGGCATCGATCTGTCACCTCTAGACATCGTCTATGAGAAACGCCACGCGATCAAGTCTCAAGTCCTCCCGGACTTCCTTGTACACTGGATGGAGCTGCAGCTGCCAGACACCCTAGATATGACATAGTCATGGACGATGCACTTTGATGGCTCCAAGCACGAAGCCGGAGCAGGAGCAGGAGTCATACTGACCTCCCCGCAGGGCGACAAGATGAAGTACGTCCTCCAGATTAAGTTTCGAGCTTCCAACAATGAGGCAGAATACGAGGCCCTCATGCACGGAATGCGGATGTCCAAGATCTGTGGCGCAACACGCCTCGTCATCTACGGTTACTCCAACCTCGTCGTCCAGCAGACGATGAACGAGTGCAACACGCACGCCACCAACATGATCGCGTACCGCACACTCTACAACGCACTCGAAGGAGGCTTCGACGGCTGCGAGCTCCAGCACGTTGGCAGAGAAAGCAACGAGGAGGCCGACAGGACCAGATCAGGATATGATCCTATTTGGGTGGTAGTGGATCGCTTAACTAAAGTGGCTCACTTCATACCCGTGAAGACAACCTA
Organism: Avena longiglumis; assembly: GCA_030063025.1. NCBI lineage: Eukaryota > Viridiplantae > Streptophyta > Magnoliopsida > Poales > Poaceae > Avena > Avena longiglumis. The sequence continues at coordinate 542,879,222 of CP125975.1, forward strand.
TACAAGTGCTAAGTTGGCCAAGATCTATATGAATAGGATTGTGTGTCTGCATGGATTACCCAGTATTGTGTCTGATAGGGGAACTCAATTCACTTCCCATTTTTGGAGGCAACTGCATGAGTCATTGGGCAGATTGAAATTCGATCGCTTTTCATCGCCATCGATGATGGCAGACGAAAGGACCAACCAGATTTTAGAGGATATGTTGAGGGCATGTGCCCTAGATTATGGAGCTAGTTGGGATGAAAGTCTGCCTTACGCAGAATTCTCTTATAACAACAGCTATCAAGCCAGTATTGAGATGGCACCGTTTGAGTTTCTCTATGGGAGAAAGTGTACTACCCCATTGCTATGGAAAGGTGTTGGAGAAAGAAACATGTTCGGGCCAGAGCTAATCAAGGAAGGTGAAGAGAAAGTCAAATTAGTAAAGGACGAATTGAAGATAGCACAGTCCCGACAAAAGAGCTACGCAGATCCCAAGTGTAGGGAAGTCACCTATGAGGTGGGTGATAGAGCTTATCTTAGAGTATCACCACTTAGTGGAGTGAAGAGATTTGGATTCAAAGGAAAATTGGCCCCAAGATATGTTGGACCATTCAAGATTCTGAGCCGTAAAGGAGAAGTAGCATATGAGATTGAATTGCCTAAATCATTGTCTGCCGTTCACAATGAGTTTCATGTGAGTCAACTAAAGAAATGTCATCCGGAGATGGAAGAGAATTCTTTGAAGGATACTATACCTTTGGAGGAGGTCCAATTGGAAAGTGATCTCACCTATGAGGAAAAACCTATCAAGATTCTCGAGACTGCAGAAAGAGTAACGCGGACAAAGACTATCAAATTATGCAAGGTTCAGTGGAACCATCATTCCGAGGAAGAAGCAACATGGGAAAGAGAAGATGATCTTCGGAAAGACCACCCTCGCCTATTTGCTAGCCAATCCAAATCTCGAGGGCGAGATTCACCTTAAGGGGGTTAGATTTGTAACATCCCAAAAATCATGATTTCAAAGTTTGCATATCATTCATGCATTCATAAACATTTTAGAATCATTTCTTCAAAAACCGAAACTTTGTGGTCTATTATTTTATGTAAGCAAGGCAATAGCCTTATTGCTACCTTCTAATAAGAAAATACTTGTTTTAATCAGTAAAGATTTGAACATAAGTTTGAGTGTTGTTTCTAAGGCTTGATCAAAGTTTTCAAAACAAATTATGAATTCAAAATCATTCTCATGTTCTATTTAAATAAATAATAAAAGCACGGTTTATTTTTAAATATCATTGGCCCATTACAAATTTAAGTGAACAGCTATACTGTATACACAAATATGAACATGTTTCACTTTACAAAAATCCAGAAATTGTTTGGGTTCAAACTCTTTTAAAATCATTTGAAAAGATTCCTGGAAAATCAATCAGAAAAAGAAAAAGGCAAAAGAAATGGAAAAAGGCCGGCGCCAGCAAATAAGCCCAACAGCAGAAGCAGCCCATTAGCCAGCTCACCCGGGCTTTCCCTCTCTCTGTTTTTTTTTCACCGCACCCGCGTTACCCAAACGGTCACTGACTGGTGGACCCTTTCCAGCTCACCTCCTTCTTCCCCAAATCACGCCCGCGACCACGTCGTCATCGGCTGTTTCCTCCTCCTTCACCACCCCGCCATAATTCGAGTAAATGCCGACGATTATGTGCGCGACCCTCGCCCCGGCTCAGGCTACTTAACCACCACCCCTCGACGACCATTTCCCCTCACTCAGCACCCCCACTCTGCCACTAGGCTGCCCATATTTCGCTAAACACCGCCGCTGCTTCGACGAACTGCAGCTCCAATTCTGGCCAACCCCGTCCACCCCTATGCTCCTGGTTCACATGAGCATGCTCAACTTCACCCTGCGCACCTCCCAGTACCACCAACTCACTCGCGCGCGCCCTGAAACATCGACTACATCTTCGACCAGAACAGTGCCGCCGTCTGGCTCCTCCCCGACGAACTCCTCTGGTTAGTACTGACCGCTCCTCCCCCTCTCGTTGACACTCGCGTGACCAGCATCATCTTACGCATCTGACGCACTGCTTCTTTTGCCCTGGCATGATCTGTACCCTCGCCAACAACGACGAGAAGCCGTGACCGACGCCTTCGTGAACTCCGGCGAGGAATCCCTGACGTTTCCGAGTGCCCCTTCGCCAACGAAGACCACCTTGAGCACCAACGTCATCACGCGAACTCAGTGATCTACCCCACTACCCTTCTCGCTTCCTGTATCACCGGCAGCATCACTGCCTGAGCTCGCCGCCGCCAACCACCGTCGCAGCGCTGTTCGTTTTTGGTCTATCGGATCTGAGCCGTTGGATCTAGATCCAAAGCGTGTGATAGATGACTTAAGTGAAGCGGTACATTTAGATATGAACCGTGCGATGCACTTTTAGTCTAACGATCCAGGAAGCCTGATCCGCATGAAACGGTATCGACCAATCAGATAGCGCCGCGTGGCCTATAGTTTGATTTAAAATCTGGATTTAGATCTATTAGATGTTCAAACTTGCAAAATTCATAACTTTTGATCCACGCATCCAAATTTTGCAAATTTTATATCATTGGAATCAGGAGAAAGAATTCTATGCAACCATGCACTTTTTTTAATAAATTGCTTCTGTAAAATTGGTTGTTTTTGCAGATACATTTGTAGGCTTATTTTGTGTATAAAAATTAATTGGAAAATGTTTTAAAGGCTAAATAAAGTTTATTTAGTGTATAATTGTTTTGTTTATGATTCAGTATTGTTCCACCTGTCTTGTTTAATTTATAAAAAATCATCACATGGCATTTGCATGCATTCATATATTTTTGCTTGTTTATTTTGATATGTGAATTTGGTGCTATCATTTTATGTGTAGATTTTGGTGCTAGTGGTGATTGTGACTGTGAGGATTGTTGTTACTCCCCCAACTAACAAGGCAAGTGGTGCTTCATACTTTTGTCCCAATATTTTGACTATGCATTAGAAATATTTTGTATAGGGCTTGCATGATAATTTTTGCTAAGTATCTATATGTTATGCTTGGGAAATCCTAGTAGTTATAGAATTGTTAGAATTTTCTCTAAGTTAAGATACTTGGTATTTACATGCTTAGCCTAGCTAGTAGCAACCAAGGGTGGAATATATACATGCTATGGAAAATATTGCTAAGTCTTTGACTTATGTTTTTTCTTAATAAAACAACTAGGTGAATGAAACACCTGGGTGGAGTGATAATTGCTTGGTGGTTTTTGGTTGTGTGGTTACCAGGTCCCATTGTCTAATGGTCTAACCTGTGTATATCACTTGTGGAATGCCACCCAGGAACAAAGGGATTTGAGATGCCATATGTTAAGAAGCTTCTAGTGCAACCACATGGCATTATGGGCTCTGCCTGGACCATATAGGTTGCAATAACTTAGCCATTTGGACAGTTGGTGATAGTGGGTGATAGGTTGGAACGCTTCCATTTGGTCTAAGGGAAGGCTTCTGAAAGGTCCTGTCTTGGTGAAAATCAAGTCTTGTGGGTAAAGTGCACCACCTTTGCAGAAGGAAGAAACTAGGTACTTAGCCGTGTCCTCGGAAAAGGACAATTTGAGCATTAAGACATGGAAGCTATCAAGAATCTCCTCATCCCAATTTTCTAAGTTAAAACTTGTGGTTGAACAAGGGTGAAGGTTCACCAATTCCTATTGGTGTTTCCTTGGGAGTTTTTGCCAAACAAAAACTTAGTGTTTTCAACTGATAGGTAAAACCTATTTTGAGCAAAGCAAGCCTAAGCTACACTTAGCCAAAAATTCATGTAGTAACTAGATGCTAATATTCTACTAAGGTATCACTTGCCAATACTATTCCAATGTATTAACCCACTGTGGCTGTAACTTGTGATGTTGCAGGTTACTCTGATGATTAGGGGTTATGAGTCTACACTCAACATGCTTTACTGTGGCACATGAAGATGAAGACTTTTATTTATATTGTTATGATAAACTCTTGTACTAGCCTATGGCTATGGAGTTGTAAAAGACTATGTTATCTCTGGAATGATGATGTAATAATGACCTTTGTTTCTGTGTACTTTATCTTAAACTGTGGATGCTAGCAATTGATCCAGGGACTAGCATTGCAATCACAGGGATCTTTACCTTTATAAAGGTGGGATCTTACAGCTTCATAATGAAACCAAGTATACTCGTGGTTCTCTCATTGCTCGCCGCCTAGCTTCTAGAGGACCCATTTATGGGAGAATTATTGCTGCACGCATGGTTGTTGATTTAGGCCTTTCTATTGATCCTAATGATACAGTGTTTGCCCCACAGAGACTTGATCTTGCGGCTATGAAAGCCCATCGCTTTGTTCCTGCTAACTCTCGTATAGATAGTTTAGTTTATAGGATGATGTTTACTGACGGAGATGAGAGGGAAATTCCCTTGCCACAACCTACTTTGTTCAGTATTTGCAGGAGGCCATGGTCGTGCTTCAAGGAGGAGTTGTACAAGCAACTCCACTTGCTTGGTTTCCACAGGCAGCACCAGGAGGGGGATGCGCCCTCTTATGACTATGCTACACACTATGTTGGGGCGTCCTCGAGTTCGTATCAGGACGAAGGTACTTCTTCGTCATATTATGGAGGCGCCACTTCTTGGCCAGCTTGGGATTAATCTCCACTTAGGCCAAAAACCTAAGCTTGGGGAGGTATACCGACATCACACTCGTCTACATATCATATTCTGTCAGTACTTTGTATATCCATGTTTCGCTTTTTTCGTTTTTGTTCTTGTTTTGTTTCTCCTTTCCAAAACACAAAGGACCAAAAATATTTTTGTTGTTTCTCTTTGTTTGCTTCTTTAGCTTTTATCTTTGGTTTTCTTCACCCTTTTTAGCTTTGGTTTGTTATTCAAAAAACCCAAAAATATTTTTCTTTGTTTACTTTTTCCTTCAGTTCTTGCTTTAAAAAAATCGAAAACCCAAAAATATTTGTTGTTCTTCTCTGGTTTTGCAAAGTTCGTTGCAGGGTTCAGTAGTCCTCGGTGACTCCTTTGGAGTTTGGTTTTCATATTATTATTCAAGCCACATAAGTGAAAGGCAATAATGATGATTTATGACAATTCGAGATGTGGTAAGAGGCTGTTACGAACTCTATTTGTTTTCATTTATGTACATATACTCATTCATGTGGGCATGCTTAGTCTGTTCATGTAAGGTGTATGTTATTTAATGGATGCTTAGTAGTTTTTACTCTCTTATGATTAGTTCCAATTTGCTAATAGTTTGTAGCATGTCATATAAATGTTTGCTTGCATTGTTCTATTCATAACATGGTATGCCATTGTGGTATCCTCCTCTGGATGTTTTATTTGAATCGACTTGGCACATGCTCGTGCATGCTATGACTAAACAAAAGTCAGTTAATCCTTGATGATTTATTTTGCCTCAGAGTTCTTGTGTCACTTTTATGCCACTGTTAATTTTGTTTTGTCGCAAGCATGATTATGACAGTTACTGATCTCTCCATTGTCGCTCCCTTCTATTGCTAGCCTTCACTTATACTGAGTATGAGCTCTACTCGTGCATCCAACTCCCCAAAACCAAAGTTGTCAAAAAGTGTCCACCATATCTACCTATTAGCATCATTGCTATTCCTTGCATAATTATTATGCTTTGTTTTCTTCCAAATAAAAATGCTTGGTTGTTATGCAAACATTAGTTAGTAAAGCTCTCACAAACTTGATGGCACATTTTATTTCTTGCACTTAATAAACCTGAACCATTGTGACGATCTATGTAGTTATATGCTTGAGAAATTATAAGTTGGGAGTTAGCAAAACAATTCTGTCATGGGGCACGCTTTCAACGTTGCACTTATTTCTGTTTAGTTGATATCATGTTCTTTTGTTTACGGATGCCGTCGGTGTGAAATGAGATGGGAGCTTGTAAGTCCATGGAGTTTGTATATGTGTTAGAGAAACGCCTGGGCGGCCAGCCTAAGCCATGCCTAATCATGGTGCAAACTTGCAGCAAGACCATAGTGGGCATTCTATGAAGCATCTCCAATAAAAAATATACAAATAGCAAATAAAAAGATCGTTGAGATGCCCATTGTCTGTTGCCTTGTCATTGTTATATGGGATCGCTCCCGTGTCATGGGGCAAGGGGTACCTGATACGTCAGAAACATATCTATAATTTTTGATGTTCCATGCTTATTTAGTATCTACTTTGCTATGTTTTGTTTACATTTTGAGGTATTTTTATACACTTTCTGTAACCAACCTATTGATAAGATGCCACAATGTTAGTTGCATGTTTTCTACTGTTTTTGGTTTCAGAAAGCTAGAAAATCAATATTCTCAGAATTGGACGGGACAAAAGCCAAAGTCATTATTTTCCCGGAGCAACACAGAACCACGAAGAAGAGACTGAGTAGAGCACCAGGGTGGCCACACCCCCTAGGTGCGGGCCAGCCTTGGTGCTACCCATAGGGGGTGTAGGCCCCCTTTCCCTCCATCGACCTTGCCTCCTCCTCCTATAAGAAGCCTCCGACCCAAAAACCCTAAATCATCTGGCAGAAATACACGAAAACCTCCACAGCGCCGCCACCGAAGGGGAGATTCGGGGGATAGAAATTCTCTGTTCTGGCACCCTGCCAGGACGGGGAAGTGCCCCCGAAGCCATCTCGTTCGATCTCCATCAGCATCTCCATCACCGTTGCTGATTCCCATGATGAGGAGGGAGTAGTTTTTCCTCGAGGCTAAGGGCTCTATCGGTAGTTATGTGTTCATCTCTCTATCTATGCATGATCTTGTTGTGGTCATGAGCTTTGTAATCAAGTAGATCTACCTTGCTACTCAAGTGCTTCAATAGATCTCTAGCTCTCTCCACGTGTGTGTAAGTGACAGTGTGCATACCGTGGTGGCACTTAGGCTAGAGTCTACATAAATACTCATCGTGCTTTAATAGATCTCTATGCTTGTCCCCATGTGTGTGAAAGTGACAGCGTGCACGCCGTGTGTGGCACTTAAGCTAGATTGCATATATATATTTATCTTGAGTTATATTTGGAGTTGGATGTCTTTACGAAATTGTGGTGTTTGTTGGAACCATCTAGCGCTCAAGGTGACAGTGTGGGGTTATCTAGATTGGGGAAGGAGGACTTTGAGGAGTGTTGTTATAGCCCTACCATGGATTAGAGTGTCCAACCGGAGATTAGTTAAGAGTAGTATCATGAAGAGAATATATTTATATGAGAGTGTTCTCTAGTGAAATTATGATCCCTAGGCCTTGTTTCTAAACATTGAAACACCGTTTGCATCTAGATTTGTTGCATGTTTGCTTCTTTCATCTGTTTGCCTTTAGTCTTTACCTCACCGTCAAGCTATTTTATAGCACCGTTACCACTTGTATTTCACTATATCTTCGCCGAACTAGTGCACCTATACACCTGACAAGTGTATTTGGTGTGTTGGGGACACAAAAGACTTATTGTATCTTGATTGCAGGGTTGCTTCAAAGGGATACCTTTGACCACTTAATCCCTGAGTTCGATAAACCTTGGGTAATCCACTTAAGGGAAACTTGCTGCTGTTCTACAAGCCTCTGCACTTGGAGGCCCAACAACTGTCTACAAGAATAGAAGTGCATAGACATCAAGCTATTTTATGGCGTCGTTGCCGGTGAATAAAGAAGAAGAAGCTCCCACGTCAACAAAGCACCATCAAAATTATTTTCTAGCACCGTTGCCGGGGAGGTTTTGGGCCTTTTACCTTTCCTCCACGTCAAGCTCCATCAAAGCTATTTTCTGGCGCCATTGCCGGGGAGGTAAGGTAAAAGGTACTCACATCCTCCGGTGTGAGTGCTCGAAGTTATTTCCTTTAGGTTCTGCAATTTTGTCTTTTTGTTTCTTGTTTTCACTAGTTAGGATTAATGGAAAACAACAACAAAATTAGAGAGATTTATAGTATCTATCTTGAGTTAGGACATGAAGTGTTTGAAGAGAAAATTAAAAAAACCTATGAAGCTTTATTTGCATGCTAACAACAATGTTATTTGTACGAATTCTTTGAACACCATTATTGCTAATGCTATGGAAACATCTAAGCTTGGGGAAGCTAGTTTTTATGAAAATGATCTTTTTAGTTCCCTAGATTTGGAAGATAGCTATTCTATTGCTTATGATGATACCAAACCTCCAATTTATGATGACTACAATGTTGAGTATGATATTTTTAGTCCACCTACTATTGAGGAGATAATTGATTATGATTACAATATGCCTCCTATATTTGATGACTATGGTGATGAGAATAGTAATGATAGCTATTTTGTTGAATTTGCTCCCACTACAGTGAATAAGAATGCCTATGCTTATGTGGAGAATAATAATCATTTTATGCATGTGGTTCATGATAAGAATGTTTTATGTAATAGTTATATTGTTAATTTTATTCATGTTGCTACTGAAAGTTATCATGAGAGAGAGAGAGAAATAAGGTCTTATGTATCTCAAAAATATTAAGTTTCCCCTCTTTATGTTGAAAATTTTGAAGTTGCACTTGTTTTGCTTTCCTATGCTTGTTGCTTTGTGCTTTCATGACTTGTTTTTTTACAAGATTCTTATGCATAGGAAGTGGGTTAGACTTAAATGTGTTTTTAATTTTCTTCTTGATGCTCTCTTTTACTTCAATTCATATTTCTTATGTGAGCATCTTCTCAAACTATCAAGCCTAACTTAAAGGCGTTAAAGAAAAGTACTTGTTGGGAGATAACCCAAGAGTTTTCTTGAGTCTTGGAAGTTATTACTTCAGTAATGACCTCTCCTTATCCTTTTTGTTTGCTTTTTGTGCCAAGAATGACCTCTAATGAGAGGGAAGTAAGATTTGGGGAGTTGCTGCCCCGAAACAAATTTTTGTGCTCCACTGTAAAAATTCGTGAGGAATCTCTGTAAGTCGGATTGAGATGATATTTTACGAATAAATCCCCCAGTATGTTAGATAACTTTTGTTAGTTAAACACTTTTTTATTTGAGCAATATAAGGTCTTCGAAAAATCGGTTTCTACCTGCTGGTCTGTTTTGACAGATTTCTGCCATTATTTGCATTTGCTTCTTATTGATTCCTTTTGGGGTTCTTTTTGGGAAATTGAGCTTTTTGAGGGAATTTCTATAGTAGCTTGTGTTTTTAGTGAAAGTTTTGATGTTCTAAAACTAAAAGCCAAGGGTCTATTATCTTGTGAATACACTAATGTTGCTAATGAAGATTGTGTGATTTTTTGTATGAAGGAAAATTTTCAGGTGTAGAGAAAGAATGATGTAATAAGATGAAGAATGGACAAAAGCTCAAGCTTGGGGATGACACCCCGTGTCACCCCAAGAAATATTCAAGAGGTACAAGCGTCAAAGCTTAGGGATGCCCAAGGCATCCCCTTCTTCATCAATAAAAATCCCAGGTCTTTCTAGACACTTCGTTTTTATTGTTTCATGCACAATTGTGTTGTTATTGGAGCGTCTTAGTTTTTGTTTTTGGTTTTTGTTTGCTTAGTTTGCTTGATTATGTTGGTTGGATCATAGCACACTTCTTTTGGAGAGAGACACACTCTGTTTTCATTGCCTAGAACACTCTAGTTTTCATTCTTATTGTCTTGTGAGTGTTCTCTTTTGCTAGCATTGTGTTTAGGCTTAGTTTTCTTGTGCTTTTAGCTTAGAACTTTTTAGTTATTCTTTGTGGATTTGTGAGACAAACTCACTGATATTTATTGATTATTATCTTTGTGAGTTGTTTCAATTAAGTCGATTGGTGTTGGAGAAGAGTAGAACATGCTTATAGTGGTACAAAAGGGAGCTTACTTTGACTGTTACTTAGACTTTATCATGTCATGCTAGATGTTGTTTTGACCTTATGCTTAGTGATTATTGCTGTAACATGACTTGTTCCAAACATTTAGGATTTCTTAATGTGCCTTGAAGGAATCATGCGTTGTTTTAGCATACAAAAGCATAGTATTGTGGTTTTCTCCTTTGATGCTTTGTTTGGGTTGACTTGGCACATGCTCACACCATGTTATGACTATGAACAAGTCACCATAGCCTTTATGTAACACCCTCAGAATCGGCCCTATGCAAGTTTTAGCGAAACCCGCCAAACCCGCATAGAAACGATTCAAAGGGCGGGTGGAAAACGAAGTAATAACATTACACAACAGTCCTCGATGGGACCCACAGAACATATATATATATACAACAGCGACTCGACGAGTCATGAATACAGATATACAATACAAAGATCCAAATCACCTTTAAAACGATAGGGCGTCCGACTACGGACAAGATGCGAATGGGCCTAAGAGCCCTGAAGAATAACCAATGGCGTCCATAACCCTGCCCAGGCCAAGCCGGAAGGGTAACCCTGCTAACGACGTCGATCTCAAAACATGCTTAAACAAAAGGGGTGCCGACAAAGGGCAAAGGAAAAGAGGAGCGTCGATCTTGAGGCCGATGCAGCGAGGCTAGAATTCGGCGGTCCTCGCCTACATAGGTATGGTGGACTGAAGCGGCAGTGGCAGCAAGCACTAAACACCCTATAGAGACTCAATACAACTAGCGGTTATCAAAGAGGGGTAAGAAAGATCTATTCGGATCCAACCTGAATCTAACACCAAACAAACCCATCCTGGTATTTCCCCCTCGAGACCGAACGAGGAAGTCAACCGAGGAACTCACACCGTTGGCAGTTTTATTTATGCGGTTATCGTTGCAATAATTACTAGTCAGGTATAGATAATCATCCTGATAAAACAAGCAGTGGGCAATTTCAGTTATCCATTCCGTTGTAGTTGCAACACTTACTAGTCAGATACAATTAACATGAGATGACCCAAAACCCAGCAGTTGTGGATACTTTTATTTAGCCATTCCGTTGTAGTAAAGCTGATTACTAGTCATATCGGAAACGAGTCAATTTATAACAGTAAACTTTAGTTATAGTTGCCTATGATCAAGCACTGTGCTCCAAGTCGTCCATAACCGCGGACACGGCTTCTCAAAAAGATTTAACCTGGGTGCACCAAAGTATCCACAAGCACTTGACCCTTTTGCGGATCGTTAACATACACCCATCGGTATGTCGGGGCCTAAGTCATGACGTTCCGGACCCAAAGCAAGCACGGGCCACCCCACTAAGTCTACCCAAGAACGAAGTCGGCCGGTCTCGAGACGGACTCGGGGTTTGCGTCGATGGTCAGTAACGACGAATCCCAAAACTGGACTGTCGATACCGCGAAAACACTCCGCTTCCTAAGATAAAGGTGCTCCTCGCACAATCGTAAATAAAGCAGTAAAGCATGGCATAAGAACAGGATAGTAAATAAACCTCAAACTAGTTTGTGGCCCCCAGTACAATACTTTGAAATCAGGTACTAATCAATGGGGGGCCCATATCTCCCCACCTGTGGTTAGCGCTCGATTCGGAACAGTGTCAAGAACTCGGGTCCCAGGACACAAGTGGGCGGTCGGAAACCAAACATTATCTATCACCCACCGATGTCTCTGCTTACTTACTTCAATTTTAGTTGTTAAACAGTAATTAAAGTGAACGAAAAGTAAAGCCATGATCATCTCCAACATCAACATGCGGCAAATACTCCAACACAGTGGTTCTTGACGACACGCAACAACACTTGAGCAAGCGACTACGACGCGCAAGTCCAACTATCTACCAATCAACAGGTAATAGGATGTGTCCAAGGCAATATAAGGCTGCAAGGGATATCACGGATACGAAAGCTAGAGCATCGCAACACAGATAGCAATAGATCAACAGGAGGGAAATAAATACTATAAAATAAGATAGGTAGAAAGGGGAAGATGCTCGCCTGAAAACATTTCCGAAGGTTCAACCGAAGATCGGGGCGAAGCTCACATCAACTCAACGGCCTTATCCGCGAAGAAGCAAAACACTAGAATAAACACCGGATGCACTATTTAATACTACGGTAGAAAATCGGGCATGATGCATGTATGATGTATGACATGGCAAAGTGCAATGCAATTAGGCAATATTAAGCGGAACCGAGGTCTCGACAATTAAATATATGGTTCTAGTTGTTTAGCTACCCCACAATTTAAATGTTGTAATAACAAGGCAAGATAAGTTAACGGTTCGCTACACAAATTTAAATGAGGCCAATATAAGACTAGATTTGCCCGCATATGGGCCCCATATTAATGATGAGGTGAATCGGCATAAGGCCCCCAAACCACACAAATGTGCATGCATGAACAATTTAATGTGCAACCATTTGATATTTCATTTATAAAATAGGGCTCGAGAAAGGGGTCACACATTAGGGGTCTCGACGATCTTGGTTCCGAGGTTCGGGGTTCGGTCTCAGGGTCCGGATCTAGGGTTCGGTCTCGGCGGGATCGTTCGCGGATAACGGAGTCGATCGTGGTGTTCCGTGAAGAAGGACTTGGTTCGGCGTCGGGGGGCGCATCGGATTCTTCCGGGTCGGTGTCGTTCTTATCGCATCCGTGGTCTTCGGGTCCGCGTAGACGGTCATGGCGTTCGGGATGAAGTACTTGTCGCACCGGGGTCTCGGTTCGAAGAACTTGGCGCGCCCGGGTTCGGTCTCCGGATCCGGGAAGAAGGCCTTCGGGTCCTCGGGTCCGCGAAGGAGTACTTGGCGTCTGGCGGTAGATCTTGTTGGTTTCACTCCGAAGGACTTGTGGTTCTGCAGCGGAGATCATGGTTCATCGGGGTTCGGGTCTTTGGGGTTCATGAGGCGAACTTGGCGTCCGAGGGTTCCTCCGAATCCGTGGCGCGTCCGTGTGGTGGATCTTGGGTACCGGCGTCATCGGGTTCCACCTCGCACATGGGTCGACGAAACCATAACGATGCGAGATCTTGGCTGAAGAGCATCGGGCTCTTGTGACGACGGTCTTGTGCTTCGGAGGGTCGGAAACCAGGCGCATCACGCCTTGGTACTGATGAGGCCACGCCAGCGCAGAGCTGAACGGGAAGTCGACGATGGCACACACGGTGGCGGCGGCGGCAAGGGGATGCCGAGGAAGCCCGGAGGCAGAGGGGATGACGGGGAGGAGCCAGGCGGCGTCGGCGTCGGGAGGAGGTCGACGGGGCGGCCGAGCCGGAGCCGGCGACGGAGGCGGGCGAGCGAAGCTTACAGGGCGCGCAGCAGGTCGCAGAGGAGGTGCGCCGGCGTCTGGCTTGCGGGGCCCAGCGAAGCTGCTGAAGAGGGCTGGGCAGGGCCCCCAGCGGTGGAGGTGAGGTCGCCGGAGGCGGGCGAGCTAAGCGCCAGCGGAGGCCGCGGGTCGCGGGAGAAGGAGGAAGGCGGCTCGGAGCAAAGGGCGGCGAGGAGGGCCGAGCGACATGGGGTCGGCTCGAGGGACGGAGAGAGGAGGCCGGAGCAGGACGGGCGGCAGGCGGAGGTCGCTTGGCCAAGGGAGCGAGGCGCCTGGGCGGCGGTGCCAGGCGGCCATGAGGGGCGGGCAGACGGGCTGGCTCATGGCGGCGGGCGCTGAGGGGAGGAGAATGACCAGGGCGAGGCGGCCTGTCGCCGCGGGGAGGGGAGACGGGCGTGGAGGGAGCTGGCGCCATGGGAGAGCTGAGGCGGTGGGGGAGGCTGCTGGCGGGCCGAGGCCGGAGGGCGATGAGGGGCAGGCCGGGGAGAGAGCGCGCCGAGAGGGAGGAGGAGAGGCGGGGCAGAGAGGAGGAGGGGAGAGGCGAGGCCGGCGCCGGGGAAGAGAAGGGTGTCGGGGGCGTGGGGGAGAGAGGAGACGAGGGAGGGAGGTGGTGAGGTGGGACCGGGGGTCTTCGGGTGGGGCCGGCGCGCGTGGGGCCGGAGGGGAGAGAGGGAGCTGGTTGGTGGGGTGTGGGTGGTTGAGTGGAGAGTGGGGCCAGGGTGGGGCCCGGGTGTAAGTGAGGGGGGTAGGTGGAAGCTGGGTGAGAGAAGGAGGGGGTGAGGGAGAGGATTGGTGAGGTGGCAAGGTGGGTAGGAAATTGGGGGAGGGGTGAGGTGGCACGCTGCGGTTGGTGGGTAGAATGGGATTGGGTGGGGATAGGAATTGGGGGGGGGCTGGTTTAGGTGGACCGTTTTTGTAATGGGGGTGGTCGTCTGGGTCGGGTCGGACCGTTCGACTGCCCCCTAAAAATAATATAGGTTTTGATTTAATTTAAAATAAATTTTGGTAATTAGTTTTAGACAAACAAAATATCCGGGAACATCCGGGGGTTTAATTTGAAATAAAAGGAGGGCTAATTTTAGAAAACGATTGTCTTTCACAAATAGTTTTTAGGCGAATTAATATGCATGATGATGACGATGCTCAAATGCAATGTGGCATGATTACATGAGCATGCGGTCACGATGATGAAATGCACAAAAACAACGCGATTTTCTAGTAGTGGTTTTGCGGGATGCCACAATTCGACACCACTAACGATGGATCTCGCCCTCGAGATCCGCCTCATGGTACCGGAAGGAAGGTTGGCGATCTGCGTCTTCTCGCTTCGTGTAGATCCTCGCGACACCACTAACAATGGATTGTTTATCCCGTTCGTCGAGAGAACACTCCGGATAACCAACGGACGAAGTTAAAGGTAAGGCCACCTCTAACTTTCATGGAAGGAGTAAGAGTTGCATCGATCCTCCATTCAATATACAAAAGCAAATGATAAGAGTAGTGGTATGGTCGCGACTCCATCCCGCACTCAAAGCATTACTCTGTACACGAACAGATGGATTATGCAACCAACCCTTAGAATTTAGACTGAAGATCTCGACGAACAAGGTTCCGAAACAAAGGGGTGATGCAGACTCTGCATCGGATCTAGCGTAGATGACGTCGTCGCGTCGGCAAACACCGGAAGGCACAAATAAGGAACAAAGAATGGTACCACAGATAAAGGATCACTCAGATAGCATGAAGTCCGGATGGTAGAACACCGTTATCAAAGAAGGAAGCGAAACCCTGAAGGTACGACGGAACCCAACCACGAGAAATCCTGGACTCGAAGAAAAAGACGAGAGAGGATTCAAAACACGTAGAGGTAAGAGGAGAATAGCAGAGGGGTAAGGAATAAAAATCAGACCTAATCAGAACTATCCAACCGATTTTCGAAAATAGTTTTTGGCACTCTACTTCGGCAGTTAGCTAGGTTATCCTACAGGATGGACTTGTGGGGTATAAATCGCGAGCTCGATACCACTCAGAACACCTCGAATCGGCCCTATGCAAGTTTTAGCGAAACCCCAAACCCACATAGAAACGATTCAAAGGTGCCCACCAGCACTTTCGTGCGGGTGGAAACGAAGTAATAACATTACACAACAGTCCTCGATGGGACCCATATATATATATATATATATATACAACAATGACTGACGAGTCAAGAATACGAATATACAATACAAAGATCCAAATCACCTTTAAAGCGATAGGGCGTCCGACTACGGACAAGATGCGAATGGGGCTAAGAGCCCGAAGAATAACCAATGCCCATAACCTGCCTGTGCCAAGCCGGAAGGGTAACCCCGCTAACGACGCCGATCTCAAAACCTGCTTAAACAAAAGGGTGCCGACAAAGGGCAAAGGAAAAGAGGAGTGTCGATCGAGGCCAGTACACGGCGAGGCTAGAATTCGGCGGTCCTCGCCTACATAGGTATGGTGGACTGAAGCGGCAGCGGCAGCAAGCACTAAACAACCTATAGAGACTCAATACAACTAGCGGTTATCAGAGAGGGGTAAGAAAGATCTATTCGGATCCAACCTGAATCTAACACCAAACAAACCCATCCTGGTATTTCCCCCTCGAGACCGAACGAGGAAGTCAACCGAGGAACTCACACCGTTGGCAGTTTTATTTATGCGGTTATCGTTGCAGTAATTACTAGTCAGGTATAGATAATCATCCTGATAAAACAAGCAGTGGGCAATTTCAGTTATCCATTCCGTTGTAGTTGCAACACTTACTAGTCAGATACAATTAACATGAGATGACCCAAAACCCAGCAGTTGTGGATACTTTTATTTAGCCATTCCATTGTAGTGAAGCTGATTACTAGTCATATCGGAAACGAGTCAATTTATAACAGTAAACTTTAGTTATAGTTGCCTATGATCAAGAACTGTGCTCCAAGTCGTCCATAACCGCGGACACGGCTTCTCGAAAGATTTAACCGCAGGGTGCACCAAAGTATCCACAAGCACTTGACCCTTTTTGCGATCGTTAACATACACCCATCGGTATGTCGGCGGGCCTAAGTCATGACGCGTTTCGGAGAAAGCAAGCACGGGGGGCCACCCCACTAAGTCTACCCGCAACGAAGTCGGCCGGTCTCCGAGACGGACTCAGGGTTTGCGTCAGTGGCTGTAAACGACAGCGAATCCCAAAACTGGGACTATCGATACCACGAAAACACTCCGCTTCCTAAACAGTACAGTGTGCTCCTCGCACAATCGGAAATAAAGCAGTAAAGCATGGCATAAGTACATGATAGTAAATAAACCTCAAACTAGTTTGTGGCCCCCAGCACAATACTTTGAAATCAGGTACTAATCAATGGGGGGCCCATATCTCCCCACCTGTGGTTAGCTCGCTCGATCTCGGAACAGGTGTCAAGAACTCGGGGTCCTACGGGACACAAGTGGGCTGTCGGAAACCAAACATTATCTATCACCCACCGATGTCTCTGCTTACTTACTTCAATTTTAGTTGTTAAACAGTAATTAAAGTGAATGAAAAGTAAAGCCATGATCATCTCCAACATCAACATGCGGAAAATACTCCAACACTGTGGTTCTTGACGACACGCAACAGCACTTGAGCAAGCGACTACGACGCGCAAGTCCAACTATCTACCAATCAACAGGTAATAGGATGTGTCCAAGGCAATATAAGGCTGCAAGGGATATCATGGATACGAAAGCTAGAGCATCGCAACACAGATAGCAATAGATCAACAGGAGGGAAATAAATACTATAAAAGTAAGATAGGTAGAAAGGGGAAGATGCTCGCCTGAAAACATTGCCGAAGGTTCAACCGAAGATTGGGGCGAAGCTCACATCAACTCAACGGCCTTATCATGAAGAAGCAAAACACTAGAATAAACACCGGATGCACTATTTAATACTACGGTAGAAAATCGGGCATGATGCATGTATGATGTATGACATGGCAAAGTGCAATGCAATTAGGCAATATTAAGCGGAACCGAGGTCTCGACAATTAAATATATGGTTCTAGTTGTTTAGCTACCCCACAATTTAAATGTTGTAATAACAGGGCAAGATAAGTTACCGGTTCGCTACACAAATTTAAATGAGGCCAATATAAGACTAGATTTGCCCGCATATGGGCCCCATATTAATGATGAGGTGAATCGACATAAGGCCCCCAAACCACACAAATATGCTTGCATGAACAATTTAATGTGCAACCATTTGATATTTCATTTATAAAATAGGGCTCGAGAAAGGGGTCACACATTAGGGGTCTCGACGATCTTGGTTCCGGGGTTCGGGGTTCGGTCTCAGGGTCCGGATCTAGGGTTCGGTCTCGGCGGGATCGTTCGCGAATAACGGAGTCGATCGTGACGTTCCGTGAAGAAGGACTTGGTTCGGCGTCAGGGGGCGCATCGGATTCTTCCGGGTCGGTGTCGTTCTTATCACATCCGTGGTCTTCGGTCCGTGACGGTCATGGCGTTCGATGAAGTACTTGTCGCACCGTCTCGGTTCAAGAACTTGGCGCGGGTGGTCTCCGGATCCGGGAAGAAGGCCTTCGTCCTCGGGTCCGCTGGCGAGTACTTGGCGTCCGTGGTAGATCTTGTTGGTTTCACTCCGGGACTTGTGGTTCTGCAGGATATCATGGTTCATCGGGTTCGGTCTTGGGGTTCATGAGGCGAACTTGGCGTCCGAGGGTTCCTCCGAATCCGTGGGCGCGTCCGTGGTGGATCTTGTACGCGTCATCGGGTTCCACCGCACATGGGTCGATTTAAACCCGCAACGATGCGCATCTTGGCGGCGAGAGCATCGGCTCTTGTGACGAGACGGTCTTGTGCTTCGAGGGTCGGGAAACCAGGAGCGCATCACGCCCGTCTTCGACAGCGGCCACGCCAACGCAGGAGCTGAACGGGAATCGGCGATGGCCGGTCACACGGCGGCGGCAGCGTCGCGGGATGCCGAGAAAGCCCGGAGGTAGAGGGGATGACGGGGAGGAGCCAAGCGGCGTCGGCGTCGGAAGGAGGTCGACGGGGGCAGGGCCTGCCGAGGCCGGAGGACGGCGGCACGGAGGCAGGGCGAGCGAGCTTGGCAGCAGGGCGCGTAGTCGCAGGTCGCAGAGAGGCGCGGCGAAGGCTGCGGCTTGCGGGCTAAGATGCTGGAAGAGGGCGGGCCGCGGTGGAGGGTGAGGTCCGGAGGCGGGCGAAGCGGCGCCGGGCGGAGGCCGAAGGTCGCGGGAGAAGGAGGAAGCGGGCGGCTGGGCGAGGAGCAGGCGGCGAGGAGGGCGAGCGGCATGGGCCTGGCCTGGGACGGAGAGGGAGGCCCGAGCAGACGGGCGGCAGCGGAGGTCACTTCGGCTGGGAGCGAGGCGCCTGGGCGGTGCCAGGCGGCGATCGCGGAGGGGCTGCGAGACGGGCTGCGGGCTCTGCTGGCGGCGGCGGCCTGAGGGGAGGAGAAGGGCCCAGGGCGAGGATGGCGGGGTCACGGGCGAGGGAGGAGACGGGCGGTTGGAGGGAACTGGCGGGCGCCATGGGAGGAGCTGGGTCGAGGGCGGAGGCCGCTGGCTCTGGCCGAGGCCGAGAGG
This sequence comes from Avena longiglumis, assembly GCA_030063025.1. Classification (NCBI taxonomy): domain Eukaryota; kingdom Viridiplantae; phylum Streptophyta; class Magnoliopsida; order Poales; family Poaceae; genus Avena; species Avena longiglumis. The sequence continues at coordinate 542,898,050 of CP125975.1, forward strand.
GCGATGAGGGGCCACGCCAAGGGCGGAGAGCGGCGCCGGGAGGGAGGAGGAGAGGCGGGGCAGAGAGGAGGAGGGGAGAGGCGAGGCCGGCGCCGGGGAAGAGAAGGGTGTCAGGGGCGTGGGGGAGAGAGGAGACGAGGGAGGAGGTGAGGGACCGGGGTCTCAAGGGGCACAGGTGGGGGAGAGAGGGAGCTGGTTGGTGGGGTGTGGGTGGTTGAGGGGAGAGTGGGGCCAGTGAGGGGGGTAGGTGGAAGCTGGGTGAGAGAAGGAGGGGGTGAGGGAGAGGATTGGTGAGGTGGCAAGGTGGGTAGGAAATTGGGGGAGGGGTGAGGTGGCACGCTGCGGGTGGTGGGTAGAATGGGATTGGGCGGGGATAGGAATTGGGGGCTGGTTTAGGTGGACCGTTTTGTAATGGGGTGGTCGATCGGGTCGGGCTGACTGCTCGATCGCCCTAAAATAATATAGGTTTTGATTTAATTTAAAATAACTTTTGGTAATTAGTTTTAGACAAACAAAATATCCGGGAACATCCGGGGGTTTGATTTGAAATAGAAGGAGGGCTAATTTTAGAAAACGATTGTCTTTCACAAATAGTTTTTAGGCGAATTAATATGCATGATGATGACGATGCTCAAATGCAATGCGGCATGATGACATGAGCATGCGGTCACGATGATGCAATGCACAAAAACAACGCGATTTTCTAGTAGTGGTTTTGCGGGATGCCACACTTTATGATCATTTATTACTTGACTTGTAGTACCACTTTATGCTTTGATTAGTAATGTTTTGTCGCTCTGCATGATTATGGCCATTATTGCTCTCTTAGTTGGTCGCTCCCAGTCTTTTGCTAGCCCTCCACTTGTATGAGTAAGATCTACTCATGCATCCAACTCCCATGAAACCAAGTTATTCCAAAGTGTCCACTATGAATTCCTATGCATGGTGTGTTACACCATTCCAAGTATATTCTTGTTTTCATCTATATTCCAATTAAAAAGTATTTTGTTATGTGAAAACTTAGTGATTAAAGCTCTCACAAACTTGATGGCACACTTTATTTTTCTTGACACTAATAAACTTGAACCATTGTGTCATCTATGTTGTATATGCTTGCACTTATACGTTGGGAATTAAAAGAACCGTGTTGTCACGGGGAACGCTTTCAACATTGCACTTGTACATTGTACCCAGTTGATATCATGCTCTTTTATTTATGGATGTCGTCGGTGTGAAATGCAAGGGGAGCTTGTAAGTCCATGGAGTTATGTATGTGTGTTAGAGAAACACCTGGGCCGCTAGCCTAAGCCATGCCTAATCATGGTGGAAACTTGCAGCATCACCATAATGACATCTATGAAGCTTTCTTCTTATAAAAAAGAGACATATTGAAAAGAGGAAAGAGAGAAAAATGCACCATTTTCCCATGGTAAATAAGAAGATTGCTGAGATGTTCATTGTCTACTTGCCTTGTCATTTGGATTATGGGATAGCTCATGTATCATGTGCAAGGGGTACCCCGTTGGCAGTTCTCTATGATACACATGTACTTGCTATGACAAGAACTTACAGGTGACTAAAGTTGAGTAGCATGAGGAGCGGCCCTCGTATTCAAGGGACATGAGATTGCCAACTTATACTTTGTCAAGCATATACTCCTTAGTTTGTTCACTTTAACCTTAATCACTTCAAGATGCTTATGATAGGGCCAATGAGAGCTGAAAGCTAACAAGTACCATAATTTTTGGAAGCTCTTTTTGAGACTTGAAATCCCTGCTTCCCTTTTATGAAGGGCCTTTCTTCCACCATTATATTGAGTCTCCACCTTCTATCCTTAGGCACCAATTAAGAGAGCATAGTTGCCATTCTTAGTCTATGTGCATTGTCCCAAAACTTACTGATTGATTCATATTGTTGATATTGCTTGTTTTTGAACTATTTGTATCTAGTCACCCTTATGAACTTTGAAGGTGTCCTATGCATTTATGTTTTGCTACTCCATGAGGGACACACTAAATGCCACTATGCTATGTTTTCTATATGTGAAACAAACAAACGTCTTTCAATGCATTGTTATTCATGATATTTGTTTGTAACCTTTCATGTTGCATGCATAGTTACTTTGTCTTATTGTTAGAACTCCATCTTTGATGCTCATGTTTAGAGTACTTTGACCCCAGCTTTCAATGCTTTCAAGTGGTTTGATCTTGATTGTGATGGTGCATGTCACCTCAAAAATTATTCTTTTTATCACTTACCTACTCGAGGACGAGCAGGAGTTAAGCTTGGGGATGCTTGATACGCCAGTCTATAATTTTTGATGTTCCATGCTTGTTTAGTATCTACTTTGTTATGTTTTGTCTACACTTTGAGGTATTTTATACACTTTCTGGAACTAACCTATTGACAAGATTCCAAAGTGCCTGTAACATCCCAAAAATATTAATCAAGGTTATCAAATTCCAATCACCCAAATTTAGGGTTAACAAAAACTTTTGTTAATTAAAATCAATATGAATGCATGTGTATATGTGATGAATGCATGAATTCTTGCAATGACTTGTTTGGTTGTTATGAATGGTAAGGATTGGTTTAAAGATGAATACAACATCATCTAAATCATTTCCAAGCAGAAACAAATCAATATAAATTCAAAAATAAACAATATGAGCTAATGGTCATTTTGACCAAAGTTAACCACTATATGACTTTGAGTGTTTCTAGTCCAAGATTTCTAACAGAAACAAATCCAATTCTTTTCACCCCTTGCTAGACCAAGTAAAAGTGAACCCAATCCCACCTTGCAAACCCACAGAAACATTTTGCAAATCTATACCAAGGAAAATTCAAAATTGAATCTAGTTCATATGGTAAGATCACCATTTCTCAAAACCCCACCAAACCAGTTCACCTTGACAAATCCAAACAACCAGATACTATCCAGTGTGTGACCAATGCACCCAACAATTTTCATCCAAAAATTCAAATCTAAATTTCTTGTGGCCATTTTGTCAAACACCTTGCAGACACCAATAAACCCTGGACTAACTACACTATTGTGAGCAGTGATCTTCGACCATTTGGTCCCCTCTTAACTCTCTTGTCTCTCCTGATCCTAGCCAATCCCCTAGACCAAATCCTTCTTAGCTGTGGGCTGATGGCTGTCTACGCAGTGCCTATTGGGAACCCCAAGAGAAAGGTGTGAAGCAGCAAGCACCAAGTTTTCCCTCAGTAAGAAACCGAGGTTATCGAACCAGTAGGAGGAAGGAAACATCACACAGGTGTTGCAAGCAACGCGGAGACCTGCACAACACAAACTTAAGACTTTGCCCCAACGAACAATGAGATTGTCAAGCTCACCGGTTTGCTGTAACAAAGGATTAAACGTATGGTGTGGAAGGTAATGGTTTGCAGCAAGTAAACAAGTAATAGTGGAAGATGTATCAATGGTAAAGATTGGACCGGGGTCCATAGTTCACTAGAGGTGCTCTCCTTAGATAAACAACATGGCATGAAGGGTAAACAAATTACAACAGTAATTGAGGAACTGAAAGCAAGGCATAACAATGCAATTACTAGTCGAAAGATCCTATGAGATTCGATTGGGCAATACAACAAGATACATAGACCGCCATCCAATCGCGCATCTATGACTAGAAGTCCACCTTCGTGTTATCATCCGAACCCCTCCAAGATTAAGTTGCAAGCAATGCATAACTACTTTAAGCAAAGTGTAAGGTAAATAACATGTTCCATGAACAAGATACCATTGTTTTCTCCCTAGTAGCAACAAAACATCTACAACCGAAGAGATTATTGTCACTTCCCTTGGAAACTAGAGGCATGAACCCACTATCGAGCATAAATACCCCCTGTTGGAGTCACTAGCAACTACTTGGCCAAGATAGCTACTAACAACGGAGAGCATGCAAGATCACAAACAACACTGACATGATAGAATCATAAAGACAAAACCATTAATCAAACCGACATAATAATCTCAATATCCATCAGATCCCCACAAACAGAACATGCATGATTACAAATAGATTAGATCTTGATCATGAACGGAGCTCACAAGATCTATACATGAAAGCAAAAAGGAGGAGATACAACCATCTAGTTACTACATGGACCCATAGTCCAAGGTGGAACTACTCACGCATCATACCGGAGAGAAGGCCTCCGGAATGATCTCCCAGGTGCCGAAGAACTTCGATCCCCGATCTAGGGACGATGGTGGCGACGGCTACAGACGGTTTTGTGGAGATTTGATCGGGTGCTTAGGATTTCTGCATCGGGGGTTTCTTATAGGCGAAGGGGGAGGCCGAGGCGGCGTCCCGGGTTGCCAAACCCTAGCCAGGCGCGGGGCAGGGCCCACCCATGCCTGGGATGGGTCTGGCCCTCCTAGCTGGCCCCTCCGGCTCCCCTCTGGACTTCTTGTTCCCCATGGAAAGTAATTGACTTTGACGTTTGTCCCGTCCAATACCGAGAATATTTCTTTACTAACTCTTCTAAAACCAAAAACAGCAGAAAACAAGCATCTGGCACTATTGCAACTTCTTAGTAGGTTAGTACCAGAAAACATGTAAAAATAACCTCAAAGCATAGACAAGCAAAGCAAAGTAGATACTAAACAAGCATGGAGCATCAAAACTTATAGATACGTTTCCGACATATCAACATCCCCAAGCTTAACTCCTTCTCGTCCTCGAGTAGGTAAGTGATAAAAAGAATAATTTTTGAGGTGACATGCACCCTCACAATAAAGATCCAACCATTTGCAAGCATTGAAAGCTAGGATCAAAGAACTCTAAACATGTGCATGAAAGATGGAGTTCTAACAATAGGACATAGTAACTATGCATGCAACATGACAAGCTACAAACAAAGATCATGAATAACATGCATTGAAAAACGTTTGTTTGTTTCACATGCAGAAAACATAGCATAGTGGCAATCAGCTTGTCCCTCATAGAGTAGCAATATATATGCATAGGACACCTGCAAAGTTCACAAGGGTGACTAGAAAAAAATAGCACAAGAACAAGTAATACCACAATATGCATGAATTAATAAGCTTTGGAACATTGCACACAGAATGACAACTATGCTCTCTTAATGGTGCCTAAAGGTAGAAGGTGGAGACTCAATAATGGTGGAAGAAAAGCCTTTTTGTAAAGGAAACAGGGATTACAAGTTTCAAAAAGAGCTTCCAAAAATTATGGTACTTGTTAGCTTTCAGCCCTCATTGCCCCTATCATAAGCATCTTGAAGTGGTTAAGGTTAAAGTGGCAAAGGTGGAGTATATGCTTGACGAAGTATAAGTTGGCAATCTCAAGTCCCTTGAATACGAGGGCCACACCTCATGCATACTCGACTTTGGTTCCAGGTAAGTTCTTGTCACTATAAGTGTTTGCATATCATTGAGAACCGCCAACGGGGTACCCCTTTCACATGGTACAGAAGCTTTCCCATAACCAAAATGACAAGGCAAGCAGACAATGAGCATCTCAGCAATATTTTTATTTACCATATACATAGCTTTTTATTGAGGATGCTTCATAGATAGCTCACTATGGTGATGTTGCAAGTTTCCACCATGATTAGGCATGGCTTAGGCTAGCGGCCCAGGAGTTTCTCTAACACATGATACAAAATCCATGGACTTACAAGTTCCCTCTTTATTTCACACCGGTGACATCGATAGACAAAATAACATGATATCAACTGAGTACAAAGTACAAGTGCAATGTTGAAAACGTTCCCCGTGACAGCACGGTTCTGCTAATTCCAACTTATAAGTGCAAGCATATACAACAAAGTTGTCACAATGGTTCAAGTTTATTAGGGGCAAAGAATAAAGTGTGCCATCATGTTTGTGAGGGCTTTAATCACTAAGTTTTCACATAACAAAATAGTTTTTAATTGGAAGATAGTCGAAAACAAAAATATACTTGGAATGGTGTAACACACCATGCATAGGAGTTTATAGTGGAAACTTTGGAATAACTTGGTTTTTTGGAAGTTGGAAGCATGAGTAGAACTTACTCATACAAGTGGAGGCTAGCAAAAGTCTGGGATCAACCAACTAAGAGAGCATAATGGCCATAAACATGCAGTGTAACAAAGCATACTAATCAAAGTAAAGAGTGGTACTACAAGTCAAGGACTAAATGATTATGGAGGCTAATGGTGACTTGTCATAGTCATAACATGGTGTGAGCATGTGCCAAGTCAACACAAGCAAATCATCAGGGGAGAATACCACAATACTATGCTTTTGCATGCTAAAACAACGCATTATTTCTTCAAGGCACACTAAGCAATCCCAATTGTTTGGAACAAGACATGCTACAGCAATAATCACTAAGCATAATGCTAAAACAACACCTAGCATGTCATGCTAAAGTCTAAGTCACAGTCAATGCAAGCTCCTCTTGCACTTCAAGCAAGAACTTACTACTCCTTTCCAAACACCAAGCAAACTCATTTTCAAAACAAAACAGCGAGAATGGGAGTCCAAAATACTTTATCAAAGCAAACTAAACAACCTAAGCAAAGCAAACGAAAAACTAAGACGCTCCAAGAACAACACAACTGTGCATGAAACAATAAAAACGAAGTGTCTAGACAGACCTGAGCTTTTTATTGATGAAGAAGGGGATGCCTTGGGCATCCCCAAGCTTTGATGATTGTACCTCTTGGATATTTCTTGGGGTGACACCATGTTGGCATCCCCAAGTTTGAGCTTTTGTCCATTCTTCATCTCATTGCATCATTCTCTCTTTACACCTGAAATTTTTCCTTCATACAAAACTTCACATAATCTTCATTAGCAACATTAGTGTATTCAAAAGATATTATACCTCTGGCAAAGCTTTGGAACAGCAAGGCTTTTCACTAAAAACACAAGATACTATAGTAACTCCTTCAAAAAGCTCAATTCACCTAAATAGAACTAAAAAAAGAATCAATAAGAATCAAATGCAAATAATGACAGAAATCTGTCAAAACAGACCAGCGGGTAGAAACCGATTTTTTCGAACATCTTATGTTGCTCAAATAAAAAAGTGTTGAACTAACTAAAGTTAGCTAACATACTAAGGGATTTATTCGTAAATTTTGAGCTTAATACGAGTTACATAGACTCCTCACTAATTTTTTTGGTGGTGGACAGAAATCTGTTTCGGGACAGCAACTCCCCAAATCTTACTTCCCTCTCATTAGAGGTCATTCTTGGCACAAAAAGCAAACAAAAAGGATAAGAAGAGGTCATTACATAAGTAATAACTTCCAAGACTCAAGGAAACTCTTGGGTTATCTCCCAACAATTACTTTTCTTTAACGCCTTTAAGTTAGGCATAAGAAGCAAGAAGAATCAAGTATTTTCAAATGAAGAAGCATTCACATCAAATCTTGCTTTCAAAGGAGGAGCAAAAAGCAACTTATATCTCCTCATTGGGAAGTGTTCAATACCTTTCTTTAATGGAAAATGATATTTAATGGTGCCTTCTTTCATATCAATGATGGCACCAACTGTTCTAAGAAAAGGACTTCCCAAAGTAATAGGACAAGAAGCATTGTATTCGACATCCAAAACATAGAAATCAACAGGGACATAAGCATTATTAACCATAATGAGAACATCATTAATACTCCCCATGAGCTTCTTCTTAGCATTATCATTGAGTGGGACATCTAAATAACAATCTTCTAAAGGTGGCAAATCAAGCATTTCATAAATCTTCCTAGGCATAATAGAGACACTAGAACCAAGATCACATGAAGCTTTGAGATCAAAGTTATTCACTTGCATATTAATAACGGGATCCCAACTATCTTCTACTTTCCTAGGAATATAATCTTTGTGTTTTAACTTCTCTTCCTTAATCTTAACAAGAGCATCTATAATGTGTTTGGTAAAGGCAACATGCATATCACTAGCATCAGGAATTCTAGCAAACTTTTGCAAGAACATAATCACTTCAGAAATATTGCAACCATCAATATCAAAGTCAAACTTGGCATCACTAGTAGTAGGCTCAATAGGCTTAGGCATAGTAGGAGGAGGAATAGGGACTACTTGTGGTTTAGTGGTGATGGCGCACACACTATTGTTTCTATCAATTTCAGCTTCCCTTTCCCACTTAGCATGAAGTTGAGCCAACAGCCTAACATTTTCATCAATAGTAACTTGTATGGCATGAGTAGTAGCAAAAGTGTTTTCCATAGTTTCAGGTTTAGAAGCCATTTTATTAATCAAGGAGGACTGAGCTTCAGACAAAGAGGATATATTTTTCTCATCAGTTAAAAGCTTTTCCTATATATTCTTATTGATAGTGGTTTGTTTACTAATAAAGTCTTTGAGCATGACTTCAAGTTCAGAGGGGGCACTTCTAGCATTATTGTAACAGTTTCCATAGGAATTGCCATTATTAGGAGGATAAGGCCTATAATTATTGTTGCTACCAAAATTGTTCCTATAGGCATTGTTGTTGAAATTGTTGTTTCTAATGAAGTTCACGTAAACTTGTTCTTCTTGAGTAACCAAAGAGGCTAAGGAAACACTATTAGGATCTAAAGGAGATTTCCCATTAACAAACATAGCCATAATAACATAAATCTTTTCACTCAAAGAGGAAGTTTCCTCAACAGAATTTACCTTCTTACCATGTGGAGCTCTCTCAACATGCCATTCAGAGTAGTTAACCATCATATTATCAAGGAGCCTTGTTGCAGCACCCAAGGTGAGGCCCATAAAAGTACCTCCAGCAGCTAAATCCAACAGATTTCTTGAGGAGAAGTTCAAACCTGCATAAAAAGTTTGGATAATCATCCAAGCAGTGAGTCCATGAGTAGGGCAATTTTTAACCAAAGATTTCATTCTTTCCCAAGATGGAGAAACATGTTCACTATCAAGTTGTTTAAATTTCATAATGTCACTTCTCATAGATATAATCTTAGCAGGAGGATAGTACTTTCCAATAAAAGCATCTTTGCACTTAGTCCAAGAATCAATACTATTTTTAGGCAAACAAAGCAACCATTCTTTAGCTTTTCCTCTCAAGGAGAAAGGAAAAAGCTTGATCTTAGTAATATCTCCATCTACATCCTTATACTTTTGCATCTCACAAAGTTCAACAAAGCTATTGAGATGGGCAGCAGGATCATCAGAACCAGCACCAGAAAATTGCTCTCTCATCACAAGATTCAACAAGGCAGGCTTAATTTCATAAAAAGTAGCATCAGGAGCAGGTGGAGCAATAGGTGTGCTAAGGAAATCATTGTTGTTGGTGCTAGTGAAGTCACACAACTTGGTGTTCTCAGCAGATTTCATTTTGGCAAAGGTGGGCAAGCCAAAAACAACAGCAGCAGCTAGAGCAGGAACTATTTTTTTGTGTGTTTTTGAAAACAGGCAAACAAAACCAAGCAAAAGAAACAAAGAAAACTAAAAACAAAGTAAAGAGAAAGGAAGTGAAGGACTCCCCTTGTGAAGACGTCCTTAGCCTCCCCGGCAACGGCGCCAGAAAAGCTTGATGGCTGTCTACGCAGAGCCTGTTGGGAACCCCAAGAGCAAGGTGTGAAGCAGCAAGCAACAAGTTTTCCCTCAGTAAGAAACCGAGGTTATCGAACCGGTAGGAGGAAGGAAACATCACACAGGTGTTGCAAGCAACACGGAGACCTGCAGAACACAAACTCAATACTTTTCCCTAACAAACAGTGAGGTTGTCAAGCTCACCGATTCGTTGTAACAAAGGATTAAACGTATGGTGGAAGGTAATGGTTTGCAGGAAGTAAACAAGTAACAGTGGAAGATGTATCAATGGTAAATATTATATCGGGGTCCATAGTTCACTAGAGGTGCTCTCCTTAGATAAACAACATGGCATGAAGGGTAAACAAATTACAGCAGAGCAATTGACAGGAACTGAGCAAGGCATAACAATGCAATTACTAGTCAGAAAGATCCTATGAGATTCGATTGGGAAATATAACAAGATACATAGACCGCCATTCAACTGCATCTATGACTAGAAGTCCACCTTCAGGTTATCATCCGAACCCCCTACAGTATTAAGTGGCAAGCAACAAACAACTGCTTTAAGCAAAGTGTGTAAGGTAAATAGTCCACATGTTCCATGAACAAGAGACCGTTGTTTTCTCCCTAGTAGCAACAACACATCTACAACCGAAGAGATTATTGTCACTTCCCTTGGAAACTAGAGGCATGAACCCACTATCGAGCATAAATACCCCCTCTTGGAGTCACTAGCAACTACTTGGCCAAGATAGATACTAACAACGGAGATCATGCAAGATCACAAACAACACAGACATGATAGAATCATCAAGACAAAACCATTAATCAAACCAACATAATAATCTCAATATCCATCAGATCCCCACAAACACAACATGCATGATTACAAATAGATTAGATCTTTATCATAAACGGAGCTCACAAGATCTATACATGAAAGCACAAAGGAGGAGATACAACCATCTAGCTACTACATGGACCCATAGTCCAAGGTGGAACTACTCACGCATCATACCGGAGAGAAGGCCTCCGGGATGATCTCCCCTCCGGCAGGGTGCAGGGAAGAACTTCAGATCCCCCCGATCTAGGGACGATGCTGGTGGCGGCTACAGACGGTTTCTTGGAGATTTGAGTGGGTGCTTAGGGTTTCTGCATCGGGGGCTTCTTATAGGCGAAGGGGGAGGCCAAGGCGGCGGCCAGGGTTGCCAAATCCTAACCGGTGAGGCCCACCAGCGCTGGGGTGGGTCTGCCCTCTGGCCGCCCTCCGGCTCCCTGGACTTCTTGTTCCCCACAGTAATTGACTTTGATGTTTGTCCCTTCCAATTCCGAGAATATTTCTTCATTAACTTTTCTAAAACCAAAAACAACAGAAAACAGGCATCTGGCACTGTTGCAACTTGTTAGTAGGTTAGTACCAGAAAACATGTAAAAAGCACCTCAAAGTATAGACAAGCAAAGCAAATTAGATACTAAATAAGCATGGAGCATCCAAAATTATAGATACGTTTCCGACGTATCATGGGCACAGTGGAGCGCCCCCCATTTTTGGTCGTCGCCGACCAATAGTGAACAACACGCCAGGAGCATCACCGCCCTCGCCCACGACGCACACCGGACACGCCGCACTCCACTGATATGTTGGAAATGTATCTATAATTTTTGATGCTCCATGCTTGTTTAGTATCTACTTTGCTTTACTTGTCTACACTTTGAAGTGCTTTTTACATGTTTTCTGGTACTAACCTATTAACAAGTTGCAATAGTGCCAGATGCCTGTTTTCTGCTGTTTTTGGTCTCAAAAAAGTTAGTAAAGAAATATTCTCGGAATTGGACGGGACAAACGTCAAAGTCAATTACTTTCCGTGGGGAACAAGAAGTCCATAGGAGAGTCGGAGGGGCCGGCCAGGGGGGCCGACCCACCCCAGGCGCGGTGGCAGGTGGGCCCGCGCCTGGCTAGGGTTTGGTGGCCCTGGTCGCCTCCCGCTCTCGCCCCTTCGCCTATAAGAAGCCCCCGATGCAGAAACCCTGAGTACCAGATCAGAAATCCACAAAACCGTTTGTAGCCACCGCCACCATCGTCCCTAGATCGGGGGGATCTGAAGTTCTTCCCGGCACCCTGCCAGAGGGGAGATCATCTCGGAGGCCTTCTCTCCGGTATGATTCGTGAGTAGTTCCACCTTGGACTATGGGTCCATGCAGTAGCTAGATGGTTGTATCTCCTCCTTTGTGCTTTCATGTATAGATCTTGTGAGCTCTGTTCATGATCAAGGTCTAATATATTTGTAATCATGCATATTGTGTTTGTGGGGATCTGATGGATATTGAGATTATTATGTTGGTTTGATTAATGGTTTTATCTTTATGATTCTATCATGTATGTGTTGTTTGTGATCTTGCATGCTCTCCGTTGCTAGTGGCCATCGTGGCCAAGTAGTTGCTAGTGACTCCAAGAGGGTGTATTTATGCTCGATAGTGGGTTCATGCCTCTAGTTTCCAAGGGAAGTGACAGAAATCTCTTCGGTTGTAGATGTGTTGTTTCTACTAGGGAGAAAACAACGGTCTCTTGTTCATGGAACAAGTGGACTGTTTACCTTACACACTTTGCTTAAAGCAGTTGTCTGTTGCTTGCAACTTAGTACGGGGGTTAGGATGATAACCTGAAGGTGGACTTCTAGTCATAGATGCAGTTGGATGACGGTCTATGTTAGTTGTTGTATTGCCCAATCAACCTCATAGGATCTTTCTGGCTAGTAATTGCATTGTTATGCCTTGCTTAGTTCCTGTCAATTGCCCCGCTGTAATTTGTTTAACCTTCATGCCATGTTGTTTATTTAAGGAGAGCACCTCTAGTGAACTATGGACCCCGGTCCAATCTTTACCATTGATACATCTTCCACTTTTACCTGTTTACTTGATGCAAACCATTACCTTCCACACCATATATTTAATCCTTAGTTACAGCAAACCGGTGAGCTTGATAACCTCACTGATTCGTTGGGGCAAATCTTGAGTTTGTGTTGTGCAGGTCTCCGTGTTGCTTGCAATACCTGTGTGACGTTTCCTTCCTCCTTATGGTTCGATAACCTCGGTCTCTACTGAGGGAAGACTTGCTACTTCACACCTTGCTCTTGGGGTTTCCAACGAAGTGCTCCACGTCAGCACCATCATCCACCGCCATCCCCTGTCCCAGCCTCGACCGCAGAAGATCCCTGGACCACCCTAGCACCGCCGCACCCTATACCTCTGTGCCATGTCCAGAGCGTGCCATCACGCCGTAGCCGACCGCCTCGCACAGACCGCGCCTCGCCCTATCCGCGCACGCGCACACACACCATGATCACAACAACCCCACAGACACCCCGTTCGCCTTGCTGCAGAATTCAGACGCCGTCATAAACACCTCTGTGTCCGTGCAGAGCGCTGCATGCTCCCGACCAAACCACACCGCCCTTGCCGCGCCATCAAGTCGTTGAGCACCGCCAGGAGACCGCCCACCGTCCTAGCACCGGAGCCACACCACTAGCCGCCTGTAGCGTCGTCATCGACGAGCTCGCACCCGCACCGTTTGGTCCCCTCGCCATAGTATAAATAGAGCCCCCCCCGCACAATTTCTTCACACCATTCCAATCCCCACCTCTCACTGATCCTCCCCACTTCTTCCTGGAGTAAGGCGAGCTCTCCCTTGCCGGAATTTGGCCGGAGTCTGCCGCTGCTGAAGGAGAAGGGAGCCGTCGGTTGCGGCCACCCTAGGAGACGTCGCCAGTACCAGGAGAACCACCATCATCGACAACCTCATTCGCCCCTGTCACCGACCCTAGCTGGAGCCCAGGTGATCCCCGCCAGACCCCCACCGCCGCGTTAGGGTTAGTTCCTCGCCGGAGTAGCTCGTCGTCGACGACGACTCTCAGCCGTTGGATTAGAATTAGATCGTAAGGCTCAGATTCATAGATACCGTTTCATTTAGTTAGTTCCGCTAACTAGTGGACCCAATCTGTAAGCAGCCCGCGCGCATGTTGTGCGCAGTGGGCCAGCCTAGTAACTCTCCCGCGCGACCCAATTAGTTTAACTTTATATTTTTTATTTTAGTTTCAAACCTAGTTCTGCCTGTTGATTCGAAAATCAATTCAGAGAGTTTTACTTAACCAAATAGCATGAAACCATTTTTTTAGAAATATACAAAAATTCTTAACCCAAGCCCGTCGGATTCAAATCATTTGGAATTATAGATCCCCTATAGTAAAAATAACAAGGCAGAGACTTTTCTGCATTCAAACTTTTTCAAAAATTAACCATAAATGCTTTTGAGTTGATTCCAACTCTCAAAAATAAGATTTGACAATACCTTTCTGAATATATAAAAATATCTAGGTTTACTTTAAGTAATAATGGACAAGTATTAAAAGAATGCCACATAGGAATTTCTAGTCACTTTAATTAATTAAAATAATAAGGTTAAACATTATTAAATTGTGACACCACTTTAAATCCCATTCCCAAGTATTAAAATATGTGGTGATGACATGTGTCAACATGATTCCATATTTTAATTGGAGAATATTAAATCTTCAGTAGTTTTTCCTAATGAGGAGATTTCTACTTTGCTTGCTAATTATTCCTTCAATGGTAAGGTTCCAAAGAAACTTGGTGATACAGGTATACCAACTATTCCTTGCTCTATTAAGAACAATTATGTTAGAACTGCTTTATGTGATTTGGGAGCTGGAGTTAGTGTTATGCCTTTTTCTCTCTACAAGAGACTCCAGCTAGAAAAGTTGATACCAACTAATATATCTTTGCAAATGGCTGATAAGTTAACTACTATTCCTGTTGGTATATGTGAGGATGTTCCTATTCAAATGGCTCATAATTGCTTGGTTTTAACTGATTTTGTTGTGCTTGAAATGCCTGAAGATGATAATATGTCTATTATTCTTGGGAGACCTTTTCTTAATACTGCAGGTGCTGTCATCAATTGCAATCAAGGAAAAGTAACATTTAATATTAATGACAAAGAGCATACTGTGTATTTCCCCAAGAAGGTTGCTAAGAGCTATTGCCTGAATTTCATTGAAAATATAGAGAGCATCAAGGTCGGAGAAATATATTGTCCCATTCCACAAGAAATTTTTGGAACTATTATGATTGGGACTATAGCTATCAAGTTTGAGGTAACATAATCACTTTGTGGAATGCAAAATTTTGTATCATACAAGATTGTTTTGGTAACAAGTCTTGATCAACCTTGTTAACAAAAGGATTTTAATGAACAAAACAATGCTTTTAGTGTGGTTATTCTTGTTTTCTTTTACTTTTCTCCTTCCTAGTCTTTGCCTGTTCTCTTGTTAGCTTTGGTTTTGCTATTTGTTTGCTTGTTAGAGTGTCATAGAACTTCTGTAGTTTGGTTTTGGTTCGCTTTTGCTTCTTCTAAAAAAATCTTTTCTGCGAGAAAATCAATTTTCATACCCCGAAAATTGGCCAAAAATAAAGTTTCCCGAAAAATCCCAGAAAAATTATAATAATTTTTTCCTCGAAAAAAGGGACAGCGGGACACCTGGAGTGACCTAGGGGCCCCCCCAGGCCAGCACACCCCTGGTGGCGCGGCCAGCCCCCAGGTGGCGCCTGGCCTAGGTGTGGCCCACCTGTGGCCCTCCAAAGTGCCTCCTCCCAGCCATCTTCTTTCTCTCTCCCGCAAAACACCGAAAAAATTTCCCAAGCTCGAGTTCTTGCTATTCTTGCTCCTGATTTTCGATCTCCTTGCTCAGCCCATCTTTGCTGCTGATTTTTGGAGGGATTGTTCCTTGGTATGTGCCTCCTCCGCTTGTCCAATTAGATTTGTGATTGGTATATTGTATCTTGAGTATTTTTCTGCTATAGGTGTCAGGTTGTGTGAGCTTGCATGCTTGTTCTATGCTTAGATATTTCATTTTGATGCATGTGTAGCCGTCTAGCAAGTTCCTATAGTAGTTTCTCATCATTTATCAACTTGGAAATCACTTGGTTTGATGTTTGTCTAAAAATTTCACAAAAAAGGGGTCATGGACAACCACACCTTTGATGAAATATTTGAGAGTGATGCACCTAGGAGGGAAAGGCCTTCAAGATCATCCTCACGAGATAGGCCCTCATACAATGAGGATCTCATTACACCGCGATTTGGTGACGAGGGAGATGAGGGGGATGCGCAACCTTCCACCTTTCCTTGCCCAACCTTTTTGCGGGCTGCTGGGATTCTCGATGATTTTGTAACCTTGGTTCGGAGGGTTGGACTAACAAGCTATATGCAGGATGAGAGCGTGTGATACTTCCAATTTGCATCACCATTCTATATCATAATTTGCCTTTATTCATTGATATATGTCTTATTATAAGGTATTACTTATGTATTTTCCACTGTTTTTGCATGTTGGATGATTCTTGGAGGATGGACTACCGGAGTCTGGATTCTGATGGAAAAAGAGGTGTTTTGATGCAATTTCGCGAAGATCAGAAAAATACCAGAAAAATATTGGAAAATTATATTTTCCTAGAAGACGGAGGAAGCCAGAAGGGGAGGCGTGGGCAAGCCATAGGGGCCCACACTCCCCTAGGCCGCGCCTAGGGCAGGTGTGGCCCACCTGGCCGGCCCCCTACTCCGCCCTCTCGCCTATATCTTCCTTACGAAACCCTAACACCAGGGGGGGGGGACCACATATAGATTTCCGCCGCCTCTACGAGGCGGAAAACACCGAGAGATAAAGATCTCTCCGGCAGACAGATTTCTGCTGGGGAAACTCCTTCCCAGAGAGGGGAGATCGTCGCCATCAACACCATCATCAAGCTAGGCTTCATCGGGATCATCATCATCAACCACACCATCATCTACACTAGCACCATCATCACCACTCCATCCCACTGTAACAATTGTGTTGGATATTGCTTTAGTTCTTAGGGGAAACTTTCCCGGTGTTAATTACTATTGTAGTTGATGCTTGTGAGTGGAACCACTGGATTATTGTTTATGTTCAGATTGTTATCCATTACCATATCATCTTTTATCTTGATCCATATGATGTATTGTGAGTAGTTCGTCTAGTTCTTGAGGACATGGGATAATTCATGTTGTTAGTAGTGGATTTGTGTTGAGTTATTATTCAATGGTTTGGTATTTAATTTGTGGTGCTATTCTTCTAGTGGTGTCATGTGGACGTCGACTACATGATAGTTCACCATTTATGGGCCTAGGGTAATGCATTGTGTATTTGGATACTAATTGTGGGGTTTGAGGATGTAAAACTTGAACCCTCGTTAGGACACCTTTGCACAAGGGAGGGTAGGATCTCAGAGATTAAGGTTGTGGTTAGGTTTATATCTTAATTACTTTCCTGTAGTTGCGGATGCTTGCAGGGGGTTTAATCGCAAGTATGTATTAGTACAAGTAAGGTCGGTACATTAGCACAGGTTCACCCACACAACACTTACAACACCAAAGAAGAGTACTCAAGTTATTCGAAGCGAAAGCACTTGACAGAATTCCCATGTGTCCCCGAGAACGTTTGGTCCTTATAAGTATTTCCACCGGCTTGTCCTTTGCTAAGAAAGGATTGGGCCACTTGCTGCGTTTATTCTTTGTCTTTATTACTTGCACTTTGTTTTGTTGCTTTATCAGAAAACCCCTAAAAATCCGTTTGCTAAGTATTTGCAGAGATTTCCTGCTCCATACCACTAGTCAACACCTTATTCTCCTCGTTGGGATTGATACTCCTATTTATTGAAAGTACTACGATACACCCCCTATACTTGTGGGTCATCAAGACTATTTTCTAGCGTCGTTGCTGGGGAGTGAAGCGCCATTGAAGAGTGGAACTGGTAAAGGAAACTTCTACTATGAGTATTGCTTTTTGTTACTGCTTGTTACTTTGTTTCCAATATGGATAAACCACTTGGTTTTCTTTTTGGGAAAACTACTACCACTGCTAAGGTAGTAGATGAACCACCACCTGTTGAGATAGATCCTTTTAAGATACCTACAAGTATTGTTGATCGTGTTATGGATAATTATTATTTAGGGGATGGAACTGTCCATCCTGGTGATCATTTGCTTTTTATCCATGAATTATGCGGGTTGTTTAAGTGTGCAGGTATCACGACTGAACAGGTGAATAAGAAGTTACTCTCCATATCCTTGAAAGGGAGAGCTGAAGAATGGTATGATCTGCTAAAGAATGGGCAATCCATGGAATGGGAGGAAATGGCATCTCTTTTATTCTAAATTCTATCCTCCCAATGAGATTCATAAGGATAGAAATCTGATATATAACTTTTGTCCTCGTGATGGAGAGAGTACATCTCAAGCTTGGGGGAGATTGAAGTTACTAATGCTTAAATGTCCTATTCATGAACTCCTTAACAATATTATTATCAATAACTTTTATGCTAGGCGTTCTCTTCATGATAAAGATTTACTAGACGCTTCTTGTGCTGGATCATTCACATGTATGAAGGAAGAAGCTAAATGGGATCTACTAGACCGTATTCAAGAGAACACTGAAGCTTGGGAGAATGACAAAGGAAGAAAGTCAGGTATAAACTATGATTATGAATGCATTAAATCTTTCATGGGAACTGATGACTTCCGTGATATTAGTACTGAGTATGGTCTTTATCCTCAAGTTCTTGCAAAATGTTTTAAAGCCTTTGCCTCTTATATTGAAATTCCCAAGAAAGAGTGGGACAAGTACCATGCTCCTTATAAAGACATTGATACCCATGTTCCTGCTAGCATAGAGGTTTATACTGTTGATCCCATTTTGCATGAACCTTATGTTGAGAAAATCCGTTTTCCTCCTAAGGTAAGGGAACATTCCGTTATAGCTAATGTGGTTAGCAAAAGCGCAAAGAAAACTATGGAGCCTAATGAGCTTATTGATATTGAGCCTGTGGTAGCTATTGTGAAAGATCTTGTCACTAGAAATATAGAGGATGAGCACATTGTCTTCTATGAAGACGCTACTAATATTGTTTCTCATCCTTAAAAAAGCTAGAAAAGATAGTGTCCATGTGCATTCTGTTAGAATTGGTAATCATAGCTATTATGGTTTATGTGATATTGGTGCTAGTTCTAGTGCTATTCCTTATGAGCTTTACAGGGAAATTATGCATGAAATTTGTCCTTGTGAGCTTGAGGACATTGATGTGGTTATTCACCTTGCTAATAGAGATCAAGTTTGCCCCATTGGCACTGTAAGAGATGTGTAGATCCTTTGTGGTAAGATTAAATATCCTGCTGATTTTCTAGTACTTGGTAAAGAAGCTAGTAAAACCTATCCTATTATCTTTGGTAGACCCTTCCTGAATACTTGTGGGGCTATTATAGATTGTAGGAAGGAATTTTTTTGACTAAGTTTGATGGAGAGTCTTATGAGTTTAATTTTTCCAAATTTGCCAAAACTCCTTATGAAAATGAACTGCCTAATGAGGATTTCAGGGTTGAACAACTTTCTGCTATTTCTCTTGCTCCTAACAATGCCTTGCAGCAGTTTATGGAAGATCATGAAAGTGATGCCTTCATGAAGGAAAGAAATGAGATTGACGAGGTTTTCCTTCGTCAGCCGGAGCAACTTAAGCATAATCTACCTGTGGAAGACTTGGGAACCACACTACCACCTAAAGGGGACCCTGTTTTTGAATTAAAACCTTTACCTGATGATCTTAAATATGCTTACCTGGATGATAAGAAAGTATATCCTGTTATTATTAGTTCTAAACTTTTAGGAAAGTAAGAAGAAAGGTTATTGGATATATTGAAGAAACATCGAGGAGCTATGGGTTATACTCTTGATGATTTAAAAGGAATTTCTCCTACTATATGTCAGCATGCTATTAATATAGAACCTGATGCAAAACCAGTTGTTGAGCACCAACGCCGTATGAATCCTAATATGAAGGATGTGGTAAGAAATGAGGTATTAAAATTCCTTGATGCTGGTATTATTTACCCTATTGCTGATAGTCAATGGCGTAGCCCTTTTCATTGTGTTCCCAAGAAAGGGGGGATAATTGTTGTGCCTAATGAAGATAATGAGCTTATACCCCAAAGAGTAGTGGTTGGGTATAGAATGTGCATTGATTTTGGAAAGGTTAATAAAGTTACTAAGAAAGATCATTATCCTTTGCCCTTTATTGATCAATTGCTTGAGAGGTTGTCCAAAAAGACTCACTTTTGTTTTCTTGATGGTTATTCTGGGTTTTCTCAAATTGCTGTGAAAGTGCAAGACCAAGAGAAAACCATTTTCACTTGTCCTTATGGCACTTATGCTTATAGGTGTATGCCTTTTGGTTTATGTAATGCCCTTGCTACCTTTCAGAGATGTATGTCTTCTATCTTTCATGGTTTTTGTGAAGAAATTGTGGAGGTTTTCATGGACGATTTTTTCGTCTATGGAACTTTGTCACATCCCAAAATTTTCCAAATTTTGAAATGTGAAAAATAAATAAAGAAATGAATTAATTGTTGAAATTTAGGGTGAAAAGAAACTTTTTGCTTCTAAATGGAAACACCAAAAACCCTTCTTGAACAAAATTTGAATGAAAAGGGCATCCAACAAAATTTCAATCAAGTGAAATGCATTCATCAAAGAATGTATCTTGAAACTTAAATACTTGGAAAAGTTAAACCAAAACCCCAAATCTTAATGAAATAAATCATTTCCAAAGATCAAATGCATTTTATGCATGGAAAGAATCTTGAATTTAAACACTTGAAAAAGTTAAACCAAAACCCTAAACCCTAATGGAATAAATCATTTACAAGATCTCCCTAAGACTATGGATTTGATGCATATAAAAATTCATCAACAAACATTTATAAATGATCAAAAATGATAAACTAAAAATATAAAACCATATAAATTGGTTTCATTCAATTTGGAGCCATGGATAAAAACTTATGAATTTAATAAGATAAAGGAAAATAATTTCCAAGGCTAATAAAGCTCCTAACCAAAATCCAAGCCAAATTGTGAGAAAAATAATCTTAAAAGGATTTAAAAAGAAACAAATATTAAATAAACTTATAAAAATTGGAATCACCAATTTTGTAACTATAAATAAAAAGATATGGATTTTATAAGGCAAACAAAGAAATAAATAAGGAATATATAAAAGACAAATTAAATCTTGGCCAAATCCATAAACAAATGAAAGTTTACTGAATAATAAAAAGGAATAAAATATTATTTAAATAAAATTATATGAATTGAACCATATTCAATTTTTTTTAAATAAAGACAAATTTCCTAAACTAAATAATAAATCACAAGAAAATTATTTAGAAGACAATTTAAAACTTGAATTAAATCCTTGAGTAAATTGAATAAAGATAATCCAAATAAAAATAAAGAAATAAGGATTATTTAAATAAAATTATATGGTCTTTAACCAAATACAATTCAATTTGAATAAAGACAAAATCCCTAATAAAAATGATTAATTAAATCATGAGAAAATAAATAATTGAAATAGCCAAAGTGGATTAAAAGTTATATGATTAACTTAAAATGAATAAAGGATTAATTAAATAGAATTATATGGTTTGGAACCATATTCAAATTCATTTAAATAAAGACAAAAGCCTCATTTAAATAAATATTAAATTATAATAAAATGTTTGATATAATCCAAAGTGAATTATTTACACACACTAATCAATAGTTTAAACCTACTGAAAAGGTTTGGTGAAATTTGAATTCGAATGGAATCTTGAATCAATGGTTTGAATAAAGACACAAACCTCATTTAAAGAAATATTAAACCATTAAAGAATATTTGAATATTCTAAAATGGAATTTTAAACACATTATTAAAATAGTATAAAAACCTACTGAAAATTTGGGAAAGTTTTGAAAACAAATGAGTGTTGAATCATTTGAATAAAATCAAAACAGAAAATAAAAACAGAAAAAATGGAAAAGGGCCCAACCCAACTAAACATAACCAAACCCCCAGCCAATCTGGCCCAACTAAATCCCACCCGGTTCCCCTTTATATCCCCGCAAGCCGTTCATTCTCACCCACGAATCAACCCACTCACCCACTGACGTGTTGGACCCACTTTTGCCACCTCATCATCGTTCTCACCGCGACCAGTTCCTTGTTGGAATTATGCCCTAGAGGCAATAATAAAGATGTTATTATTATAATTCTTGTTCATGATAAAGTTTATATTCCATGCTAGAATTGTATTAAGCGGAAACATTAATACTTGTGTGGTTTGTAAACAACACCGTGTCCCTAGTACGCCTCTATGGACTAGCTCATTGATCAATGATGGTTAAGGTTTCCTAACCATAGACATGAGTTGTCAATTGATAATGAGATCATATCATTGGGAGAATGATATGGTGGATGTAACCAAACTAATGAAGCAATTAGATCGTTTCATCGTGTTCATCTTTGCGAAGCTTTTCCTATGTCAAATATTGTATTCCTTAGACCATGAGATAATGCAACTCCACTGGTACCTAAGAAAGCTTTGAGGTCATCAAACGTCATCCTATGAGAGGGTGATCATAAAGGTGTCTCTCGGTGATCGGAAAGTATCTGGGGTTGTATGTATCGAGATGGAATTTGTCCTCCCAAGTCGGAGAGATATACTGGCCCACTCGGTAATCGATATCAACACCGCTTGCAAGCATGTGGTTAAGGAGTTAATCACAAAGTGATATCGGATTACGGAACGAGTAAAGTACTTTGTGAACGAGATTGAACTAGGTATGACGGCATCACGATCGAATCTCGGGCAAGTAAAATATCGCGAGACGGCGAGGAATATATATATGGGATTGATTGAATCGCATCGTGGTTCATCCGATATGATCATCGATGAATGTGTGGAGTCAATATGGGTGCCTGCACTCCTGTTGATTATTGATAGAAGATCATGTCGCATATTCTCGAACCATAGGTCACACACTTAACGTGTCTCGACGCTAGGATAGATTGGATAATTGGTTTATGAATTTTTTTCGAGTCTCGGATGGGATCCGGATATCACGAGAGGTTCCGAATGGTCCAGAATAAGATTCATATAAGGCAAAGGCAGTTTTTGGAGTTCTAATTGTTCCGGTTAATCGGTATTGTACCGAAGCTTTAGAACCTTCCGGAAGGGGACCAACGTGGCCCCACCTTCCGGAGGGGCATGGGCCTATGAGGGAGTGTCCTGGCGCATTGGGGCACAAGGCCCCATAGGGCCCAGCCGATCCTAGATAAGTTTAAATCGTTTAAACTAGAGATAGGATTTCTAGATAAGGAGAGTTTAAATTGTTTAAACTAGAGATAGGCTTGGAGGAGGGCAAGGGCCGCCCCTCTATATATAGAGGGTGGTGCGCCTCCCCACTACTACACACCTTCCTCCAAGCCCTAGCAGCCTTGCTACCTTCCTCTCTCTCCTCCCGATCGCTTGTAGGCGAAGCCTGCAGTTAAATTCTCCACCATATACACCACGCCGTCGTGTTGTAGATCCAATCTATCTCTCCACCATACTCGCTGGTCCGAGGAAGTAGGAGACGCCGAGGTGCTGCACGCAGCATCTCACGGAGGCACCGCCACTTGTGGTGCTAGATCGGATCGGATCGCGAGGAGGAGAAGCGAGTATGACTACATCACCCACGCTCCGTTAACGCTCACTGCGCGTAATCTTCAAGGGTATGAAGATCTAATCCAATCTCTCTCGTTTGCATCTCCTAGATTAGATCTTGGCTTTCCTCTGTTCGCTCGTAGAAAATTTTGATTTACTATGCCGCCAAACCCTTCAGGGTATCGAGCTAGATCTATGCGTAGATGTGTTTCACGAGTAACGCAACATGGTTGTTGCGGCGCTGATGTTTTACGTTGCAAGCCTCTTGTTTGTGTTCTTCTTATGACGCGGATAGTGATATTGAAGCGGTCCAGCCAACCTTACGCGACGTCGTCGAGACCGGCTCGCACTTGACGTGTGGCTTGTACAACACATGCGGCCGGTGGATGCCGCCTCACTATAGTTGTCATGGGATTAATACTGAGTTTGGCAACCATAATATCACCGTTGTGGCTTTCCGTAGGTAAGAATCGTTTAGCATCTACTCCCATAAGCCACGTAAAACATGCAACAACAAAGTAGAGGCGCCTAACTTGTTTTTGCAGGAGTGTTTTCTGTGATATGGTATGGCCCAAGATGTGATGTGTATATTGTATGCGATGATCATGTTTTGTAATGTTTCACGACTTGCATGTCGATGAGTACACAACGGCAGGAGCCATATGGTTGTCTTTATAATTGTGTATGACCGCGAGTCAACTTCTTATACGCCATGTAATAGCTTCACTTTATCGCTAAGTAGTTAGCAATAGTTGTAGTTGCTATTCGTTGTGGATGCAATCATGGTGGAGTGATGGAGATCATGCCAACGCACAAGATGGAGATCATTTGAAGATTGGCTATACCATGTCACATAAAGTTATATGCATGTGATGTTTATCCTTTATGTATCTTATTATGCTTAGATCGCGACGGTAGCATTATAAGATGATTCCTCACTTAAAGATCAAGATAAAACTGTGTTCTCCCCAAGTATGCACCGCTATGAAAGTTCGTGTCCAAGCATCACGTGATGATCGGGTGCTATAGACTATGCTCACATACAACGGGTGCAAGCCAGTTTTTGCACACGCGGAAATACTTGGGTCTAGCTTGACGAGCCTAGCATGTACAGACATGGCCTCGGAACACAAGAACCGAAAGGTTAAGCATGAGTCATATGAATGATATGATCGACACTTTGTTGTCCACCATTGAAACCACATCTCTTCTCGTGATGATCGGATTAGGTGTGGTGAATTTGGATCGTGTTCACTAAACAACTTGAGGGATGTTGAATTTAGTGGGAGTTCATCTAGTAATTTGATTAAGTTGAACTATTTATCATGAACATAGTCTAAATTGTACTTGCAAATACTGTAGATCCAATGGCCAAGTCCAACTTCAACTTCAACGTTTTTGCTGAGAAAGAAAAGCTTAGGAACAATGGGTCTAACTTCACCAATTGGTTCCGCAATCTAAGAATCATTCTGTCTGGCGGACAAAAGGACTATGTCCTTGGGAAAGCGTTAGGTGACCTCACCGCAATCGCTACTACCGATGAGAAAGCTGTCTATGAGTCGTGCAAAGATGATTATGGTGTGATTAAGAGCACCATGTTGTTTGCTATGGAACCGGAGCTTCAAAATCGTTTTGAAACCTATCCCGGGCCCTTTGAGATTCTCGAGGAGCCGAAAACCATGTTTCACTCAAGCCCGCTCGAGAGATATGAGATCTCCGAGAAGTTCTTTAACCGCAAGATGGAGGAAGGAGTTCCATTAGTGAGCACGCCATAAAGATGTCGGGCTACACTCAACGCTTGAGCAACTGGAATGCACGATTCTGAGGATCTCAAGATTGACAGGGTTCGCAATCACTCCCTCCCAGCTACAAAAGTTTTGTAGTGACTCATAATCGATTGGCTCCTTGACACGATCACCGAGCTCTTCGCAGTCAAGGTTGCGGAAGTGGACATCAAGAAGGATAATCATGTGTTGATGGTCAACAAGCCCTCCTTTAAGAAAGGTAAGGAGCAAAGAAGCCCTTCAAGAAGGGCGGCGAAGCGCAATGCCCTCGCCGAGAAGAAGCTCAGTCTGGTCCTAAGCCGACACCGAAAGTGCTTCTATTGCAAGGACAGTCACCGAAGCGCAAATGTCCAAGTACTTAGCGACAAGAAGGTGGCACCATCAAAGGTATATTTGATATACATGTTATTGATGTTTTCCTTACTAGCCCTCTTGTAGTGCCAGGTATTTGATACCGTTCGGGCTAATATTTGTAACTCGAAACAGGAGCTACGGAATAGACGGCGGCTTGCGAGGGATGAGGTGACGATGCGCGTTGGCAACGGATCAAGAGTTGATGTGATGGCCGTCGGCACACTCTCCTTAGTTTTACCTTCAGGATTAGTTTTAAACCTTAAATAAATGTTATTATGTGCCTGCGTTGAGCATGAACATTATTTCTGGATCGTGTTTATTGCAAGACGGTTATTCATTTAAATCAGATAATAATGGTTGTTCTATTTATATGAGTAACATCTTTTATGGTCATGCACCTCTTATGAATGGTTTATGTCTTCTAAATTTCGAAAGGGATGAAACACACATCCATAACATTGAGGCTAAGAGATGCAAAGTAGATAGTGATAATACTACTTATTTGTGGCATCGCTCAGGTCATATTGGTGTAAAGCGCATGAAGAAACTCCATTCGATGGACTTTTGGAGTCTCTTGATTTTGAATCATTTGACACATGCGAACCATGACTCATGGGCAAGATGATCAAAACCCGTTCTCCGATGATGGAGCGAGCAACGGACTTGTTGGAAATCATACATACCGATGTATGTGGACCGCTGAGTGTTTCGACGCGCGGTGGATATCGCTATTTACTCACTTTTACCGAGTACTTAAGTAGAGATGGGTATATCTATTTAATGAAACATAAATCAAACATTTGAAAAGTTCAAGGAATTTTAGAATGAAGTGGAGAACCATCGTAACAGAAAGATTAAGTTTCTACGATCCGATCGTGGGGGCGAATATTTGAGTTATGATTTTCTCACGCATCTTAAAGCAAGTGGAATCGTTTCACAACTCACGCCACCGGAACACCACAGCGCAATGGTGTTCGAACAGGAATCGAACCCTATTAGATATGGTCCGATCAATGATGTCTCTTATTGATTTGCCGTTATCATTTTGGGGTTATGCATTAGAAACCGCATTCACTTTAAATAGGGCTCCATCTAAATCCGTTGAGACGACACCGTATGAACTGTGGTTTGGTGCTAAACCTAAGTTGTCGTTTCTTAAAGTTTGGGGATGCGCTTACGCCAAGAAGTTGATGCCGACAAGATCGAACCCAAAGCGGAGAAATGCGTCTTCATAGGATACCCTAAGGAAACCATTGGGTATACCTTCTATCACGTAACCGAAGGCAAAGTGTTTGTCGAAGAACGGTTCCTTTCTTGAGAAGGAGTTTCTCGAAAAGAAGTGAGTGGGAGGAAAGTAGAGCTAGACGAGGTTATTGAACCTTCTCTTGAATTGAGAGTAGCGCAAAGACTGAAATTGTTCCGGTCACCTTTGCACCAACAATAGAGGAAGCTAATGACAAATATCATGAAGCTTTGGACGATGTCTCATCGAACGTCGCAGTCGACAAGGTCGCGTGCCCCTCCTGAGTGGTACGGCAACTCGTCTTGGTGTCTTGTTAGTAGAAGAGTGAACCTACGAACTATGAGGAAGCGATGATGAGCCCAGACTCGAGAAATGGTGGAAGCCATGAAATCAATTGGGATCCATGAGCGAAAACCAAGTATGGACTTTGGTGGACCCTCCTAGCGACCGAAGGCCGTTGAGTGCAAATGGATCTTCAAGAAGAAAACGGACGCGAATGGTAATGTTACGCCTAAAGCACGGCTTGTCGCGAAAGGTTTTCGACAAGTTCAAGGTGTTGACTACGATGAGACTTTCTCTCCGTAGCGATGTTTAAGTCCATTCGGATTTTATTAGCAATTGCTGCGTTTCATGATTATGAAATATGGCGATGGATGTCAAGATCGCTTTCCTCAATGGGAACATTGATGAAGAGTTGTATATGATGCAACCCAAGGTTTTGTCGATCCTAAGGATGCTAGTAAAGTATGCAAACTTCACGCTCCATTTATGGACTGAAGCAAGCATCTCGGAGTTGGATCCTTCGTTTTGATCAAGTGATCAAGAGCTTTGGATTTGTTCCAAATTGCTACGAAGCTTGTATCTACAAGAAAGTGAGTGGGAGATCGGTGACGTTTCTAGTACTATATGTGGATGACATATTGATTATTGGAAATGACATCAACATGCTTAACGATGTGAAGAGTTATTTGAACAAGTGTTTTTCAATGAAAGACCTAGGTGAAGCTGCTTATATATTGGGCATCAAAATCTATAGAGATAGACAAAGACGCCTGATAGCTTTAAGCCAGAGTACATACCTAGACAAGGTTCTGAAAAGGTTCAGAATGGATAAGGCAAAGAAAGGTTCAATGCCTATGTTGTCGTAAGATATTGAGCAAGGCTTGTCCACCTACCAGAAATGATAGGGAAGCTATGAGCAAAGTGCCTTATGCCTCGCCATAGGTTCCATCATGTATGCCATCTTGTGTACTAGACCGGATGTGTCCAATGCTCTTAGTTTGACGAAAGGACATCAAAGTGATCCAGAGTGGAACATTGGACCGTGAAGAACATCCTAAAGTACCTAAATAGAACTAAAGAAATGTTCTTAGTCTATGGGGTGATGAACTTGTCGTAAAGGTTACGTCGATGCTAGTTTTGACACCGACAAGGATGATTCCAAATCTCGAGAGGATACGTTTATATTTTGAATGGAGGAGCTGTGAGTCGAGAAGTCAAAGCAAAGCGTGATCGCGGGATCTACTGAGAAGCGGAATACATGGCTGCTGAAGGCGTCAAGTGAAGGAGTTTGGATCGAAACTTCATCATCGAGCTTGGGTTCCAAGTGCATTGGACCCTGGAGATATTGTGTGACAACACCGCGCCATAGCACTCTAAGGAACCAAGATATCATCCAAAGACCAAGCATATCAACATAAGTTTCATATAATCCGAGATTATATAGCGGATGGAGATCCAAGATTAGCAAAGTACATACGGATCGAATGTCAGATCCATTGACTAAACCTCTTCCACGTGTAAACATGATCAACACCTCGATTGCCATGGGTGTGAGATTGTTGCCGATGTAAACTAGATTATTGACTCTAGTGCAAGTGGGAGACTGTTGGAATTATGCCCTAGAGGCAATAATAAAGATGTTATTATTATAATTCTTGTTCATGATAAAGTTTATATTCCATGCTAGAATTGTATTAAGCGGAAACATTAATACTTGTGTGGTTTGTAAACAACACCGTGTCCCTAATGCGCCTCTATGGACTAGCTCATTGATCAATGATGGTTAAGGTTTCCTAACCATAGACATGAGTTGTCAATTGATAATGAGATCATATCATTGGGAGAATGATATGATGGATGGACCCAAACTAAGCGAAGCAATTAGATCGTTTCATCGTGTTCATCTTTGCGAAGCTTTTCCTATGTCAAATATTGTATTCCTTAGACCATGAGATAATGCAACTCCTGGTACCGGAAGAAAGCTTTGAGGTCATCAAACGTCATCCTATGAGAGGGTGATCATAAAGGTGTCTCTCGGTGTGATCGGAAAGTATCTGGGTTGTATGTATCGAGATGGAATTTGTCCCTCCCAAGTCGGAGATATATACTTGGCCCACTCGGTGTCGATATCAACACCGCTTGCAAGCATGTGGTTAAGGAGTTAATCACAAAGTGATATCGGATTACGAACGAGTAAAGTACTAACGTGAGCGATATTGAACTAGGTATGACGGTACCGACGATCGAATCTCGGGCAAGTAAAATATCGCGAGACGAAGGGAATATATATATGGGATTGATTGAATCTGGCATCGTGGTTCATCCGATATGATCATCGATGAATGTGTGAGTCAATATGGGTGCCTGCACCGCTATTGATTATTGATAGAAGATCATGTCTCCATATTCTCGAACCCGAGGTCACACACTTAACGTGTCTCGACGCTAGGATAGATTGGATAATTGGTTTATGAATTTTTGTTGAGTGTCGGATGGGATCCGGGATATCACGAGAGGTTCCGGAAAGGTCCGGAGAATAAGATTCATATAAGGCGATGCAGTTTTGAAGTTCGGAATTGTTAAGTTAATCGGTATTATGCAAGCTTCTAGAACCTTCCGAAGGGGACCAACGTGGCCCCACCTTCCGGGAGGGGCATGGGCCTATGAGGGAGTGTCCCGCATTGGGCGGGGCACAAGGCCCCATAGGGCCCAGCCGATCCTAGATAAGTTTAAATCGTTTAAACTAGAGATAGGATTTCTAGATAAGGGGAGTTTAAATTGTTTAAACTAGAGATAGGCTTGGAGGAGGGCAGGGCTGGCCGCCTCTATATATAGAGGGTGGTGCGCCTCCCCACTACACACCTTCCTCCAAGCCCTAGCAGCCTTGCTACCTTCCTCTCTCTCCCTCTCTGTTTGTAGGCGAAGCCTGCAGCAGAAATTCTCCACCATATACACCACGCCGTGTTGTAGATCCAATCTATATCTCCACCATACTGCTGGTCCGAGGAAGGAGGAGACGTCGAGGTGCTGCGTGTGCATCTCACGGAGGCACCGCCACTTGTGGTGCTAGATCGGATCGGATCGCGAGGAGGAGAAGCGAGTACGACTACATCACCCACGCCCGATTTAACGTTCATGTCTGAATCTTCAAGGGTATGAAGATCTAATCCAATCTCTCTCGTTGTTTGCATCTCCTAGATTAGATCTTGGCTTTCCCTCTGTTCGCTCTGTAGAAAATTTTGATTTACTATGCCGCGAAACCCTTCATTCCTCCCCCTTTCCCCCGAGCATTTTCTGCGTTGAATTCGCGGTGTCAATTCGAGTGAATGACGCACTAATCCTATCCAGTGATGAAGCTCGTTAAATCGCCTCTCTCCTCTCTCCCTTTCCCCCCAGTCATCACACCACAAGAGCCCCCAGGCTGTCCATAATATTGCTCGAAACCCCACTGCCTCCGACGAGTTCCCCGTCGAATTCCGGCGAGCCTCGACCCTCTCTTACCTCATAGATCACACAAGCTTGATCCCCATCATCTCACGCACCTGCCAGTGGTCTCCATTCGCCCGTGCATGCCCCATAGCCTCGCCTTCGTCTTTGTCTGAGCGCCACCGACGGCTACCTCAACTCCGACGAGCTCCCCCGGTAATCCCTGACCGCCCCTCTCACTCTCAGTGACGCTCGTATACTCACTGGATTCTTGCGCATCTAACGACACCATCAGCTTGCCTTCCCGTGCCTTGCACCCTTGCCAACGACGACGCCCGAGATTGCCCATCGCCAGGACCATCTCCGGCAAGCAATCGCTAGCAACTCCGTGCGCCCCTCGACCAACGACGACTGTCGTGGTGGTGGCACGGCAGATGCCATGGGTAGGCTAAAGTATGGGACCGATGGATGCTAGTGGGATCTGGGGAGGGAAGATGCAACTGTCTTTACACTCAAGCTGCCAAAGTGATGAACTTTATTTCTCTCTTGATGGGTTACAAGTGCTCCTTGAGCTGTTTACAGGGGTACAATGTGAATCTCCCCAGCCTAACGTTGCTCAAAAGACTCTCCTCCCTCGTGGTCCAAACCTCCCTTATAAAGGGTGCCTTGGGTGCCCTTAGGTCGACGGGCAAGCATATTCGTGGAATATGCTTGTCCCAAAATAATGGTTCGCGGCCTCCTTTCCCTCGCCCTTCTAATGACGGCAAAGGTCCAGTGGTCCCCTCCTGCGTGCCTCGGGCTCCGGGACTGTCACCCTCGTGACCTCCTTCGCTCCTCGGCCGTGCATCCTTGTCTCTTGTGCTTGGCCTGTCCGATTCCTTCTAGCTGCAGCTATGGTTTGACCTGGGCTTCTCCTTCTCCTGCAAGCTTCGTTTAATTTGGCCTTACCTCACGTTATTCGCTCGTTCCTTACGCATGAAGATCATTTGGGTAACCCGCCGAGTTTCTCATTAACTCGGCCAGTAACCACTTGATACTGTACATGAGCTTCTTGCCTCCATTCATCGTGACATATCCATGATTCGCCGACCTAGGCCAGAATTCGGCAACTTGACGGGACAGTACCTCTGTCTTTCCCGTCTCGACCTACCCGAGGTTAACCCCGACATTAGTCCCCGGTGGTGTGGCCTGCCCATTACTTTGTCCGGTATATCATTCATCTTTCTTTAGTCTTGTTCTCGAGCTATGGCCTCGTCAAAGTTTCCTCGTTCCTTCCATCATACGCTACGTCCTACGTGTCACCCCATCATTGCTTTCCTAGTTTTTTGGTCCTTTTACAGCATTCTTGACAAGCCACGGTGAACCACAGCCTGCTTCGCCGCGTTCTGACGCCTCGTGTTCCGCTCCGCTTGGGATCGTAACAACTTTTCTTTGTATGTGGCCGTTGGTGTGGCTCCATTCACCGTCGTGCGTTTGTGCTACCCCACGATCCACACGGGTAACTGCCACACCCACGATCCCACTCCCCTGTTCATTGCTTGCCTATAAAGTGGGGAAACGCGCCCGTTGGGTTCACTTTTCCCCTTATCGCTCGCGTCCGCTCTCCTTCTTCCCTTCGTCTGTGTGCTCTCTTGCCGCTCCGCCGCCGCTCACCAGCCAGAGCTTCCGCCGGCGAGGATTCCACGGCGTCGTTCGGCCTTTTGCCAGCTCTCTGGTGTGCCCGCCGCCACGGTGAGTCCTTCTCGCCATCTTGCCCTGTCCTTGCTCTAGATCGATCCGCACAATTTCCGTGACTCGGCGGTTTCTCCTCTTTTCGCCATTGTTTTCGTGCTAAGTTCACGGCCTGTAGCTCTAAGCTCTCTCCTCCGCCGATTTTCCTCCCATGATCTCTCGTGAACTATGTCTAGTTCGTTTAGCGGTGCTCTAGTTGAGGACGATGACGCTGGCTCCGGGCTGGCGTGGATCGTGGCGGGCTCTTGATCACGCCAGCCGGTGAGTGGCTCATCCGAACTCGGATTCTGCCGAGGTTTCTGTCGTTACCCGTGCGAATCCTCTCCGGTTCTCGAGAGGGTGAGTATGTGGTTTTCATGTCCCACCGCGCGGCTTGGTCTCCCTCTTAGCGATTTCGCTAGAGAATTTCGACATTTACTTGACCGCATCACCTTCTGCGAACGCCATAGCTTCTCTTTCCGCTTTCATCTCCCGGAGGTTACTTGACTGTGGCCATCGGTACATGTCGGTCGGTTCTTCCGGATCCGCTCAACGTTGTTCCGACAAATCTCTACATCCTTCCGAAGTTGCTCACCCAATGTGGGCGGCATCTATTACACCTCGGAGGAAATCCGTGTTCCCGTCACACGGGTTGGAGTCGCATGAAATGGCACAAGTCATTCTTCTACGTCAAGAACGGAGGCGGAAGACAAGATTCGGCTCCCACCGTTCTCAATCGGCCCCCTTCCAAAGTGAACTGGCTATATAATCCGAGAAAACTCATGCCTTGGCCGAGGCTTTCAGATTCTAAAAGAGTTTATCCGGCCGGGCGGCGAAGACCGATGGCAACCTTTATCGGTGGCGGATCTCGCTTCTTCCAAAGCGGACCCACAAGCTTTGCTACATGAGTGGTCCTCTTGATCCAACCGAGTCTCGACCGTGGAGTTGGACAACTATCTTATTCATAAGCGCGTCCGAGCTATCTTCAAGACCGAGATGCCTGAGGATTGGTCCTGGGGGTTAAAACCATTTACCCGCGACAATCCGCCTCCCGAGGTATGCCTAATCCTCAGTACTCTATTTCTCCTTAATTCCTTGAGACTGGTTTACATGATTTTCTTTCTCCTCGTCCTGCAGAGGTTTGCAGAGCAGAAGGACGAGGATGCGAGGTTCTGCAGCTCCCTTGGCCCGCAGACTGGAGTGCCCCGGATACTGGTGAGCCGGACTCCGAGGAGTTCGTCCCTAACTCGGATCCTTCTCCGGCTCGAGCTCGCGGCAAAACTCCAGCGCAAGAAGAGGAAGGTGATTCGGACGAGGTCCAAGTTCTTGAGGTAGTTGCCGCCAGGCCTATTTCTTATGCATTTCCGGCTTCTACTTTCCCAGCTAATCCGGCCGGTCAGGTTCACAACGCCGAACCTATTGCTTCCCGCCTCCTACCTCGGGAAGCGGGGCTCTGCTAGTGCCTCGAGGCGGCTCTAAGAAGCGAATAAAGAAATCACGAATCCTCCCAGCGCAAGACTATGCCCGGGTTGGTAAGTTCTTTTGCCTATATTTCTTGTTTCTCTCTCGCTTCCCATACCGATGAATCTTCTTTCTTATTTTGGCAAGGTGCTCCGTCTGTTAAACCCGCGGTCCTAGCATGACTAGCCGTCCGATTCGCCGCCATCTCCTCCTCCGCCGATGATAATCGAATTCCTAGTCCTATTCGTCCGCTTCTCCCCTGTCAGAATACGTCACCGCTGCCGTGATGCCCCCGAGACTCCTCCCATTGATCTGGATCCGATCCGCCCGACGTTTTAGCCGAGCCACTGTCCTTCTATGGGTCCCAGATTACCATTGAGCCTCCATCTACTCCTGCAGGTTCCACGGTCATCCCGACCTCTGCCGAGAAGGTCGTTGCCCGGCGCCCGCGAGCTTAACCTCCATTGATCCTAAGGACTCGTCCCTACTGGAGGCGCAACTTCCTTCCGTGCCTCTTCTAAGGAGAAGCAGCGTTATTGCCAAGACTTCTTCTCAAAAGGTCTTGCCGCACTTCTCACCGAGTATTGCGAGGCGCCAAGAAAGGAGCATCCGCCAAAGTCATCATTACCTCGCCACCGGCAGCCGACTTGCTCTTCATAAGAGTCCTCGCGATCGCTGGTCGCCGCCCTCTGAGGTAAAGTTTTAACTCGGACAAAGCGGAACAGCCTTGAGCGCTGGTTGAGTTTGCCAATAATCGGAATGTCACCGGTTCGAGGGTAATCCACCCAACCAACCTTTTCGACATCGCCGGTGACTACCATGCCGCCTACTTTATCATTGATACGAACAAGATGAATGCGGTAATTGTTTTATCTCCGAGTCTTAAATTATTTTCCAGATGTTATCATACTCTCTAGTCCCCGAAACTTGCAAGGAAATAACTTGTTGTATGCTTGGAAGTTTGACTTATTTATATTTCTAAGGTTTGTTAGTCCGGCCATCTAGTTCGTAGTTTATTCGGACGTGATGTAGCTTTGAATATCCGTTCCCCTAGAGTCGAGTTAAGTCCTTCTTGACTCGGATGTGGCATAGCTTTGAATATCCAGCCACCTAGAGCCGAATTAAGCTTTGCTTGATTTGGATCTAGTATAGCTTTGAATATCCGGCCACCTAGATCTGAGTTGAGCTTTGCTTGATTCGGATCTGGTATAGCTTTGAATGTCCAGCCACCTAGAGCCGAATTGAGCTTTGCTTGATTCGGATCTAGCTTAGCTTTGAATATCCAGCCACCTAGATCTGAATTAAGCTTTGCTTATTTCGGATCTAGCTTAGCTTTGAATATCCAGCCACCTAGATCTGAATTAAGCTTTGCTTGGTTCGGATCTAGCTTAGCTTTGAATATCCAGCCACCTAGAGCCGAATTGAGCTTTTGCTTGATTCGGATCTAACTTATCTTTGAATATCCAGCCACCTAGATCTGAATTAAGCTTTGCTTATTTCAGATCTATTGCTGAATATCCGTACCTAGAGCCGAATTGAGCTTTTGCTTGATTCGGATCTAACTTATCTTTGAATATCCAGCCACCTAGATCTGAATTAAGCTTTGCTTATTTCAGATCTGGTATTGCTTTGAATATCCAGCCACCTAGAGCCGAATTAAGCTTTGCTTGATTCGGATCTAACTTAGCTTTGAATATCCAGCCACCTAGATCTGAATTAAGCTTTGCTTATTTCAGATCTGGTATTGCTTTGAATATCCAGCCACCTAGAGCCGAATTAAGCTTTGCTTGATTCGGATCTAATTTAGCTTCTACTTGTTGTTTTATAACTTTGCTTCCTTGCTCAGGTTGCACATGACCGATGATCACGAGTTCCAGAGGTTGCTTTTTTCGCACCGTAAGCTGGAAGAGAAGTACGAGAAAGTTCTGCCCGTGGCAAGGAAGGCTGGTAAGTCAATAATTCGTTTTCCTTATTTCCTCCTTACTCATATACTCGTCCGCGGAATGCCGGCTCACCTCTTATTGAATAGGTAATATCAATAACCTCAATATCCGCCTTGAAAAGAAGATCAAGACCTTGGAAGGTTAGTTTCCTTTCTACTTCCTTTCTTCTCCTTTCAGTATCTAAACTAAGTTTCCTTATTGCGTTGTGGCAAAGCCGATTGCAAGACTTTGCAGTGTCGCAACAAGATTGCATGCCCATGCCTGACGTGATGCTTCATTTTTTAGAACAAACCGCAGTTCACTCGGCGCAACTACAAGAGAAAGACGATGAGATAGCTCGTCTGAAATCCGAGGTGAATACACTCAAGCTCTCTCAGAAATCTGAGCTAAAAAAGGTTGACCAAGAATTTGCCGAGGAGAAGAATCGGCTGACTCTGGATGTACAGAAGAGCAAAGAGCTCCTCGTCTGCCGAACTTAAAACTCGTGGTTTGAGCGAGGAACTTGCTCGTTCGAGAAGAGTAAAACCGCTTGGGCCAAAGACCTTCGATAATGATGAGCTATATTCATCGTAAGTTATTTGGCCTGGCCGAGCTAAAAATTTTCTTTGTCTTCGCTGCTATCCTTTGACATGTTCATGTTTTTCGCAGATCCCTTCCCCGAGGCCAAACCCGTGAGTTCTAAAGCTGTTCTTGCAGCTCGCTCGTCGAGGTGAACTGATCTTTATTGACTTTGAATATTCGATGGAGGATTTCTTGGTTGCCGTTGGTGCTGCAGCTTGGTCCGATGAAAATCATGGGGGACTTGCGAGCCGCTATCAAAGCTTACCATGCACTCGGCCGAATACCTCGGGGTCTCCCGATATCGGCGAGGTCAAGTTATTGGTGACCGGTGAAGGCATCCGAGAGACGATTGAGTCTCTGGAGGGAATCTAACGCTGCGTCGGGTGCCGACATGGCCCTTCGTAATCATGTCATGGTATGAAGATATCTCTTGACATTCGATGAATCTGACCTTGGCTCCATTTGGGTTGAAGATCCGACCTTTGTTGCTCTTCGCAAGCTCGGGCTTTCCACTCGTCGAGTATGCCGACGTGCACACTTGGAATGAAGGGCCGAGTTTTCTCCCGGATCTGGATCGAGGTCGCGGTGAAGGTGCTTCGGTGATGATTCAGTGAGCACGGGAAGGTGAGGATGATTCGCCACATCCGATAGCTCAAATCAAGCTCGATAGCGGCGATGCACGATCTTCCTCCAAAGGCACCGGGCATTCTACCGCGCGTACTGACGCTCCTGAACCACCTCGCGATACCGCCGAAGCTACACCTGGGTCGGCGGAGGGCGAGGCGACCTCAGTCGAAGTCCCTCCTTCTTCGGAGTGCCCCGCACCTGAGCAAGTGGTTGCCCCTCCAACGAACAACGCCTAGGTTATTCGCTATCCCTGGTATGCCGGGCGCACAATGTAGACGAAAAATTTGTCAACTCGTATGATTCGAGGCTCTTTTGCTATATGTCGTTGAGATTCTTGGTTAAATGGATGCTTATCCGAATTCTTGCCTCGTTGGCTCGTAATTTCTTCATCTTTCAGGGTTCAATTTTTGCCGTTATTTTGATGATCTTATTCAGGCATTGTCGCTGAATATCTAAGTTGTTGACCTGCTTTCAACATAAGATAATTACTCCGTTGTGGAGGTAAGCAACGATCACTGGATCGTCGTTTACCGTGCAGAACTTCCTTTTATAAATTAAGTTTCGGATATGACTGCGTTTAGCATAGGTTTGATGTATCATACGGTAGTCTCCGAGTCGCTGGCTTAAATGCCGAAGTTTACATGTCTACGAATTTGACATATCCTATGATAATCCCTGAGTCAATGCTTTGGGTACCTGGGTGCATATTCGTAACATGAAAGAAACACAACATATGGCATTCGCCGAGTCACTGCTCTGGTCGCCAATGTTCAAGTATGTAACGCGAAAGAGATAGATATACCATGTGGCAGTCCCCGAGCTATTGCTCTGGATGCCGAGGTCTGAACATATAAGACCAAATAATCATTGCATATGGCAGTCCCCGAGTAACTGCTCTGGGTGCCGAGGTTCTAATATCAAACATGAAATAACATCACGTATGGCAGTCCCCGAGTAACTGCTCTGGGTGCCGGGTTTCAAATATCAAATATGAAACAACATCACATATGGTAGTCCCCGAGCTATTGCTCTGGGTGCCGAGGTTCAAATATCAAACATGAAACATCACATATGGCAGTCCCCGAGTAACTGCTCTGGGTGCCGAGGTTCAAATATCGAACATGAAACAACATCACATATGGCAGTCCCCGAGTAACTGCTCTGGGTGCCGAGGTTTGAATACATGATATGAAATAAATATAACCTACGGCCGTCCCCGAGTCAACGCTTTCACAGGTGCCGAGGTTCAAATACATCATTGGTTTTTTGACCTTGAGATACAATCCTATGAGTAAAATGGCCGAAGTAACGCCACATTCCAGGGGCGCTTCGTTTCTTCACCAGCTTTGTTTGCCTTGCCTTCTCCAGGGGATTGAGCATCAATCAGATAATATGCATCGTTGTGCAATGCTTTGCTTACGATAAATGGTCCTTCCCATGGGGGTGATAATTTGTGCATGCCGTGCGTTGCACCAGCCGGAGGACTAAATCTCCTTCTTTGAATACCCTTGGATTCACTTTCCTGCTGTGATACCGCCGTAAGTTCTGTTGATAAATGGCCGATCGTGATAATGTCAACTCTCTGGCTTCTTCCAACAGGTCTACGGCATCCTGCCGAGCTATTTCATTTGTTTCAGAGGTTGTGTACTGAGCGACTCTTGGCGAATCATATATTATGTCGGCTGGGAGTACGGCCTCTGCCCCGTATACCAGAAAGAATGGAGTGTAACCTGTTGACCTATTCGGAGTAGTTCGAAGGCTCCATAATACGGCTGGGATTTCTTCGATCCAACATCCTGCCGACCGTTGCAAAGGTTCAACAAGTCGTGGTTTTATTCCTGATAACACCAGTCCATTAGATCTTTCAACTTGTCCGTTGGATGCTGGGTGTGCCACCGATGCAACATCTAGTCTTATGTGCTTCTCTTGGCAAAATCTGGCGAAGGCTCCTTCTGCAAAGTTCGTGCCATTATCCGTAATAATGCTATGTGGGTATCCGTATCTTAAGATGATATCCTTGAGGAATTTCACTGCTGTGTGCCCATCACACTTTTTGATTGGTTTTACTTCAATCCATTTCGTGAACTTGTCTACCATAACCAAGATGTGGGTCATTCCTCCTCTTGCCACGGAAAGGTCCTACCATGTCTAAACCCCATACGAAAATGGCCATGTGATGGGTATTGTTTTTAACTTACCGACGGCATATGTATTCCAAGTTGCATATCTCGACACCCATTGCACTTCTTAACTAATTCTTACGCCTCTTTAACGCCACACAAGAAAATCCATGCCGAATGCCTTGGCTACTAAAGCGAGATGAGGCATGGTGCCCACATTCTCCTTGGTGTATATCTAGAAGGATTTCGACCTTCTGTGGGACTCACGATTTCGCAATATGTTTGTTACGCTTCTCTTATATAACTCATTGTTTATGATTGTATAGGCCTTTGCTCTTCGGACGGTTTGTCGGCTAATACTTCATTACTCGGCAAGATCGTCTTTAGGTAATAAAATATGGGTTGCGCCCATATCGGCGTTCTTTCTGCAGTGATTTCACTCATCTCCATGTTCTTCACGACATACATACCTCGGCTCTTTCCATGATTGCTATTACCTCGCTGTCCCCTCTTTAGGGGTTCCGAATCTTCTGCGGATCTATCTCCATTGGCGTATGACTTTCGGGATAAAGATTGATTCGGATTCGTGATGGGTTTATTGACGGTTTCGAGGTGCTCGAGGCTATACCCGGAATCGATTGCCGGTTGATCCTAATTTTGACAATGTGTCGCCAGTCATTTTCCGCCGTGGTATGTGGTGGAATTCACATCCTTCAAAATATCCACCGATCTTACGCACATGGAATCAGATAAAGCCATATTAGCATCTAATGCGTCCCAAGTGCCCGACACTTGTCGTACTACCATATCCGAGTCGCCAGTAGCATAGGATTCGCGATTCCAATTTCTTTTGCCACTTTTAATCCATGGACTAGTGCTTCATATTCAGCTACATTGTTGGACGCAAAATGTATTTGCGACATACTTCAATTGATCTTTTTAGGCGAGGTCAAGACTATTCCTGCTTAAACCGTTCCTTAGTTTGGAACCATCAAAATGCATTGTCCAAGAATTCGGATCTGGCAAGGGTGGCTCATATTGCACCTCGCCCAATCTACGAGAAAATCGGCGACACCGAGATTTGATTGCATCTCTTCTATCAAATTGTGGAGCATACGGTGATAACTCGATCGCCCATTTTGCTATTCGCCACTCGCATCTTTGTTGTTCAATATGTCGCTATGGGTGCCTCACATATTACTCGATGGGATGCTCTTCAAAGTAATGTAGCTTTTTTGCCGACATATATACTCCATAGGCCATCTTACGATAATGCGGATAATTCGCTTTGAAGTGGATAATACTTCACTTAAATAATATACCGCCTCTGAATCGACTTCTACCCTCTTCAAGTCGCTCCACTACAACCACAGTACTAACTACTCGATTGGTAGCCTCTATATAAAGTAGCATAGGTTCTTTCGATAATGGAGAAGCTAAAATGGGTGCCGAACTAGCATCTTTTTCAACTCATGAAACGCAAGGTCACTGGGAGTCCAAATTGAATTTG
The DNA here is from genome assembly GCA_030063025.1 of Avena longiglumis. NCBI lineage: Eukaryota > Viridiplantae > Streptophyta > Magnoliopsida > Poales > Poaceae > Avena > Avena longiglumis. The sequence goes on from CP125975.1 coordinate 542,938,227, forward strand.
TCCGACTTTCTCATTAGTCGATAAAGTGGCGGTTTTCTCTCCTAGCCGACATACAAATCGACTAAGCGAGGAGGCAGCCCGTGAATTTTTGTACATCATTCAAACATCTCGGCAATTCCATTTTTCTATTGCTCTTATCTTCGGATTAGCCTCGATACCTCGGCTGGACACAAGGAACCGAGTAGTTTTCCGCCGCACGCCAAACGTGCATTTCTCTGATTAAGTTTCATTCGAACCTTCTCGTTCGCGAAAGTTTGCCGATATCTTCTAACAGGTTCGCTTTCCTTAGTTTTGATGACTACGTCATCCACATGTACTTGTACATTTTTTCCTATCGATCATGTAAGCATTTTGCATGCACCTTTGATACGTTGCTCGCATTTCTCAGAATGGCATTGTGCGATAACAATAAGCCCGACGGGTAATAAATGCAGTCTTTATTTGATCGGGATTTAAGGTATCTGGTGGAAACGAATACGCGTCTACAAATGATAACAACTCACGGCCGGTCGAGTCAATGACTTGGTCTATTCTAGGCAATGGAAAAGGATCTTTCGGACACGCCTTGTTTAGGTTAGTGTAGTCGATACACATTCGCCACACAATGGCTACATTAGGATCATCTTTTTTCTTTTCTACTAGCACCGGATTTGATAACCAATCCGGATAAAGCACCTCCATGATAAACCCGGCGGCGAGAAGCCGAGCTATCTCATCCCCTATTACTTTTCTCCTGTCTTCGGCGAAGCGGCGGAGAGGTTGCTTCACCGGCCGTGCTCCTGGCCTGACGTTTAAAGAGTGCTCAGCCAACTCCCTCGGCACACCTTGCAGGTCTTGAGTTGACCATGCAAATATGTCCCGATTCTCACGGAGGAAGTTGGTGAGCTCGCCTTCCTATTTAGCGTCAAGACCTGCACCAATAGTAACGGTGCGCTCTGGGAATTGCTCATCAATCTGAAATTTCTTCGTCTCTTTGGTCGGTTGAAAAGAAACACTGCCATGTGGGTTGGCCGCTTGGCATGCTTAATTGTGCCGACCGCGAGGGCTGCTACCTCTGAATCCTTTTTCTCTTGCTATAACCAATGACTCGCCAGATTTGACCCCGAGGCACACTCCATTGACTTCTTGTAATCCTCAGGATCAAGTATCACCCCTTGTGGTCCGTAACTTCATCTTTAGATAACCTATATGACATGCTCATGAATTTGGCGGTAGCGTCGTCCGAGTAGGGCATGATAACAACTTTCCGGATCGACTACTTCAAATTCCAAATTTTCGCCTGCAGCTTATCTCTTGTACCGAATAACACGTCCTCGGACTTCTCCGATGGGCTCACATGAAAGCCGCACGATCCCATGGAAAGTTGTCCTCGTGGATCAGCATGTTCTCGTGATATGCCGAGTTTGTGCATGGTATCTTTGTACATGATGTTTATACCGCTTCCATTGTTGATGAGTACTTTTGAGAATTTCACATTGATACTTGGTCCCACAAATGTCGGATCCAACACAAGTGCGTATGATCTGGACTCGGCATTATTGCAGGGTGATCTTTCATGCTCCAAGTTATCTCCCGATCGTACCATGGTACCTTACCTTGCATCTGGTACAATCTGCGTTCACTTCCATATGTCGCCGCACACTCGCTTGTCCTTCATTGTTGTGAACACACAATAAGACCGTGATGTTCTCAGAATCATTACGTCCAGCATTTGCGGATTTATCCTTCCGTCCTTACGGTTCATTACTTGATGCCTTTGCATCTCTCGATCCGAGTTATCGTACCTCGGGGAGGCGGTAGCATCGATTCTTTGCATTTGCTCCGATTAACTGCGGCTGATCTTTCTTTGTTGCATCGATGGGGAACTGAACTCTGCGGGTTCCCCATCGCATTTTCATCCAGCGCATTGCGGGTTGTATGATTGGATGGTTTAGATGGGTTTGATGTGTGAAACTTACGGCTGATCCAACATGGATTCAAACGTATACTTGCCTCTCTTGCCATTGCTTCTTTTGCTCGGGGTCCATTGCCTCTTTCCATCATTTCTTGCGGTCCTTTGTTGAGGTCCATTTTTACATCGTTGGGTTGCCCGTGACTGGCTGATCTTGCGCTACCGCCACAGGCGAATTATACCTATAATCCGCCTCTCTTCTCTTCTTCCTCTGAAATCCGCCTAGATGACCCGCCAATTCTCTCGTGTCTTGGTCTTGTTGCTCACGATGATCTGCCGACATTAACTCGGTTGGGTTGGGTCACCCAATGCATAGGAGTCCGCTATTCGATAGTTTACGCCGAGGTGGTTGGCATATCTCTCTGCGGCCACAAAGACACCGCCGTAACGGCAGCCTTGCGCGAACCAAGCGATTGCTTGCGACTCAATAACTCCTTCACATGAGTTTCTCGGGTTACACCATCGAGTTAAAACTCTCTATCTGTTTCATTCGCCTCTGCTTGCACATGGCTAGTTGTGGTCTATTCGGTCTCTTGTATGTCTTTGGTAAAGTTGGCGAACATCTCTTGAAATCTAACCAGCGGTTGATACCGCCTGGTTGATTATTCAACCATACCACAGCTGGTCCTTCCAACATCCGTGGGACATACCGCAGATTCCATCTTAGGTTGCCACCGCTATCTTCTGCGGTGGCATAATCAATCAACCGTCTTGTGGCTTGGTACTTCCGCTGTAAGTTTTGTGCCTCTTGCCAACTGAAAATTTGGCACTGGTGGTTCGCCCATGATCCGTGGGCCCAAAACATGCGGACTGGTGGACCTTGCTCTTCTAATAGCTAGCTCGGACCGTATAACCGATCCAATTTTACTCTTGCATCACTTTGGCAAGTCTCATCAGATTCTATCCTGCATCCCATAGTGATTGTCTCCACCTTGGTTTACGTATTCTAGCTCGGAATATCCATCATTATACCTTTCATTCACCTGATTGTAGCTGGCCTCACTTCTCTTTCTTGCCGAGGCTCGGTCTTGGTTGTGGGTTGAGCGGCACTTCTCTCCTTACTTGGTGGGTTTGGTTTTCATGATTGTCTCTTGCGGGTTCTTTTACGCGTGTTCCCCATTACCTCGGCGCCGTCCTTTCCATACTGGGTGGTTTCTCTCCCACTATTACCTCGGCATTGCCTCTGTTCTCATTTGCCTTTCCGGCTATTCTTTGGGTCATATGGAACAATTTGTTTGTTCCTCTTCCACGGTTCTTTTTTCTTTTCTAGCGTTGTTTCGGGTGAAGATCTTTGCCGCAGATAGCAGTCTTGCCCTGCCGAATGAACCATCCGTGAAGCCCTGGTCTTGCGGGTTAGCTCTGAGCATTTCCTCATTTTGCTGGTTCGCGATGCGCAGCTCATTCTCTTTCTTGTTGCTTCACGAGCTTCCCCTGTTAACCCCTCTAGTTCCAATGCTGCGGCATTTGCCGCTCTTAGGTTTTTCGCCGGGGTATTGTACCTCGGCAAACCCAAATCGCCTGATTCGGCTCTGTGAGCTTCATGCTCTTTGTTAATGTCATTCATGAGGTTTTTTCCTCTTAATCTCAGCTCGTCTACCCGCTCGGGTGCGATATCAAGCTTATTAGCTTTTGCATATTCTCTCAGGGTCCTGTTCAAGGATTCCCGCAGGGCTGATACTTTTTTGGCCTCTACCAGCACCTTTTGCCTGGTTTCCTCTAACTCTGCCTGAGCATTTGCCGGATCAAGTATCGGCGCCACAGGTGTGGTTAAGTTCTCTATAGTTGCCTGAAGAATGTTCTCTGGTCTCTCCAGGTGGTCCCTCACTCTAGGTGCCTTTGGGGTGGTGTCATTTAGCTCGGCCAGGTTTGTCACCGGGAATTACCTCGGCGGTTTGCGGTGCGATCTGCTTGGCGGACCATGCACTGCAGCAAGTTCTCTGCTTGACCGGCTAAAGCTGCTCGCCTTGTGTCCTCGCGACCATCACCTCGGCGCTGCCGGATGCTCTCGATGGACAGCTCGGCGCTCGAGGTGGTTCCCCTGCAACAATAACTTTGGTGAGGATAAAGCGTCGGTGATGTCGGCCGCGTAGACCTGTGCTCGCCCAGGCCGATGAAGATCCCGTTGCGTGGGGGGGGGTTTTCCCCTGAAGCTCCCTGCATTGTCTCTGACATAGTCACAGAGACCAAATCTCTGGACCAAGCTAGAAACAACGCGCTCGCCGGTGTTGATGAAGTTTCCCGTCCGGATCACAACTCCGGCTAGCACCGGCTGGCCCCATGGTATGCGAATCGTGGTGGTGGCACGGCAGATGCCATGGGTAGGCTAAAGTATGGGACCGATGGATGCTAGTGGGATCTGGGAGGGAAGATGCAACTGTCTTTACACTCAAGCTGCCAAAGTGATGAACTTTATTTCTCTCTTGATGGGTTACAAGTGCTCCTTGAGCTGTTTTCAGGGGTACAATGTGAATCTCCCCAGCCTAACGTTGCTCAAAAGACTCTCCTTTCCCTCAGGGTCCAAACCTCCCCTTATAAAGGGGTGCCTTGGGTGCCCTTAGGGCTGACGGGGCAAGCATATTCGTGGAATATGCTTGTCCCAAAATGGTAGTTCGGCGGCCTCCTTTCCCTGTCGCCCTTCTAATGACGGCAAGGTCCGTGGTCCCTCCTGCGTGCCTCGGGCTCCGGACTGTCACCTCCGTGACCTCCTTACGCTCCTCGACGCCCGTGCATCCTTGTCTCTTGTGCTTGGCCTGTCAGTTCCTTCTAGCCTGCAGCTATGGTTTGACCACAGGCTTCTCCTTCTCCGCAAGCTTCGTTTAATTCGGCCTTACCTCACGTTATTCGCCTCGTTCCTTACGCATGAAGATCATTTGGGTAACCCGCCGAAGTTCTCATTAACTCGGCCAGGTAACCACTTGATACCTGTACATGAGCTTCTTGCCTCCATTCATCGGCCGACATATCCATGATTCGGCCGACCTAGGCCGTAGCTCGGCAACTTGACGGGGACAGTACCTCTGTCTTTCCCCGTCTCTGACCTACCCGAGGTTAACCCCCCGACAACGACCATGTTGAGCATCAGCACGACCGTGTGAATCTGGCAACGCCCTCCATTCTCTCCCTCGCTTCCTAGATTCACCGGAACATCATCGCCTGAGCGCCACCACCGTTCGCCGTTGAGCCAGCGCTGCCAGTTAGTGACCAATAGATCTAAGCCGTCAGATGCAAATCCTGTGGTTGTGTTAGATGACTTAATCGAACCGTTATTAGATGATCTGAGTCGTGCGATGTAATTTAGATCCAATGATCCACACAAGGCGATCCTCACAAAACAGGATGGGCCAATAGGAAACTGACGCGTGCCTAGATTTTGTTTTAAAAACAAAAAAGGTTCTATTAGATGAATGATTTTGAAAAATTCTTGTCCTGCTTGGCCAAAAATTACAAATTTTATATCATTGGAATCATGAAAATGAAAACTTTGCACCATTCCCTTAGTTTAGTATTTTGCTTCTGGAAATTTAGGTGTTTTTGCAGAAACATTTGTAAGGCTATTTTGGTTATAAAAGTTATTCTAAAAATGCTTTTTGAGTAAAACCTTTTGCAAATGGATTGATTTGAACTCTCTGACCCTCAATGCTAAATTTTGGATTTAAAAATTGTAGAGGTCCCAACCTTTAATAAGGTTGATATCCCTGTGTTTACAATGCTAATCCCTGGATCAATAGCTAGCATCCATAGTTAAGATGTAATATCAAGAAATAAAGGTCATAGTACAACTTTATAACCAGGAATAAAAATATTTCATTACATATTACATGGATCATTTGGCTATCACATTACAATGCAGTAGAATATCTATATAGCATGGAGTCCTTCATGTTCAAAGTGCCACAGGCAATCATGTTGGTTGTAGACTTGTAATCCTAATCAACACACTTCACTAACATCAAACGAACCTGCAACATAATAAGTTACAGCCATAAGGGTCAATACATTTGAATTGTATTGGCAAGTGATACAATGGTAGAATAGTGGTATCTATCATATATATGCATTTGGCTAAGTGGAGCTTAGGATTGCTTTGCTCAAAATAGATTTCCTTATCATTTGAAAACACTAAGTTTTTGTTTTGTCAAAATCACCCAAGGAATCTCCCAATAGAAATTGGTGATCCTTTAACCCTTGTTCAACCACAAGTTTTTAACTTAGAAATTGGGATGAGGAGATTCTTGATAGCTTCCATGTCTTGATGCTCAAATTTTCCATTGTCGGGGACACGGCTAAGTACTTAGATTTTTACTCTCTCGAGAGGTGGTGCACTTTCCCCACAAGACTTGATTTTCATCAAGACAAGATATTTCAGAAGCCTTCCCTTAGACCAAAATGGACGCGCTCCAAACCTATCATCCCCTACCACCAACTGTCCATTTGGCTAAGTTATTGCAACCTATATGATCCAGGCAGAGCCCATAATGCCAAGTGGCTGCACTTGAAGCTTCTCAACATTTGGCAGCTCAAATCTCTTTGTTCCTGGGTGGCATTCCACAAGTGAGATAGACAGGATAGGCCATTGAACAATGGGCCGTGGTAACCACTCAACAAAAATCCATCCATGCAAGTCCCATTCCACCCAGGTGATTCATTCACATAGTTGTTTTATTAAACAAAACACAAGTCATTTGACTTAGAAATATTTCATAGCATGAATATAATCCACCCTTGTTTTATACTAGATAAGCTAAGAATGAGAGTAGTATGGATCTTAACTTAGGGAAAATTCTACTAAGGCATCATCTACTAGGATTTCCCATGGCATAGCATACTTAGTAAAAATTCCATGCAAGACCTACTCAAAACATCACTAATGCATAGTGAAAATAATGGGACAAAAGTATGAAGCACCACTTGCCTTTTTGGTAGAGAATATAAGTTCACTCCTTGATCTTTGCAATAGTCACACTCTTCAAATTTCACTACAATTCAATCAAGGCATAAATTCAATCTACCATTCAAACAATTCAACACATAAAATAATAAAAACAAAGTAATGCATGCAAGCATGCCAAAGATTGTTTTATTTGGAAAAGTGGTTTCTAATAGGTTATAAACATTTCAAAACACCTATTGGTCATTTATAAAAGTGGCAAAACCATTTGATACTAAGTTAGTGAAAATGGCCACTTTAAATCATTTTTGTTTTGTTAAAAATGATTTAAATCAAAGGAATATATTATAGTGTTTTCCAAATATATTTTAAACACAAATGTTAGTTTTTTAAGGTTAAGTGTTTAATATTAAAACCATTTGCAAAAGGTTTTACCTATAAACCATTTTTAAATCAAAGCCATATTTTATTTTGTTGGAAATGCCTTCAAACAAGGTAATAATTTTATAGGGTTTACCAAATATATTTTTAATTCCAAAAAACTTGGTGTTTAGGGTCAGAGAGTTTAAATCAAATCATTTTCCAAAGGTTTTAAAACATATTCAACAATTTTATTTAGCTAGAAATGCTTTAATTCAAAGGAATAATCCCTAAGTGTCACAAGATATATTTTTAAATCCAAAAGTTGGTTTCTATGGTCAGTAGGTTCAAAACAAACCATTTACCAAAGATTTTACCTTAAAAACATTTCTAGAATAATTTTTATATTCAAAATATGCCTACACATGTTTCTGCAAAAACAACTAATTTTTCAGAAGCAATTCACTAAAGAAAGTGCATGGTTGGAAAGGTTTCTTCTTGCTGATTCCACTGATATAAAATTTGCAAAATTAGGACATGTGGATTAAAAGTTATGAAGTTTTCAAATCTAACATCTAATAGAAATGTTTCTATCTATTTAAAACAACACGGTGCCACGCGTCTTGTTCTTATTGGCAGAGCGTTAGATCTAAAGAAAATCATGCGGCTCAGATGGACTCGTACCCCTTCACTTTATACATCTATCTTAGCCAACGGATCAAGATCTAACGGTGCAAATCGAATCAACCACAAACGAGCGGCGCTGCGACGGTGGTCACCGACGATGCAGGAAGCGAGAGAAGGAGGGGAGAAGCTCACCAGATTCGCCGTGCTTTGCTGATGCTCGACGTGTCCTTGTTTGACGAAGGGGCGCTCGAGGCCTTCAGGGATTCCTCACCGAAGTTCGCGAAGTCGTCGGGTGCTCTCTGTTGAAGACGGTGGCGAGGCTAAGGTGCACGCCAGAGAAAAAGGAAAGTGTCGTTAGATGCACGGAGTCGTGGCGAGAACGCGTGTGAGAGAGGGTTAGGCGGTCGTTTTACGGGGCTTCACGGAGAAGTGGCGAGCCGTGGCGTTACATCGATGTTGCTGCCGAGGCTACGGGGCTCAGTGGAGTGGATGATACTGTGAGATGCGTAGGGAGGTAGGGAATGCTCTCGTGGAGGTCAGCGAGCAAGGGGAGGCAAGGCTCGACCAAAATTCGACGATGAGCTCGTCGGAGGCAGCGGCGGTGCAAGCAAGCATGGACACAGCCTGGGGCAGAGAGGGAGCAGTGATTGACGGGAATGAGAGGGAAGAGGGGAATGCTTAAGAGGGCGTACTTACTGGCGAGAATTGATCAGTAGTTAACACAAATTTACTCAGAGGAATCGGTGGCAGAAACGGCTGGGGGAGAGGGCGTGGTCGTCGCGGTGGGGAAGAAGACGTTAGCGTGGCGTGGGCCTGCGTTGTCAGCGAGGTGATGCAGTCACGCATGGGGTCCAATCGTCAGTGAGGGAGCGGGTGAGAGTCTGAGTGCGAATCGTTTTCCTGCGGGGTGAGAGTGATGGGCTAGCTGGGCCAATTGGGCTTGTGCTGGGCTGGGCTGCTTTCTTTCCTATTTTTTCCTTCTCTGTTTATTTTTCTTTTTCTATTTCTTTTATTCTGTTTTGAATTTGTTCAAACAATTCAAACAACCATTTGAATTCAAATCTTTACCAAACTTTCAGTAAGTTTCTATTCTGTTTAAATATGTATTTTAAGGACCATTTTTGGAATAATTCTTTTATTCATTTATGGTTTATTGTTTATTAAAATAAGCACTTGCCTTTATTCAAATAAGATTTAAATATATTTTCAAACTCTTATTTAAGTTCTAATTTTCACCAAACCTTTTCAGTAGGTTTTATTCATTCAATAGGGTGTTAAATAATTCACTTTGAATTATTTGAAATATTTTTAATATGATTATTAATCATTTAAATTGAGCATTTGTCTTTATTCAAATGAAATCCAATATGGTTTTAAATCCATATAAAATTTTATTCAAATGATTATTTTATTCCATTTAATTTAATTAAATAACTTTTATATCCCCCTTGGGAATTTCCACTTTATTATTTTCCCATGATTTAATTAATCATTTCTATTAGGGATTTTTTCTTTATTCAAATAGAATATAATTTGGTTAATGTCATATTATTTTACTTACATATTCTTTAACCCTTTATTTCATTTGGATTTGGATTATCTTTGTTCTATTTGCTTATGGATATAATTCAAGATTTAAATTGCCTTTTAAATAATTTACTTAGGATTTATTAGTTAGGCAAATAATCTGTGTTAAAAATAAAATTGAGTATGGTTCAAAGCCCATATTGTTTTATTTAAATAATATTTTTATTTAATAAACTTTTATTTGTTTATGGACTTGGCCAAGATTTAATTTAGTTTTTAAATATCCTTTATTTATTTCTTTCTTTCTTTATCTTATAACATCCATATCTTTTTATTTAAAGATCCAAACTTGGTGATTTAAATTTGTATAACTTTATTTAATATTTGTTTATATTTTTAAATCCTTTTAGGATTACTTTGCTCACAATTTGGTATGGATTTTAGATAGGATCTTTATTAGCTTTGAAATTTAATTTCTTTATCTTATTAAATTCATAAGATTTTATCCATGGTTCCAAATGGAATGAAATCAATTTCTATGGTTTATAATATTTTTTTGTTTATCATTTTTGATAATTTATAAATGTTTGTTGAAATTTTTTTATATGGATCAAATCCATAGTCTTAGAGTGATCTTGGAAATTATTTTCTTACATTAGGGTTTTGGGGTTTTGGTTTAACTTTTTCAAGTGTTTAAATTTCAAGTTTCATTCATTGATGAATGCATTTCACTTGATTTGAATTTTGTTGGATTCCATTTTATTCAAAGTTTGTTCAAGATGGGTTTTAGTGTTTACATTTAGAAACAAAAAGTTTCTTTTCACCCTAAATTTCAACAATTATTTATTTTGTTTATTTATTTTTCACATTTCAAAATTTGGAAAATTTTGGGATGTGACAAAAATATATCTGATTAACACTAGAAAATTATTCCTTTGAATAAAAGCATTTCTAGTAAAACAAAAATGTTGTTATGATTTAAAAATGATTTTTGAATGAAACCTTTTGCAGAAACCTTTTGCAAATGCATTTCTATAGGTTGTTAGTGCATGTTGTGCTGCCGCTTCAGCCCACCATATCTATGTAGGCGAGGACCGCCGAATTCTAAGACTCGCCATGTACTGGCCTCAGTACTGACCGCTCTCTTTTTCCTTTGCCCTTTGCCGGCACCCCTTTTGTTTAAGCTGGTTTGAGATCGACGTCGTTAGCAGGGTTACCCTTCCGGCTTGGCATGGGCAGGGTTATGGACGCCATTGGTTATTCTTCAGGGCTCTTAGCCTCATTTGCATCTTGTAAGTACTCGGACGTTGTATCGTTTTCAAGGTGATTTGGATCTTTGCAATGTATATCTGTATTCTTGACTCATGGAGTCATTGTTGTATATATATTTGTTTTGTGGGTTCCATCGTGGACTAATGTGTAATGATATTACTTCGTTTTCCACCCGCACGAAAGTGCCTGGTGGGCACCTTTGAATCATTTCTATGCGGGTATGGCGGGAGTCGCTAAAACTTGCATAGGGCCGATCTGAGGGTGTTATAGAGTGGCATCAGAGCTCAGCAGTTATGATACCCCACCGGTCCAGACTGTAGGATAACCTAGCTAACGGACGTTATAGAGTGTCAAAACTATTTTGGATAACGGTTGGATAGATCTGATTAGGTGTGCTTTTACTTCTTACCCCTCTGCTATTCTCCTCTTACCTCTTCGTGTTTTGAACCCGTCCTCTTATCTTTTCTTCGAGTCTAGGATTTCTCGTGGTTAGGTTTCCGTCGTACCTTCAAGGTTTCGCTTCCATACTTTTGTAAAGCTACTTCGACATCTGGTCTTCATGCTATCTGTTGGAGCTTTCATCTGTTGAACCTTTTAGTGGACCAAAATTCGCTATTTTTTCTTCTTTCTTTGTATCTTCCGGTGTTTCTAACGCGACGACATCATCTATGCCAGACCTGATAAAGAGCTTGCATCACTCCTTTGTTTCCGAACATCGCTTATGAAGACCTTCAGTCTAATTTTGAAAATGGGTTGTACGCTTTTCTACTTCATGTGCGGAGTAATAGTTTGGATGCGTGATGGATTGGCCCCCATGCCGACTACTCATTATATTTGCTCTTGTATATTGAAGTGGATTAGAATGCATCTTTTCTCTCCTTATATCGAAGTTAGAGGTGGCCTTACCTTTTGATACCTCACTTCTGCCTTTCTTCCTCCGAAGTGTCTCTCGACAAGTTTTGCACGGCGCCGTGGTTGCACCATCCCCTTGAAGAAGCTACATGGGAACGTGAAGATTTTTTTCCTCGGAATCTCGGGGCGAGATTCTTGTTTAGTGGGGGAGAGTTGTAGCATCCCAATTGTCTAACATTGGAATTCTACATAAGTAATACAGTTCCACACTACCATATGCTTGTTATTTGTTGCATCATAAAGATATATCAAACATTGCATGGATCATATTTTAAAAAGGTTGCATGTGATATGTTGCATTGTATTGCTTTTGCATTTTGTATATTTCTTGTGTGTTATTGCTATCACATCCCGTTCCCTCTTTTTTTATCCCTCTATTTCGTTTTCTGCAAGCTTGGGATCCATGTCTAGGATCCATTATTTATAAATGGCTTTGTTCTTTTTATAATACCCTAAATCTCAAGTACTCGTAAAATGCCCAAATTGATTTTATTTGTGGGCATCTCTTCTCCTTGTCTTCCATTCCCCTCTTTCCCCCATTTAAATGCCACCTCCTTTTTCTCAAAAGCTTCTACAAAGTGTCAAAATGATTTGAAATAAGTTCTGTTTAAATTTGGTTAAAACAATTAATAATTAGAATAAAACATGAAAGAATAAAGGGAGAGAGATTTTGCAGCAATTTCAACTCTGCAGTTCACGGGCAGCCCACCACGGCAGACACCTTCCACCTGGCTAGCCAACTCCATCCCCGAATCGGCTCATACAGCTTTTCCTCATTAGAGAGGGTGCAGGAGGCGTGACCCCTTATGCTTTTCAACCATCGCAGGGACTCCACCACAGAGCATCGGCCCTTCTCCCTTTAACTCCCCAAGCAAAAAACCCTAGCCTCCTTCCCTCTCCACTCCGCCGCCACCAGCCTTTTCCCCTCCCTATTATGATCCTCACTTCTGTTTCTTTCTCCACAAACAAGAAGAAGGAGACCAACTCCAGCTCACCGGTATGACGATGTTCCGGTCACCCTGTCGACCTCCATCCTTGCTGATATTTTCCTCATGCTCCAGGTGATCTGTTGCTTCTCCTGAACCTCGCCTTGGTTACCTCTCTCCCTGATACTCCTATTTGATGCTAACATTGGCCTCACTTTGTATGTCCACACCTCCCGTCGCCATGGTCTCCTTCGAGCCCAGCTGAGCACGGGCGTCGTCTCCACGTCCGTCCACCGTCCACCAACCGGAAGCAGAGGAGGAACCAGTGCCATACTGCTTCCCCATCTTCATATCTGACGGAGCTGAGCATCGCCAACATGACATCGTACCCTTGATGCCTCCAACTATCCCTAGCCACGATTCCAACAGGAATCGCACGCGGTGAGACCCCTCTCTCGATCCCCATACTCTCTGCACCTCCCGACCGCTCGGTAGATCACCGTCGCCATCGTTGGTAACCTCCGCCGCGCGCGCAGCAGCAACAACATCCGCGCGCACCAAGCTCTGTAGTAGAACAACCCGAGCAACAATTTCTATCTCTGTTCCTCGCAAGCTAGCAACTAGTACAGTCCGCCTCCGTCAATTCATGAAACACAAAACTTATAGAGGATAGTCCCCTCTTCAACTTTGTCTTTTGTGGCATAGCAAAATTCCCAAAGGAGCGCCTGCCATCTTCGTCGCAACATCGGCCCGAGCTACTAGTTTTTGCGATCCAACATCAGTTCGTCTGGTTCCCGAGAGGTCGAAGATGTTTTTGCAAAAAGCCACTCCTCCTTTTTGGCTTCCAACCCGCAGCCCCGCCGTTGCTCAGGTGGCACACCCCGTTGCATCCGCTCGCGTAGTGGGTCGTGCCGCCTATTACCCCACTAGTCAGCGGTTTGGGTAGCTCCAGGCCGAGTGAGAAAAGCCTTCATCTATTTCTTAAATCAAATAAAATTTTAGTAAATGATTAATATCAAATACATCATATCTATTTAAATAATTTGAATTTGAAGAAACTCCTGAAATGAAATATGAATGTTTTTCAAATGTGAATTCAAACATGTTTTCAAAGTTAGCCAGAGTTGACTCTATCTAGTCAAACCTTTGACTTTTGACCATATTTAAATTACTTTGCATTTAATAATGTTTTAAAAATCATATTTCCAAATAATAAAAATAATATATGTTTTTGAATCAGAAAAATGTGAGGAATCTGTTTATGCCATTCATAATATAATTTGAGCATTTTAAAATTTCTAAATAATTTAATTGTTAATAAATTCCTATTTCTTAAATATCGCCTAACTTGAATTCCGTATCTCCGAATTCGATAAATGATATGTCTAAATCGATTAGCTCGACGAGCCCTTTTACAATAGCGTGTTCCATACTTGCAATTGCATCATGCATCATGGGTAACTTGTAAAATCAGAATTGTTTATGTAAGGAAAACGTGATGAATAAAATGGGAAAATAATTATGTCTTGTTACTAATGCCTCACTAATGTTGTATCATCCTTGTACTATGCTAATACATATTTTCAACATGATTTGCATCATTAAATTTCTATGTCATGCATCATATCATGATCATGTCGGTTCTTCCGCATTAGTTATAATTTGTTGCATCACTTGTTCCTTTTAGTGTTTTGCTTCTTCCTGGATAGGACAATGAGATGTTGTGAGCTTCGACCAGTTCTTCGGATGAATCTTCGACAATGTTTCCAGGTGAGCATTCTCCCCCCTTTCTACCTATTTTACATTTCTAGTCTTTATTTACTCATGTTGATCTATTGCTATCCGTGTTGCGATGCTTTAGTGTCCGTACCCCTGTTATATTACTTGCAACCCCTATATTGCCTTGGACACCTCCTATTGCATGTTGTTTGGGTAGACAGTTGGCCTTGTGAGTCGTAGTTGCTTGCTCAAGTCTTTGCCAGCGTTGTCGATGTTCCACTGATGTTCGGGGTTGTCATATTCATAAAGGTGGAGATGATCGTGGTTTTAATTACAGCTGGTTAATTAAATATTAAAATTGATATAACTAATGAAGAGGCATCGGTGGGTAATAGTTGAGATTTTGTTGTTAACCGCCCACTTGTGTCCACCTAGGACCCGAGTTCTTGACACTTGTTCCGAGACTGAGCGTGCTAACCACATGTGGGGTGTCTGGGCACCCCTATCGGCTTAGTACCTGATTTCAAAGTACTGTACCGGGGGCCACAAACTAGTTTGAAGTTTTCATGCCATGTTATGCCATTTGTGTGTAGAGGTCCCAACCTTTAATAAGGTAGAGATCCCTGTGTTTACAATACTAGTCCCTGGATCAATAGCTAGCATCCACAGTTAAGATGTAATATCAAGAAACAAAGGTCATAATACAACTTTATAACCAGGTATAAAATAATTCATTACATCTTACATAGCTCATTTGTCTATCTCATTACAATGCAGCAGAAATAACTATATAGCATGGATTCCTTCATCTTCAAAGTGCCACAGGCAATCATGTTGGTTGTATACTTGTAATCCTAATCAACACACTTCACTAACATCAAACAAAGCTGCAACATAATAAGTTACAGCCATAAGGGTCAATACATTTGAATTGTATTGGCAAGTGATACTACGGTAGAATAGTGGTATCTATCATCTATATGCATTTGGCTAATTGGATCTTAGGCTTGCATTGCTCAAAATAGATTTTTCTTATAAGTTGAAAACACTAAGTTTTTATTTGTCAAAATCACCCAAGGCATCTACCAATAGACATTGGTGATCCCTTAACCCTTGTTCAACCACAAGTTTTTAACTTAGAAATTGGGATGAGGAGATTCTTGATAGCTTCCATGTCTAGATGCTCAAATTGTCCATTGCCGGGGACACGACTAAGTACTTAGATTTTACTCTCTCGAGAGGTGGTGCACTTTCCCCACAAGACTCGACATGCATCGAGACAAGATCTTTTAGAGGCCTTCCCTTAGACTAGAATGGACGAGCTCCAAACCTATCATCCCCTACCACCAACTGTCCATTTGGCTAAGTTATTGCAACCTATATGATCCAGGCAGATCCCATAATGCCAAGTGGCTGCACTTGAAGCTTCTCAACATTTGACATCTCAAATATCTTTGTTCCTTGGTGGCTTTCCACAAGTGAGATACACTAGGTTAGTCCATAAATATGGGCCCTGTGTAACCACTCAACATAACCCATTCACAACCATTCCACCCAGGTGATTCATTCACATAGTTGTTTTATTAAACAAAACACAAGTCCTTGACTTAGAAATATTTCATAGCATGAATATAATCCACCCTTGTTTTCTACTAGCTAAGCTAAGCATGATAGTAATAGGAATCTTAACTTAGGGAAAATTTTACTAAGGCATCATCTACTAGGATTTCCCATGGCATAGCATACTTAGTAAAATTCCATGCAAGCCCTACTTAGAAATATCACTAATGCATAGTGAAAATAATGGGACAAAAGTATGAAGCACCACTTGCCTTTTTGGTAGGGAATATAAGTTCACTCCTTGATATTGCAATAGTCAAGACATAAATTCAATCTACCATTCAAGCAATTCATCACATAGAATAATAAAAACAAAGCAATGCATGCAAGCATGCCAAAGATTGTTTTATTTGGAAAAGTGGTTTCTAATAGGTTATAAACATTTTAAAACACCTATTGGTCATTTATAAAAGTGGCAAAACCATTTGATATTAAGTTAGTGAAAATGGCCACTTTAAATCATTTTTGTTTTGTTAGAAATGATTTAAATCAAAGTAATAATTTCTAGTGTTTGGCAAATATATTTTTAAACACAAATTTTAGTGTTCTATGGTCAAGTGTTTATTATTAAAACCATTTTAAAAAGGTTTTACCTATAAACCATTTTTAAATCAAACAACATTTTATTTCATTAGAAATGCCTTTAAACAAAGTAATAATTTTCTAGGGTTCACCAAATATATTTTTAAATCCTAAAACTGAAGGGAATATGCCCGAGAGGCAATAATAAAGTGGTTATTATCGTATTCCTTATTTATGATAAATGTTTATTTTGCATGCTATAATTGTATTAATACGGAAACGTTAATACATGTGTGTTTAATAAACAAATAGAAAGTTCCTAGTTATGCCTCTCTTATAAACTAGCTCGTTGATTAACAAGATGATCAAGGTTTCCTGATCATGGACATTGGATGTTGTTAATAACGGGATCACAACATTAGTGTAATGGTGTGATGAACATTCATCCGAGGTATAGCATTACGATCAAAGTCATTGAGTTTATATTGCTATAACAACTTACGAAGTGATCCTAATCCTTAGACCATGAGATCATGTCAATCACTAACACCGGAAGAGTTTCTTGATAACATCAAACGTCACACCGTAGCAGGTGATTATAAAGATGGATTCGAACTAATAAAGTGTTATGTTGAGGCCCATGGATCGAGTGGAATTTGTTCATCCGATGACGGATAGATATGCTCTGGCCCTCTCGGTGATATCACATTGATTAGCTTGCAAGCAAGTGATTTGATCACTAGAATGTTATATCACGAACGAGAAAAGAGTGCATGTCAGTAACGAGATCAAACTAGGTATGGATATACCGATGATCGAATCTCGGACATGTAATATATCGCGAAACAAAGGATTAAGATACTAGCGTAAAGGTTCCGACGATCACAAGAAAGTCATCATTTAATGTGTGGGAGTCAGTATGGGTCTCCGGATCCGCTTGATTATTGATCGAGAGGGTCTCGATCATGTCCGCATTATTCGCGAACCGTAGGGTGACACACTTAATAGACACCGACATCCAATTGGAGCAAAAGTTTCATGCCGAAAAGAAAAGGAAAGCGCAGGAATTTATTTCACTAGACACAAAGCTGTTTGTTGAAATTGTGAAACTGGTTGCATGTGAAATGGAATACTAGCAAGGGGTTTTATGTGAATGTTTGTTAATTAAAGTAATTAACAAAATTCTGAATAAATAAATAAAAGAGTTTTATTTAAATGAGAGCTTGCATTAAATTTGGTGGAAATTTAATGCATGTGAGTGGATTTTTGAGTGGAGGCTTTTTAATGGGAGTGGAGGCTTTTTCATTTTGAGTGGGAGCTCCACCCACATGAATGTGGAAGAGGTGGGGGCAGCCCCATGGCTGGGCGCCATGGCCCTTGGGTGCCCCCCCTCTCCCCTATAAAAGGCCCCCCTCTCCTCCTCTCACAACACACCTCCTCGTGAAGGATCTCTCTCCCCCTCTAGAGTTTATTCCCATGGTCTCGGACTAGCGAGATACATGTTCCCGATGGCTATTCGGCAAGAAAGAGTTGTGCTTCCGCTGCATCGCTGGAGCGAGGAGGCGGAGGTTGCTCGGTGCCTCGAACGTGTGTGCGAGCACGGATCTTGCTATTTGTTTTGCGGCTAGGACTTCCTCTCGATCTTGAGATCGGCAAGAGATCGTCTACATCAACCACGAGTTGAACTCGTTAAGCTTTGTCGGTCTTCAAGGGTATGTTCTCAAAGGATATACATCCGCCCGTTGTTTGTATCTAGTATATAGATCTTGGTATATAGTTCACATCGTAGGAAAATTTTTGTTTTCTATGCTGCGAACCCTACAAATTATCGAGCGGATCTGCGTAGATACTTTGCAGGTAGTACACATATGAGTATGTGGGCGATGATGATCATTTTATTGCTTCTTAGTTGTACTTTGGATATTGGTGGCATAGTGGGATGAAGCGGCCCGGACAAACTTTACATGTCCTCGCACATGAGACCTGTTCCACGCTTGACATGCAACTAGTTTTGCATAAGTGGCTAGCGGGTGTCTGTCTCTCCTACTATAGTCAATATCTAATTTGCAACGAGTTGTCAACAATTTGGTTATCCTCGTTGTGGTTCATGTTCGTAGGTAAGAACGGTTCTATCTTCGAAAGCCCTAAGCCACGTAAAATTTGCAATGGATAAATTAGAGGCGTCTAGTTTAGATTGTTGCTGGGCTAGTGTTTTGATATGGTAGTATTGTAAGTAGAAGTATGAGATGATACTCTTACAACACACATAGCGTGTAAACTCCATAGACCTTGGATTTACACATATAGGTATGATAGTGATCATACCACGATGCACATGATAGAGATCATCTGCGGGAACCATAACATTTCACTAATAAACATGTGATGTTTGATAGCATCTTATATTGCTTGTTTGGCGTTTTATTAGCAAAATAAGATGATCCCTCATTTAGATATCAAGATAAGAATGTGTTCTTCCTTAAGTATGCATCGACAATGTTTCGTCGCTCAAGACATCACGTGATGATCGGGTGTACTTGAATCCACGAGCATATCTCGGTGTAAGACAGTTACACGAATACTAAGGTTCTTACTTGGCGAGCCTAGCATGTATGCATACATGGCCTCGGAACACGGACCAAAAGGTTAAGCATGAGTCATATGTTTTGATATGATGACCATATGGATGCTCGCCTTTGAAGCTATACCGACTCACGTGATGATCGGACTTGGTGTAGTGGATTTGGTTCATGTAATCACCAAAAAGACACGAGGGATGTCGTTTCTGAGTGGGAGTTCATTTCTAATTTGGATTAGTAGAACTCAATTTATCATAAATTAAATCAAAGTGAATTTGCATAATTTGTTGTAGTCATTGGCATTCGTTCACCACCTTATGCATAGTTGTAATTGAGATAATAGAACTATAGAATTCTGGATATATACTTTCTGTTGGTATCGTATTGTGTTGAGTGTCAATCTAAAGTTTAAAGTCCTATTGCAAACTTTCAGCAAAATTCTATTTACTCGTGAAATTTAATAATTGGTATTAAATCGAGTAACAATTCGATGTTAGTATCTTAAGTATCATGTTTGCCTCCATGATTCTTGATTTAAACATCAAGTTTATCTAGGAGCTGAAAGAATTGTTTGAAACCATCATGTGGCGATATACGATATCTCAAACAATGTTTTGGTTGCAATATGATGATAGAGTATAATATATGTTCTCATATTGGATGAGAATTTACGAAGGTTGGAGATGCTAAACATCCTAATCATCCAAAAGGATTTTGGAAAGTAATGTTATACTCACGATTCGCCTTTATAAGCTAAAGTAGCTTGATCATGAAAGTCGTCATGATAAGGGTGAATAGAATATGTATGTAAAATGTTTACTACACTAAAAGATTACTAAAGAATGGATTTTGAAAGAATACCGATCATTTTGATGATGGTGATCTACTTCAAAGTGCAAGTCCAAAGGTATTATTATTTGAATATACACGCTTTGGACTATGTGTCATGTATATGGCGCCACTTTTGATGTTGATAAATTCTTTTAAAAGGAAAAGGAAATGCTGAAAGAGAATCTATAAAATATATTTGGCAGAAAAGAAAAGATTGGAAATATCCAATTTAGGTATATATAAGATATACATGTTATGGTTGTATTCTTTGCTTGTTAAACAATGTGGTTCTTGGGTATTGGATACCGAATTGGTTGGTATGAAATGTCATACGGAACAACGCAATTCATGAACCACAATGGCCTAAGTAACTAGCAAGAGAATATGTGATTATGTTCATCGAAAACAAGCAAACCATTGTTTGTATTTCTCGTTGACATCAAAGCTTGACTTCAAGATTTGTTTTAATAATTGTTATTTAAATCAGGTATTATGAGAACAAAGGTTGTTCAAATAATTACCGTATTCCATATAAGATGGATGATTTACAAATCTAGTTGAAGAAATCACATCCATAAAACCTAATGCTAAAATGTCGCAAGACGAATGATTGAAAGATCACTTATGAAGTGACATCGCTGTTTAAATTATATTGGAAAGAAAACATGAAGAATCTCCATATTCATGGATTTTTGGAGTCTTTGATTTGATCAAGTGACGCTTGTGAGACTTTCCACGTGATAATTAAAAACTTCGTTCAAAGGCCAAAGAAGAACGAACGACTAAAATATTGGAATTTATACATATCGATGTATGTATTCCATTATGTGTAGTCGTAAGCGATGGGTTTCAACTTCATATGCTTTCTCCGGAAATTTGAGTGAATGTTCACTTAATGAGAAAGAAGTATGAAATATTTGAAAATGTTTCAAAGACTTTCAAGATGAAGTGAAAAATCATTGTAACAAGAAAAATAAATGAATTATGATTTGATCATGAAGGGATTTATTTGAGTTACAAGTGTAACAAGAAAAATAAATGAATTATGATTTTATCATAAAGAGATTTATTTGAGTTGCAAGTTTAGCAAAACACCTAGATTTACATATCCCGAAACACCATAGGAGTATGGAGTGTTTGAGATTTGTAATAAAACCTTGTGAGACATGGTTGGATCAAAGGTGTTATTTATAAAACTGCCATTATGTTTTAAAAGATTAAAACTTTAGAGACTACCGCTTTTACACTGAAAAGAGCTCCATCTTGATCCGGTGAAATGACACCATGGAAGTTATGGTTTGGGGTAAAACCCAAGTTGTCACTTCTTAAATTTTGGTATACTAAACATAAGTAAGATGTTTACAACCAAAGTCGGATGAGCATGTCTTTGTAGGTTATTTCGAATAACAATTGGTTATTCCTCCATAACACCGAGGACAAAAGGGTTTGTCGCTTGAAATGTAAAGTTTCTTGAAGAAGGAATTTTTCATAAATGTTAAGTGGGAGGACAATAGAACTTTGATGAGGTTAACGAACCTTAGCTAAATGTCTTTGAGTTGCTTGGCGCGGAAATGGTTCGAGGCTGCCATAATGCTCATAGCTTATGTGCCTCAAAGGTTGTGGTCACGGAGATCTAAGTTCCTATTGAACCAAGTAGGTCGGTTAAACAATCAAATGCTAAGATTTGAGAGTAAATCATCATTGTTTGACAATGATTAACCGACTATATGCAAAGAAGCGATGATGGGCCACAGCTCGTCAAATGGCTTGAAGCCATAAAATCCGTGATAGTTCCATACACGAGAAATCAAGTTTTGAACTTGGAAGACCCTCCGGAAAGGTGTAAAACCTATCGGTCGTATTTGGATCTATAAAAGCAGACATGGATGTCTCACATCTATGAAATATTCGACATAAGTAAAGTATTTTATGATAATGTTCAAAGAGTTGACTATGACAAGATTTGATCTTTCATAGCGATATTTAGTCTGAACGGATTAAAGTAGCAACCACTACATATAATTTGGTATATGGTAGATGAATAAACAAAACAAAGTTCTTCTAATAGAATGGTTACCTAGGACGTGTACATGACACGGTCCAAAGGGTTTTGTTAAATTCAAAGGATGCTAAAAGGGCATGCAAACTTCAATGGTTGAAGTAAGCATCGCGGAGTTGGAATCTTCACCATGATGAAAACGAGTTTTCATCAGGAGACGATGAAGATGCTTGCATTTGCAAGAAATTAAGTGGGAGCACTGAGACATATTTCTAATACATTATGTGAAGGACATCTTGTTGATTAGAAATGATGTATCTTTTATTGACAAAGGTTAAGAATTTCATTTCAATGAAAGACTTAGGCAAAACCCGAATATTTAGCGTGAATGTCTATAGTGGATAGACTGTAACGCCAATATGGTTGTGCCAAACGTACATATATGAGATATTCAAGGAGTTCAATATAGAATCAACAAGAAACGGTTCTTGTCGCATGGAAAGGAATTGAATCAAGATTCAAGTGTATCGACACTTGATAAGTGAAACAAGATTCAAGTGTTTTGACACTTGATGAGTAAAATCACAAGAATGTCTTGATTAATCATACCATGATATGTACATATCCAGATATGTCCTATGCTCTAAGTGTTATGAGCATATACCAGAATGAATCATAAAATGATCATTGGACGATAGTGAGGATATTCTTATGATCTTTTGGAAGAACTAAGAATATATTTGTGTAGAGGTGACAAACAATTACGAATAGTTCATTGTAAAGCGTTACATCGATACTAGTTTTGTCACAAGATACAAATTAAGTTTATCTCAATTTAAACTATGGGTGGCACAATGTGATGGAAAGGAGATTCCATGATGGATTTGGAAGAGTTTCAAAGTTAAGACATTGTGACGAATACTACAACAAAAGGCTAAGTATATGACTGCTATAGTAGCAACAAAGGAGGGAATTTGTGTCAAGTAGTTTGTTATAAAACTAAGGTGTGGTTCGCAACGGGCTAACACTAAAGATATATTGTATGACAATAGTATCGACGTGTTTTAACCCCAAGGAACTAAAGGTCTCACCGAAAGACCAAATTTATACAATGCCATCTCATTGGAGAATGAGTGATGCGTGAAGACGCAAAGACATGCAAATACACACGGACACTGAAAGCGTCGGATCCGTAGATTATGTTAACCACTTGCAATTGTGTATATGGAACACGGAAAGCCATAGGTGTTCAATACAAAGTTTTCAAACTAGATTATTGTCTCTAGTGCAAGTGGGAGACTGAAGGAATATGCAGAGGCAATAATAAAGTGGTTATTATCGTATTCCTTATTTATGATAAATGTTTATTTTGCATGCTATAATTGTATTAATCTGGAAGCGTTAATACATGTGTGTTTAATAAACAAATAGAAAGTTCCTAGTTATGCCTCTCTTATAAACTAGCTCGTTCATTAACAAGATGATCAAGGTTTCCTGATCATGGACATTGGATGTTGTTAATAACGGGATCACAACATTAGTGTAATGGTGTGATGAACATTCATCAGGTATAGCATTACGATCAAAGTCATTGAGTTTATATTGCTATAACAACTTAAGTGATCCTAATCCTTAGACCATGAGATCATGTCAATCACTAACACCGAAGAGTTTCTTGATAACATCAAACGTCACACCGTGTGAGGTGATTATAAAGATGGATTCGAACTAATAAAGTGTTATGTTGAGGCCCATGGATCGAGAGTGGAATTTGTTCATCCGATGGCGGATAGATATGCTGGGCCCTCTCGGTGATATCACATTGATTAGCTTGCAAGCAAGTGATTTGATCACTAGAATGTTATATCACGGAACGAGAAAAGAGTGCATGTCGATGCGAGATCAAACTAGGTATGGAGATACCGATGATCGAATCTCGGACATGTAATATATCGCGAAACAAAAGTTAAGATACTAGCGTAAAAGGTTCCGCGATCACAAGAAAGTCATCGTTGAATGTGTGGAGTCGGTATGGGTCTCGGATCCGCTTCGATTATTGATCGAGAGGGTCTCGATCATGTCCGCATTATTCGTGGAACCGTAGGGTGACACATAAGAGACAACATCCAATTGGAGCAAAAGTTTCATGCCGAAAGAATGAACAAGCGCGAATTTATTTCACTAGACACCAAGCTTTTGGTTGAAATTGAAACTGGTTACGCATGTGAAATGGAATACTAGCAAGGGTTTTATGTGAATGTTTGTTAATTAAAGTAATTAACAAAATTCTGAATAAATAAATAAAAGAGTTTTATTTAAATGAGAGCTTGCATTAAATTTGGTGGAAATTTAATGCATGTGAGTGGATTTTTGAGTGGAGGCTTTTTAATGGGAGTGGAGGCTTTTTCACTTTGAGTGGGAGCTCCACCCACATGAATGTGGAAGAGGTGGGGGCAGCCCCATGGCTGGGCGCCATGGCATGTGAAATGGAACCGTAGGGTGACACACTTAAGAGACACCGACATCCAATTGGAGCAAATGTTTCATGCCGAAAGAATGAACAAGCGCAGGAATTTATTTCACTAAATACCGAAACAGGTTTTCGGGTGAAATTGCATAAAGTGGTTATGCATGTGAAATAGAATTCTAGCAAGGGGTTATTTGTGAATGTTTGTCATTAAAGTAATTGACAAAATTCTGAATAAAATAAAAGAGTTTTATTTAATGAGAGTTTGCATTAAATTTGGTGGAAATTTAATGGGATTTTTGAGTGGACTTTTGAGTGGAGGGAATTTAGAGGAGTTTTGTGAGTGGAGTGTCCACCCACATGAAGAGGGGAGGGCAAGGGGGCAGCCCCATGCGCCGGCCACCCCCTTGGGGTTCCCCCCCTCCTCCTATAAAAGGAGCCCCTCCTCACTTGTCTCTCACACCTCCTCGTGAAGGATCTCTCTCCCCCTCTAGAATTTATCCCCCATGGTCTCGGACTAGCGAGATACATGTTCCCGGTGGCTATTCGGCAAGAAAGAGTTGTGCTTCCGCTGCATCGCTGGAGCGAGGAGGCGGAGGTTGCTCGTGCCTCGAGCGTGTGTGCGAGCACGGATGCAGCCGACGGCTTGGCGCTAGGACTTCCTCTCGATCTTGAGATCGGCAAGAGATCGTCTACATCAACCACGAGTTGAACTCGTTAAGCTTTGTCGGTCTTCAAGGGTATGTTCTCTACGGATATACATCCGCCCGTTGTTTGTATCTAGTATATATAGATCTTGGTATATAGTTCACATCGTAGGAAAATTTTTGTTTTCTATGTTGCGAACCCTACACCCTACACTTGTGGGTCATCAGTGATTATCGTTATGTACTTACCTTCACGGATGACTTGAGTAGATATGGGTATATCTATTTCATGAAACATAAGTCCGAAACTTTCGAGAAGTTTAAGGAATTTCAAAGTGAGGTAGAGAATGAACGTAACAAGAAGATTAAATTTCTATGATCTGATCGTGGAGGTGAATATCTAAGTTACGAGTTTGGCGAGCATTTGAAGAAATGCGGAATACTTTCACAATTGACACCGTCGGGAACACCACAACGTAATGGTGTGTCCGAACGTCGTAATTGAACTCTCTTAGATATGGTTCGTTTTATGATGTCACTTACAGATTTACCGCTATCGTTTTGGGGTTATGCATTAGAAACAACCGCATTCACTTTAAATAGGGCACCATCTAAATCCGTTGAAATGACACCGTATGAATTATGGTTTGGGAAGAAACCTAAATTGTCGTTCCTTAAAGTTTGGGGATGCGAAGCTTATGTGAAGAAGTTACAGCCCGACAAGCTTGAACCCAAAGCGGAAAAATGCGTCTTCATAGGATACCCGAAGAAAACTATTGGGTATACCTTCTATCATAGATCTGAGGGAAAAATCTTCGTTGCCAAGAATGGATCCTTTCTAGAGAAGGAGTTTCTCTCGAAAGAAGTGACCGGAAGGAAAGTAGAACTCGACGAGGTTGTTGAACCTTCTCTCGGACTTGAGAGTAGCGCAACACCAGAAGTAGTTCCTATGGCGCCTACAACAACAAGAGAGGAAGCTAATGATGTTGATCATGAAACTTCGGTTGAAGTTACTACGGAACCTCGCGGGTCAACAAGAACTCGTACCACTCCTGATTGGTAAGATCCCATTATGAGTGTCATGTTGGTGGACAACACCGACGACCCTGCAACATATGAGGAAGCGATGATGAGCCCAGATTCCAATAAATGGCAAGAAGCCATGTAATCCGAGATTGGATCCATGTATGAAAACCAAGTATGTACTTTGGTGGACTTACCGGATGGCCGGAAGGCTGTCGAGTATAAATGGATTTTCAAGAAGAAAACAAATGATGATGGTAATGTTACTATCTATAAAGCTTGACTTGTCGCAAAAGGGTTTCGACAAATTCAAGGAGTTGACTATGATGAGACTTTCTCATTGGTAGCGAAGCTAAAGTCTGTGAGGAATTTGTTAGCAATCGCTGCATATTATGATTATGGGATATGGCAGATGGATGTCAAAACGGCGTTCCTCAATGGAGACATTGATGAAGAGTTGTATATGGTACAACCCAAAGGTTTTGTCGATCCAAAATATGCTAACAAGGTATGCAAACTTCAACGGTCTATTTATGGATTGAAGCAAGCATCCCGAAGTTGGAATCGACGTTTTGATAAGGTAATCAAAAGCTTTGGTTTTATACAAACTTATGGAGAAGCTTGTATTTACAAGAAAGTGAGTGGGAGCTCTGTAGCATTCTTAATACTATATGTAAATGACATATTGTTGATTGGGAATGATGTAGACCTTCTTAATAGTGTCAAGGATTATTTGAATAATATTTTTTCAATGAAATATCTTGGCGAAGCAGCTTACATATTAGGCATAAAGATTTATAGAGATAGATCAAGACGCCTAATATCATTGTCACAGAGTACATATTTGGACAAAGTTCTAAAGAGGTTTGGAATGGAAGATAGCAAGAAAGGGTTCTTGCCCATGTTGCCCAATACGACCTTGAGTAAAAATCAAAGTCCTGCTACGGCAGAAGATAGAGAAAAGATGAGTAAGACTCCCTATGCCTCAGCCATAGGATCCCTTATGTATGTCATGCTATGTACTAGACCCGACATTGCATATGGTGTTAGTTTGACTAGGAGATATCAAAGTGATCCAGGAGTGGATCATTGGACAGCGGTCAAAAACATCCCTTAAGTACTTGAGAAGAACTAAGGATATGGTTCTTTCTTATGGATGTTATGAACAACTCGTTGTTAATGGTTACACTGATGCTAGTTGGAACACCGATCCGGATGATTCTAATTCTCAATCCGGATACGTATTTCTTTTGAATGGTGCAACAGTTAGCTGGAGGAGTGCAAAGCAAAGCGTTGTGGCGAGATCTTCAACTGAATCGAAATACATAGCTGTTTCGGAGGCTTCACAAGAGGCGATATTGATGAAGGAGTTCATTACAGAGCTCGGTGTGGTTCCAAGTGCGCTGGACCCAATGTCTATCTACTGTGATAACATGGGCGCCATAGCCAATGCGCAAGAACCAAGGGCACACAAGAAGCTGAAGCATATCAAGCTGCGTTTTCACGCTATTCGATAGCATGTCCAAGATGGTGACATAAAGATTTGCAAAGTACACATAGATCTGAATGTGGCATATCAGTTGACTAAACCTCTCCCGAGGGCAAAACATGACCAGCACCAAACCGCCATGGGTGTTCGGTATATTACCATGTAATCTAGATTAGTTGACTCTAGTGCAAGTGGGAGACTGTTGGAGATATGCCCTAGAGGCAATAATAAAAGTGGTTATTATTATATCTTTGTGTTTATGATAAATGTTTACATTCATGCTATAATAGTATTAACCGGAAACATTAATACTTGTGTGATTTGTAAACTAAATTAGAGTCCCTAGTAAAGCCTCTTTGTAATACTAGCTTGTTGGTTGATAGATGATCGTGGTTTCCCGATCATGAACATTGAGATGTTATTAACAACAAGATCATATTATTAGGAGAATAGTGTGATGGACGTACTCCTATATATAAGTGTAGCATAAAGATCAAGTCATTTCAATAGTTCGTTTGCTATAAGCTTTCTGATACATAGTAACCTAATTCCTTCGACCATGAAATCATGCTAATCACCATCACCGGAAGGATGCTTTGATGACATCAAACGCCACATCGTAACTGGGTGGCTATAAAGGTGGCATTGAGTGTTCGGAAAGTATGTGTTGAGGCACATGGATCAAGAGTGGGATTTGTCCATCCATATGACAGATAGATATACTATGGGCCCTCTCGGTGGAATGTCTTCCAATTAGCTTGCAAGCATGTGACTGGCTCACAAGGGATCACATATCACGGGAACGAGAAAAGAGTACTTATCGGTAACGAGGTTGAACTAGGTATGCAAAGATACCGACGATCAAACCTCGGATAAGTAAACTATCGCCAGACAAAGGGAAATTGGTATCATATGTAAGTGGTTCATTCGGTCGCAAAGTAATCGTAGAAATATGTGGGAGACATATGAATTTCCAGATTCCTCTATTGGTTATTGATCGGAGAAGTGTCTCGGTCATGTCCGCATAATTCACGAACCGTAGGGAGACACACTTAGATATGGAATACAAGTAGGGAGACCGAATGTTGTTCGGAGTCTCGGATGGCATCCGGGATATCACGAGGAGATCCGGAATGGTATGGAGAATAATATTCATATAAGAAAAGTCCGATTCCAGAGTTCTGGAATGATTTCGATGTTTTCATCGGAGACGTTCTAGAAGGGTCTAGAAGGTTCACCAGACCGAAAGGGGAATGGTTCATGAATGTGTCATGGTTAAGTGGAATGATTGGATCATGTCCTAGGTCACTTGGTTGGGCATTTGCAAGAAAGAAATAAAGCTCTAAATTGAAAGTCAAAAGGGAAGTTTGAAAAGTCAAACTCGAACAATGGTTTCCTAGTGGAAGAAGGAAAAACTCCTTCTTTCTCTCTAACTTGGGTTTGGGGAAGGATTCAAACTCCCCTCTCCCAAGCTGTCCTCCCTCTCTTAAATAGAGGGGAGGGGCTGCCCCAAAGACCACAACCTAGCCCTCCACACCTCCAAGCCGCGCCGCCGCCGCACTAGCGCCGCCGCCGTCGCCGCCTCACGCCGATGTCGGCCCGTCTCCGTCGCCCTAGCCGCCGCCGACACCTCCTCCTCTCCGGCCTTCTAAACCTAGATCGCCGAAAACACTAGATCAACCATAACTCGCACCGGCTTAGGCGAAGCCCTGCGGGATATTCCCTCTACTTTTGACACCACGCCGTCGTCTTTGCCCGAATCATGAGGGAGAGCTACAACATCCGTTACTCTTTGGAACAAGAGAGAGGAAGGTCTTCAGTCTAGAGCGTGTGACCAAGCTGCGGCTGCTTAGGAGCATTGCGCGGAAGGATCGTCTACGCGATCTTGAGATTGGTAAGTGTATGACTACATCACCCACGAGAATCTGCTCTCATTAACCGCTTTGGAATCTTCGAGGGTGAGTACTCTGATCGACTTGTTGCTACAATCTAGTAGATAGATCTTGGCTTGTTTGTGTGCATGCGAAAGAATTTTTTGTTTTCCATGCTACGAACCCCTTCAGTTAGTGCATGTTGCGCTGCCGCTTCAGCCCACCATACCTATGTAGGCGAGGACCGCCGAATTCTATGACTCATCGTGTACTGGCCTTAGTACTGACTGCTCTCTTTTTCATTTGCCCTTTGTCGGCACCCCTTTTGTTTAAGCATGTTTGAGATCGACGTCGTTAGCAGGGTTACCCTTTCGGCTTGGCCTGGGCAGGGTTATGGACGCCATTGGTTATTCTTCAGGGCTCTTAGCCTCATTTGCATCTTGTCCGTACTCGGATGTTGTATCGTTTTCAAGATGATTTGGATCTTTGCAATGTATATATGTATTCTTGACTCATGGAGTCGTTGTTGTATATATTTGTTCTGTGGGTTCCATCATGGACTAGTGTGTAATGATATTACTTCGTTTTCCACCCGCACGAAAGTGCCTGGTGGGCACCTTTGAATCGTTTCTCTGCGGGTTTGGCGTGACTAAAACTTGCATAGGGCCGATCTGAGAGCGCCCGCCATCTTCGCCGATTTGATATTACTTATAGAGGATAGTCCCTCTTCAACTTTGTCTTTTGTGGCATAGCAAAATTCCCAAAGGGCCTTTGCCATCTTAAATCGCCATCGGCCGTGCTACTAGTTTTGCGATCCAACTTGATTCGTCGGGTTCTAGCGGGTCCAAGATGTTTTGCAAAAGCCCTCCTCCTTTTGGCTTCCAACCCACCATTGTTTCTCGAGTGGCACCCGTTGTAACAGCTTTAGTGGGCCGTCACTTACTTGGTCATCGGTTTGGGTAGCTCGAGCCAAGTGAGAAAAACCTTCAGCTATTTCTTAAATCAAATAAAATTTCAGTAAATGATTAATATCAAATACATTCATATCTATTTAAATAATTTGAATTTGAAGAAACTCCCAAAATGAAATATGAATGTTTTTCAAACGTGAATTCAAACATGTTTTCAAAGTTATCCAGAGTTGACTCTATCTAGTCAAACCTTTGACTTTTGACCATATCTAAATTACTTTGCATTTAATAATGTTTTAAAAATCATATTTCCAAATAATAAAAATAATATATGTTTTTGAATCAGAAAAATGTGAGAAATATGTTTATTCCATTCATAATATAATTTGAGCATTTTAAAATTTCGAAATAATTTAATTGTTAATAAATGCCTATTTCTTAAATATCGCCTAACTTGAATTCCGTAACTCCGAATTCGATAAATGATATGTCTAAATCGATTAGCTCGACAAGCCCTTTTACAACAGTGTGTTACATACTTGCAATTGCATCATGCATCGTGGGTAACTTGTAAAATTAGAACTGTTTATGTAAGGAAAACGTGATGAATAAAATGGGAAAATAATTATGTCTTGTTACTAATGCCTCACTAATGTTGTATCATCCTTGTACTATGCTAATACATATTTTCAACATGACTTGCATCATTAAATTTTCATGTCATGCATCATATCATGATCATGCCGGTTCTTCCGCATTAGTTATAATGTGTTGTGTCGCTTGTTCCTTTTAGATGTGCAAGACTTATGTGTATAACAAAACAAATCATAGAATACCATTGGTCAGTAAAAAAATGATCCTCAAAAGAAAACCAGATGAGCAAAACATAGGAACCTCACCTTCATTAAGGATGTGTAAAAGTATTAGCACACAGAAGAGTACCACGTGGTCATGCAATGGAGAAAACCAGATGAAGTACATTCCTTAAAGAATTGGATAATTAGTAAATCATTGATGCTTTGCACATTTGTCTATTTATTTGTTGATCACCACTGACTAAATTAACTTGAATGCAAGAACTCATTGCTATAAGACAAAAAAAATTACTCGTTCTCTAAAAACATCCCAACTCTCCATACCAGATAAGAGGAAAACAAGCCAAGTTCCGAGGAACCATGTTGATAAACTCATTTTGTTTCAGGGGCTGGCCATTCTAGCTATCTGGGCGTGCGTACTCTATCCGTACCTCGTTCAGGTCCACCCTCAACATCATGCTGAAACACCAAAACCGATTGTCAGTTTCTCAACGATCTCAGCGAATGCCACTCCATCAATGCTACAGAGTTGCAGCTAGGCTAGAAGGTCAATGTGGAAATGAGAGTGAAGCCGGTAACCTCTCTAAGGTGTCTTGGATACCATTGGTCCTTCTCCGTCTATTACAGTACGTCGCACTCCACCACATCGGGTGCATGTCTCCCCTGGTCACCACTACCGAGAAGGATGTAAAAGCTGACCCATCAGGAATGTTGAGTTCATGTTGGTAAGTATATGTGTATACATATGTCATCCACTATTCAGAGCGAAAATAAAATTGGTCAGTCAGCCAACCTTCATCAGATCCTTGCTCATCTCAGGGTACCTCTGCAATGGTTTCAAGTTGTCGTTGTTGCAGTTGTCAGTTGCCGTACTTCAAGTAGTCTAAGCCCTGCAATAAATACCCAGCGATTCCGATGGAGTTCAGAAAATGCACCGAAAGAAAAAGGGGACAATATGATCCAAGCCGAGCCTTTGCACAATCCATTCATAAAAACAGTATCTTGAACCATATACCGAGACGAGACTCATATTCCCCAACAGATAAAATCCCCAGTCACAACCATAATTGAGAAGACAATTTTTCATTGAACATTGATGGTATGCAGTATTTTGCATAAGTCGGACCAGACATGGAATAAAATCACTCTGTCCAAGGTCATATGTAACCTCATGCAATATCAATCCCAAGATCAAGGGTGCCAACACTTGTGCACATGCCAGGGTAATTCCGAGGAATGACTTGAATAGTTTGACATCATAAGCATGTAGCTCACCCAATCCAAGAAGAAACCTACAACACAACAAAAGTGTTTAGGTTAGATTTTCTTTTCGATGCTATATCTAAAGAAAGTTCATAAAGAACTTCTACTAAACAGATCAATTTTTAGAAATAAAACATATTACCAACAGTACAACATTAGATCTACACCTGTTATGTTCCACAAAAATAAGCAATATACATTTCCCCATGGCCTATAGGAAGGGTGGCCTTCAGTTCTTTCATTGAAAAGATAAGAAATAAAAATCATAACACTTATGAGTATAATTAGTTGACTACGAAGATACTTGATGGAAGTGAAGCATGGTAAAGGAGCAGGTATAGCTATTAACATAATCTACCTAAAGTTTAATAAAATGGAAGTAGTATCTCATAATGCCATTTCATCAGATGCAACAAACCATGTCTCTCAATTTTTTTATCCTGACAACCATAAAGTTGGTATAGAGCACCGACATCAGTAATCTGCACTAAAAAGAACAACTATTAGTACAAGAAAAATAATCAACAACACTGATAGTATGTAACACATTTAATTACCTGGTAAAAAAAGAATTAAACTTCTTTTGTGGGAACTGGAACCATACTATGATGGTTTGGTCTCTAAATGATCCAATCAAGACGTACATGTACATATGACTGTTCCTAGCCGAGTATTTGACATTTTTTAGGTCGGTACAGAATTTTATTCCATTGAAATTTTTCCCATACCTTGTTAGGCAACTTTCTTAATTGCATTTATTTATAGTACCTGGAGAAATAGATTGCTTACTTGCATCAATTTGAGGGCATGTAAGAACTAAAATGGAAAAGGTTGACCTCACAATATGAACATATAAACAATAATACATCTATGTGGCAGCAAAACAATTAAATGCACTTGTAATTATAGATATAACCATTGATTGAAGAAATTACAATCAACTGAGTCGGGAAGATGATATACTGAAGTTGTGCGTTGTTTCAATGGAGTTGAACATGTGTGTTCCATATAAGCATTCAACTGAACATAGGAGGTAGGGAAAAAAAGCAGCAGTACATATCATGTTCATTACCATGTCATGATGATCACCTTTGAGTTTGATGGCCTCTAGCCACGCTCCTGGAAAGCTAATGCCGGCCTCATCAGCGACCACCAGCCATCTTCCCAGCTCCTGCTGCTATGTAGAGTTCAATGGGAGGTAGGTGTGATTCGGCATAAGTAGATCAGCATGGGCAACTCCATGTAGGTCTCACGGAGAATTTGGATAGTGCACGACTGCGCCGCAACACGGTACCTCAGCCATTAGAAAAGAAATCCTATTGAGAATTTTTATTTCATCACTTATAGCACACATAAAGGCAATGCAAAAATAGAAGGCTAGAAAATGACATGTGAAGACTACAATACTTTCTTGGTATTCCGAACTTTAAGAATACAGAGATATGAAAAATGTAATTTCTTTATTATAGCACAACACAAGAAGGCAATAAAAAAAGGGTAGAAAATGACATCTGAAGACTACAATACTTGAACCAATACTTTCTTCGTATTCCAACCTTTAAGACTACAAAGTTATGAAAAATGTAATTTCTTTATTTTATTTCATCACTTATTGGACATCAGAAGAAGGCAATAAAAATTAGAAGGATAGAAAATGACATTTAAAGACTACACTACTTGAACCAATACTTTCTCGGTATTCCAAACTTTTAGACTACAGAGCTATGAAAATGTAATTTATTTATAATGAGCATTTGTATCTAAGGTTGGATCGACCAAATTGGGGCATATAAAATTTGCATCGAGCTTGACCCAAAGTCCGTGCTGCTTAACTGCCAGTACATAGTAAGTACATAGTACTGTAATAACTAAGAAACAGATACTTCCCATCTTCAAATGGATTCCCAACTTGGGTGTATAGCGGAATCAATCAAACTTGAAACAATTTAACAAACTAGAAAAGGTAATATGATGGATGTTCCTCACCTTCATGGATCTGAATGCATCGGACTCCCTCGATCTAAAATAACTCAGACTGTAACGGAGCAGAGGGAGTCGAGGCTCTCGCGTAGGAGTAATAATGGAGATAAAGTGCAGATCCTCGACCCTTGTCACCCAAGACCAAGAATGACAGACTCGTGGACCGAAACTGACTAAAGTGCGGCCGATGTGGACCTCGGGGACGCCCGTACAATTCGATCCCGATGCTTAGAGCATCTCCACTCAGTGTATTCAGAGGCCGATCCGAACGTCGAAATTACGTTGACAAAAAAATGGGTCGCGATCAGCGTGTCGGGGATCTGTTTCGGCCGGATTTGCTAACTTTGGTCCGACTATCAGCCGAACCGAATCCGGGTATGCCACAGGGGCCGAGCAGCGAAATTCGGCGAGTGGACCAAATTGTCGATAAGCGAGTCGCCGTCATCCTTCCCGCCGTTTTCCTTTTCCCGCCCTCGCCGCTACACCCCTCTCGTCATTCTTTCGGCCTATAAAAGCCGTACATCTCGCCGCCTCTTCATTCCCTCACCACCACAACTCCGGCGAACTTGGACGTTCGCGCTTTCTTCCTCCCGACTCCGAGAAGCCATGGCGGCGACGACGTTATCCGTCGTCGGAAGCCCGACGCTCGCGAGGCGTGCTATCTGACCTGTCGGACACTCGTCTCCCTAGGAAAACTCAGCCCGGCGGAATCCCGTTCACGTGCCGACGGACGAGACCTCGCCGGAGATCCAGGCGGCTATCGCCGCCATGGAAGAAGACCCGAACTTCGGGAGATTGAGGCCTATCGCCGCCATGCAAAGCTTGCTCATGAGATCGGGACAACTGCTCTTCGAGGCACTTTTTAGCGCAGCGCCTCGAGAACTTCGCCTGACACGACGCCGCCCGGCTGCCGCCCAGCTTGTAACAATATGGCTTACCGCCGCCGCTGGTGGAGCGTTCCCGGGCGGACTCGCCGGAGTCATGGCGCACATCGAGGCCGGCAACAACCCCCACCTCGGCCTGTAGTTGCGGCGTCCGGCGGCGACTACGGCGGCGTCCTTTCCTAGTTAAAATCGATGTACTATATGCCCCCTCGCCTACTTTAATGAAATTTCACCTATATTTGCCTATATTTCGCAGAGTTTAAGTAAATTTAGCCGAACTTGGAAACGCGGCCTGGATACGCAAGTAGGCGACTGAGCGTACCCAGGCCGAAAAAGCGATTCGTTCGGCCGAAAATCGGTCCGGTTTTCGACCTGGGTATGTCCAACTAGTGAAGATGCTCTTAGAAGAGGATGCCATGCCCGAGGCTGAATACAAGATCGAGTCAGGCCAGAGCCACCTCGAGGGTCGTCAGTTACGACCAAAGCGGCCACATCCCTGGTGGTGGGTATGGGAAGTGGATTGGAGACGACCGCCTCTTCGTAGGTGTTGAAGGTCGACGCCTGACTGGGCAGTGGCCGTTCTTACTCACTGTCTCCTTCTGGGATTTCGGTGACATGGTAGTTCGTGTGCCGGCAGATTTTGCGGTGGCGTAATTGGGGGAAAGGATACTGCGTGAGGTCAGCGCTAATTTCATTGAGAAAAAATCATGGGTAAGTAGGCCCACCTTTCAGCGCCAACGCTTGTATTTTTCACACAAGGAAAAGGAAAATGATACCGATCACCCGGGGATCGCACGACTTGCATCCCCCGGTTTGGTTTCTAGCGCGTGTTCTCTTGGAACAAGAGACGGGTGATGGGGTCCACCACGATCCTTATCCCCACGTACGAGTCTTCTCCTCCACTCAATTCTTCTCCCTGCATCCGTAATCCTTCCAACGTCCAGCCTCCCACCCGACCACCCACGCGCGCCATGGCTTTCGCCGCCGCTGCTAAAGGGCATGCTGCCATGGGCCTCCATCCGCCGCGACAAGGCGCATCGCCATGGCCCTCCCTCCATCCGTTGCGCCGCCATGGGATTTGGCTGCTGCCCCACACGCCGTCACCCTCCCCTGTAGAGCCATGGGAGCCTCCGCCTCTCTGTAGCCATGGGAGCGCCGCCCTCCCCTGCAATCATGGGAGCCCGAACACCATGGCTGGAGGACTGAAATTGCCGCAAAGGTGCTCGCTGCTACGGCTGCCAGCACTTGCGTCACGTCCACCTCAACCCTGCTACGTCTCCTCCCAACCTGCTGTTGTTGCAAAGGGTGACGAGAGGTTCTAGTAAGACGCCGGACGTTGCTACCAGCGGCGACGAGCGACTCTATCATCGGCGACGGGCGGCGCTACCACCGGTCAGTGCGGATGCTACAATCTCGCTGGCGGATTTTGCTACACCGCACGGTGCTACATAGGCAGGACGACGATGCTACTGGAAGTGGTCATCGTTGCTACAGATGAAGGTCGTGATGCTACCGACCAATAAATGGGTTTTGAGATTTTTACTACAGGGCGTTGCTACAATAGTAATAATTTTTTGTTATTTTTGTTCTATGTTTTTGCTATAATAGCACAAAGTATTTGCTACGACATTTTCAACTAATAACAAAGTCTGTTTTGCTATGGCAGGCACCGACGATTTCCCGGCGAGGTCGTTCTTTTTGCTACATTAGCACTTTTTTTTGCTTCCACGTTTTGTGTTTTGCTACAATAGCATAAAATTTTTGCTACACGGTCTCCGGCGAGGTCGGGTTTGCTACATTATCACAACTTTTTGCGACTGCTTGCGATATCTCGTGAGATCCGATCTATCTTTTACGGGTCAAACCTTTTTGCTACGTTGTAGCAAAAGGACTATTTGTAGCAAAACGAGTATATACAGAAGAAAAAGGATTTTGAACAAAAAGGACACGTGGTTGGGGACCCGGGATAAAACACAAATCCCGAGAGGCAGTAATCTTGCCCCAAGGGAAATGATCGAGGGGGAAGGATGTTTGACAAAGGGCCGTGACAGAACACGGTTTTCCTTTTAGGTAGTAGAGATAGAGATTTTTTAAAACTCGTAAATCTGATTTTAATTTTTTAAAATAACAAGACTAGTGAAGCTGTGGAGCCAAAGATATCTAGTCGCATGAATATGAACTCAGTTCATACATATTATAGGTTACACAAATACAAATATACCTTGGCATCCTCAAAAGATTGGTCCATGGATTACTTCGCCACACTTTTGCCTCTAAAAAGGACAAATTGTCAAGTTTCAAATAATGCACTTGGGCCACTATCTAAATAATTCAGCTAAAATGATACTCCCTCCGTCCCGTTTAATTTACAAGGGTGTGTATTCAAAGTTCAAATTACAAACAAATCTGTATAGATTCAAATCATACCAAAATCAGCATAGATTAAAAATCCTGACTTTCGACCGTATGCACGTGGACGCGCTCGCGCCGCACACCATCTGCGTTACATCGCTGCCCTCGATCTGCAACCTGCTCGTGTGGCTAGACGCGCTCATGATCTGTTGCGGAGGAGCTCCACCGCTCCCCCAGTGGTGTGGGTTGCTTGCTCCTTATCCGCGTACAATAGCCGCCTCTGCTTTCGGCCGACCTCCTCCCGGATCTCCTTAGCTCGGTGGCCGTCATTGCCGCTGTTGCCATGCTGAGTCACGCTCTTCATCTCTCCAGACTCATCATCCGCCACCTTGGCTAGTAAAGTTTATGCTCATCACCGCACAATGCATCTTTTAGAAAAAATTCAGTTAAAGTTTAGTTGCTTCCATTATTCAAAAAAAATGTGAAACCAGGTAAGCATGAAAGTAGATGCAAAACATATGTGAATCATTTCTCACGAATATTTAGTAGAAGGTCTACAACTCTCTACAAAGCGACACATGTATGAAAATAACGAGTTACTTGAGTAGTAGCAAATTTAATGACTCTACCTGAATACTTAAATCATAAATGGAATGATAATTACATGCTTCAATCATTTGTGAAGTTGGTTCATCTCATGAGATATATGGCACTTCAGAGAATATATTGTACCTGCACCACATTTTGTACAAGGGATAAAGTCATCACTAACAAATAAATGTCATTCACTTAAATCAAGTAAAATGACAGAGCCTTGTATTTACACAGCCAGTAATTGTTGTTAATTTACCAAAAGTGGACAAGTCTTCTACTTTCTACAAGCCTATCCCTCCGCTTAAGCAAGCACTGCAATTTTCATTGAATAGGTGTTACTTTACTTCATTTATAGGCGAACAATTAGAATTTACAGGATGTTGAAGCTCGGATAGTCTTTGTGTTAAATATAAAAGTAAAGGCGGTCAAATACTACCAACTATAAGTGAATGTGGTAAGGTGTTTTCTTTTTACGAAAGTGTCATATAAGTGTTGAATATACGCCACACAGTGTCAACATCTTGTCTTCCTTCAGAAGATGGGATGGAAGGACTTACAGGCTGCGATGTGGGATTTGAGCTTTGGGATGTTCGGGTGGGAGCTCCTGCATCTTTATCACCTTAGGTCCATTGCGAGAAGATCCTCATATGGGCTGGTCGACCTCCTCCATGACATCAACAGAATCGAGGAAAAGCATGAAGGAATTTCCAATGCTTCTTATTTTTCAAGTTGGGTGAGCTGAAATCCTGACTTATAACATGAAGGTGCAACTGCCGCATGGATGGAACCTGCAGAAACCAAGACAAGTAGGATTTGATCTTGGTCGTGCCATTATAAAATTTGAAGAAAAATAAATACTTCAACATTGTGTTAAGACGGTACCGAATGATATCCAAGTCTGAAAGTAAGAGACGCATCTTCCTCTAGGGATTTGTGTGCCCACTTCAGCCCAACTGAATGCATACTTCACGGCAAAGATAAGAGCTCCTTCTTGACACATGCTAGAGAATAAGACCATCTGTCCTAGATATCATGTTTCGACAGTCATCTCAGAAGTCATGGAAAATGGAACACTAAGTGTTTATAAGCATGCAAGAGCAGAATATAAGATAGTTTCTGACGAAATAAGGCAAAAAAATGTGCTAGTACTAACAGAGTGGCAAACTGGCAATCCAAGAAGCGAGAAAAGAATAGACACTAAATTCTTGATTATTTTATCTTCTTCATGATGCGATGAATTATACCTGAGCACATAAGATAGCGACAATTATCATCTGTCCATCGTCGATCTAATTTTTCAAGAACTCGTCAACAAAGACCGTCAGCAAAAAACATGAATCTTAAAATCATTTAAATTAGTAACAGTAAACAGTTTAAGAAGATTTCATGAATAAACTATTTGAGTTGAAGCCCATGTCTTCAGGTTAAGCCACACCAAACATGAAATGGTCTGCAAACCCCGTGTCTCCACGTTAAGCCATGAGAAACAAAATAAGGTTCTCCTCGACATAACAAAGTTGTTCGGACTTCTTCTTAGTCACATTCTTCTTGCCTTAGTGTGCGGTATAATATTTATGTCTTCGGAGTGTATAATTGAAATCTTCAATATGCAGCATCTCAAATGTCAATGTTATGTAAGCTTGTCAGCAAAGTACTAATGCTAGAAGCCTCCAATTTGTTAGGCACCTGAATACATCTTTGCACAAAAATTACCGAAACAAGATTTTTTTCAACTAAAAACAGGCACACTCTTTCTGTAGTTTCAACGCTATAGTCCACCAGAAAGTCAAGTGAACAGAAACACACAATATAAACATAAAACTCAAGCAACAAGACCTTAATTTGTGCACCCAACGTCTAACGACTTTACTGAATATGTGCATACTGCATACATGCATGTAGACTCCAAAATAGATTGTTATGGGAAAAATAGATTACATCATTTTTTGTTTACTCTGCCAAATGATTCTTCAGCCTCTCAAGTTTACGTGCTTGCTAGTCTGTACAAGGAAAAACATTTGGTAAAAGAGGCATTGCTCAAATTAAGATTTGATGAAAAATATAGATGGTCGCGTACTATATCCTAACACTTTGAGATGTCAATTAGATGCCTTTTTATTTGTTCGTAGTCAGACCAGACAATGCCTGATGGTCAATCATCTTCTCCATAGAGTCCAATCACGCTTGGCTGTTGTGGAAAGGATTCGTACCTGGTTGATGATGTGCTAAATACAAAATCACTAAAACCTCATTCCGCTCTTTATTCTAAAGAGAACCCAGAGATCAATTAGTACGGTTAATGTGATTATTTATATACCAGATCAAAGATAACCAAACAGCAGGGGATAGAACTTACAATTGCTAGTTCAATTTTTGGTTACCCCGATGAATTGGAGTGGATGCCGATGGATTCAAATCAAATAAAGACCAAGCAAAGGAAGCAGGATTAGTATATTTGCAGGAATGGATGATGTGCATGCAGCCCCTTTTGCACTAAGACACACATACACAGGATTAGTACATTTTTGACTTCGAGATATGCAGAACCTCACCAGAGTAGTTTTGCATCGGTCCAGACTCATGTAGCTATTGGAGAACTTCTCGTGGGTTCTCCTCGGCGCTGGCAGCCTGACAACAAGGAGAGAAAATTAGGTCTGACAGAGAACGTGCGTGCAATATTGTACCTTACCTGCATCTATGGACGACCTGGATGTTGACGTCGCCTCCCTCGGTGAATCAAGGAGAGGGGAGGATGTGGTGATGACCGCTGCCCCCCGATTGGTGGTGGTCTCCAGTTTCGGTCGACGGCTGCAGCGGGGGATTTGGAATTAGAAACGAAAAATCTAGCAAGGAGAGAGGAGCTGAAAGGGAATGGGTTGGTTCGGAGCAGAACTAAACCTACGGATCATACTTCCATCAAGAAAAGTGGTGCACAAGGACGGATCTTGGATGGCGCTGACCATGACGGTGCCGGTGAGCGGCGGGTGCAGGAGGAGATTGGGCCGGCGGTGCGGCGTGTCCCATCTGATCTGCCCCTGCTATCACCAGATCAAGAACAACCGGATTTGGGCGCGCTCGCTGGGCAAACCAGGTGCAGCGAGTTGGGAGGAGGTCACGCGGCGCGCGAGGTGTAGCCGAGGTTCTGCACGTGGTAGTGTTGGCCAGGGGCGGCAATTCTTGTGCGGTCGACCCCGGGAGGCAGCCACCGGAAAGAGGGAGAAGAGGGACGCGTCGATGAAGACTGGATTTGGATTGGCGGCGTAATCTGCGCGGCATGCGAGGTTCACGGAGTAGTTGCAGGCCGTGTGGCTCCGGCCTTTCTTCAATGCGCAACGAAGGTGGACCGATGGGAGCGACGAAGGAGAAAGCGGACGACGTATCGGGAGAACACGGAATGCCAGATTCTTTTTAGATAGTACACATACAGATTCTTTTTTTTTGTCTTCAGTAAAGATTGCATGTTTGGATTTACTACTTGTATGTTTGCTTATTTCTTTCAACTCTCTTGCTTGTCATCCAGCCTTCCTAGCCAAAAACCTGTTTGAGAAGGCATACTTCTCATGTTTCCAAAAACCCTTTGAACCAAAAAAAAATTGTCACTTGTGTCCACCATATCTACCTAATAGCTATTGCTATTCCTAGTAAATTCTCAAGCTTCATCTACCTTTCGAATTAAAAAGTATTTTGTTATGTGAAAACTAGTTAGTAAAGCTCTCACAAACTTGATGGCACACTTTATTTACTTGCCACTAACAAACTTGAACCATTGTGAACATCGAAGGTGTATATGCT
Organism: Avena longiglumis; assembly: GCA_030063025.1. NCBI lineage: Eukaryota > Viridiplantae > Streptophyta > Magnoliopsida > Poales > Poaceae > Avena > Avena longiglumis. The sequence goes on from CP125975.1 coordinate 542,980,048, forward strand.
TGCATCTATATGTTGGAATTAGCAGAACCGTGTTGTCACGGGGAACGTTTTCAACATTGCACTTGTACTCTGTACATAGTTGATATTGTGCTCTTTTATATATGGATGTCAACGGTGTGAAATAAAGAGGGAACTTGTAAGTCTATGGAGTTTGTACTCTGTGTTAGAGAAACGCCTGAGCCGCTAGCTTAAGCCATGCTTAATCATGGTGGAAACTTGCAGCATCACCATAGTGAGTCATCTAGGAAGCATCCTCAATAAAAAGCTATATGCATAGTAAATAAAAAGATTGCTGAGATGCTCATTGTCTGCTTGCCTTGTTATTTTGGTTATAGGAAAGCTCTTGTACCATGTGCAAGGGGTACCCTGTTGGCGGTTCTCAATGATATGCAAATACTTACAATGACAAGAACTTACCTGGACCCAAAGTTGAGTATGCATGAGGAGTGGCCCTCATATTCAAGGGACATGAGATTGCCAACTTATATTTCGTCAAGCATATACTCCATCTTTGTTCACTTCAACCTTAATCATCTCAAGATGCTTATTATAGGGGCAATGAGGGATCAAAGCTAGTAAGTATCATAATCTTTTGAAAGCTCTTTATGACTTGTAATACCTTCTACCCTCTATAAAGGGACCTTTCTCTAGTTACCACTTGAGTCAGTAAACCCACTTCCTCTCTATCTCCAGCAAGCTTTTGAGTTGTTGTGTTTCAAGCATTCATATGGTGATTTATTCAATCATGTTCTTTATCTTCCTTGTTTGCACAAAACTCTTATCTATTGAGTATTACTTTGAAAGGCTTCACTTGTGAAAAACCTTTTTGAGCAAAGAGTGCTCCTATTTTGAAACTTCTACAAAAAGATTTTGTGAAACTGATTATCAGGTGTTCTTTGACCAAGAACAAGTTTGCCAATTCCAATTATGATTTATCTTTATGTATCTCTATTGTGACTGCTGTACTTGGTTGCAAGCTAAAGTTATATAATGGTTAGTTGCTTTCTTCTATGAGTTTTGCAAAGGTAAGTGTGATGCTTCTTGTTCGTATTCTTTTTATCGACACTTCACTCCATAAACCTTTGGACATGTTTACTGAGCTCGGTATTCGCTTGGGGACAAGCGAAGTCTAAGCTTGGGGGAGTTGATACGCCCAATTTGCATCACCATTCTATATCATAATTTACCTCTATTCATTGATATTTGTCTTACTATGAGGTATTACTTATGGCTTTTCATCTGTTTATGCATGTTGGATGATTCCTGGAGGATGGACTGCCGGAGTCTGGATTCTGATGGAAAAGACGGTGTTTCGGTGCAATTTCGCGAAGATCAGAAAAATACCAGAAAAATATGGAAACATATTATTTTACCGAAAGAAGAAGGAAGCCAGAAGGAGGAGCGAAGGGGAACCTCAGGGGCCCACACCTCCCTAGGCGCGGGCCCACCTGACCACACCCCTAGGGTGGGTTTGGCCCACCTGTCCGGCCTCCGACTCCGCCCCTTCGCCTATATCTTCCCTACGAAACCCTAACACCAGGGGAGCTACCATAGATAGACTTTCGCCGCCTCTGGGAGGCGGAAAACACCGAGAGAAAGATCCTCCCGTGAGATTTCTATCGGGGAATTCCTTCCGAAGAGGGGAGACCGTCGCCATCAACACCATCATCAAGCTAGGCTTCATCGGGATCATCCACACCATCATCTCCACCAGCACCATCAACACCACTCTGTCCCGCTGTAACAATTGTGTTGGATATTGCTTTAGTTCGTTAGGGTAAACTTTCCCGGTGTTGATTACTATTGTAGTTGATGCTTGTGAGTGGAACCATTGGATTATTGTTTATGTTCAGATTGTTATCCATTATCATAGCATCTTTGATCTTGATCCATATGATGTCTTGTGAGTAGTTCGTTTAGTTCTTGAGGACATGGGAGAAGTCATGTTGTTGGTAGTGAATCTGTGATGAGTTATTATTCAATGGTTTAGTATTTAAGTTGTGGTGCTATTCTTCTAGTGGTGTCATGTGAACGTCGACTACATGATACTTCACCATTTATGGGCCTAGGGGAATGCATTGTGTATTTGGTTACTAATCATGGTTTGCCGGAGTGACAGAAACCTGAACCCCCATTAGGACACCTTTGCACAAGGGAGTGTAGGATCTCAGAGTTTAAGGCTATGGTTAGATTTATATCTTAATTACTTTCATGTAGTTACGGATGTTTGCAGGGGGTTTAATCACAAGTATGTATTAGTCCTAGGAAGGGCAGTATGTTAGCACAGGTTCACCCACACAACACTTACAAACACCAAAGAAGAGTACTCAGCTATTTGCAGCGAAAGCACTTAACAGAATTCCCATGTGTCCTCAAGAACGTTTGGTCCTTATAAGTATTTCCACCGTCTTGTCCTTTGCTAAGAAAGGATTGGGCCACTTGCTCCATTTTTTTGTTACTTCTGTTATTTGCTCTTTGCTTTGTTGCTCTATCAGAAAACCACTAAAAATCGTTTGCTAAGTAATCACAGGGATTTCCTGCTCCATACCACTGTTCAGCACCTTCTGCTCCTCGTTGGGATCGACACTCCTATTTATCGCAAGTAATATGATACACCCCCTACACTTGTGGGTCATCAGTGATTATCGTTATGTACTTACCTTCACGGATGACTTGAGTAGATATGGGTATATCTATTTCATGAAACATAAGTCCGAAACTTTCGAGAAGTTTAAGGAATTTCAAAGTGAGGTAGAGAATGAACGTAACAAGAAGATTAAATTTCTATGATCTTATCGTGGAGGTGAATATCTAAATTCTGAGTTTGCGAGCATTTGAAGAAATGCGGAATACTTTCACAATTGACACTGGGAACACCAACGTAATGGTGTGTCCGAACGTCGTAATTGAACTCTCTTAGATATGGTTCGTTTTATGATGTCACTTACAGATTTACCGCTATCGTTTTGGGGTTATGCATTAGAAACAACCGCATTCACTTTAAATAGGGCACCATCTAAATCCGTTGAAATGACACCGTATGAATTATGGTTTGGGAAGAAACCTAAATTGTCGTTCCTTAAAGTTTGGGGATGCGAAGCTTATGTGAAGAAGTTACAGCCCGACAAGCTTGAACCCAAAGCGGAAAAATGCGTCTTCATAGGATACCCGAAGAAAACTATTGGGTATACCTTCTATCATAGATCTGAGGGAAAAATCTTCGTTGCCAAGAATGGATCCTTTCTAGAGAAGGAGTTTCTCTCGAAAGAAGTGACCGGAAGGAAAGTAGAACTCGACGAGGTTGTTGAACCTTCTCTCGGACTTGAGAGTAGCGCAACACCAGAAGTAGTTCCTATGGCGCCTACAACAACAAGAGAGGAAGCTAATGATGTTGATCATGAAACTTGTTGAAGTTACTACGGAACCTCATGGGTCAACAAGAACTCACTACCCTCGATTGGTAAGATCCCATTATGAGTGTCATGTTGGTGGACAACAAGCGACCACCGCAACATATGAGGAAGCGATGATGAGCCCAGATTCCAATAAATGGCAAGAAGCCATGTAATCCGAGATTGGATCCATGTATGAAAACCAAGTATGTACTTTGGTGGACTTACCGGATGGCCGGAAGGCTGTCGAGAATAAATGGATTTTCAAGAAGAAAACAAATGATGATGGTAATGTTACTATCTATAAAGCTTGACTTGTCGCAAAAGGGTTTCGACAAATTCAAGGAGTTGACTATGATGAGACTTTCTCATTGGTAGCGAAGCTAAAGTCTGTGAGGAATTTGTTAGCAATCGCTGCATATTATGATTATGGGATATGGAAGATGGATGTCAAAACGGCGTTCCTCAATGGAGACATTGATGAAGAGTTGTATATGGTACAACCCAAAGGTTTTGTCGATCCAAAATATGCTAACAAGGTATGCAAACTTCAACGGTCTATTTATGGATTGAAGCAAGCATCCCGAAGTTGGAATCGACGTTTTGATAAGGTAATCAAAAGCTTTGGTTTTATACAAACTTATGGAGAAGCTTGTATTTACAAGAAAGTGAGTGGGAGCTCTGTAGCATTCTTAATACTATATGTAAATGACATATTGTTGATTGGGAATGATGTAGACCTTCTTAATAGTGTCAAGGATTATTTGAATAATAGTTTTTCAATGAAATATCTTGGCGAAGCAGCTTACATATTAGGCATAAAGATTTATAGAGATAGATCAAGACGCCTAATATCATTGTCACAGTACATATTTGGACAAAGTTCTAAAGAGGTTTGTAATGGAAGATAGCAAGAAAGGGTTCTTGCCCATGTTGCCCAATCACGACCTTGAGTAAAATCAAAGTCCTACGGCGGAAGATAGAGAAAAGATGAGTAAGACTCTATGCCTCAGCCATAGGATCTCTTATGTATGTCATGCTATGTACTAGACCCGACATTGCATATGGTGTTAGTTTGACTAGGAGATATCAAAGTGATCCAGGAGTGGATCATTGGACAGCGGTCAAAAACATCCCTTAAGTACTTGAGAAGAACTAAGGATATGGTTCTTTCTTATGGATGTTATGAACAACTCGTTGTTAATGGTTACACTGATGCTAGTTGGAACACCGATCCGGATGATTCTAATTCTCAATCCGGATACGTATTTCTTTTGAATGGTGCAACAGTTAGATGGAGGAGTGCAAAGCAAAGCGTTGTGGCGAGATCTTCAACTGAATCGAAATACATAGCTGCTTCGGAGGCTTCACAAGAGGCGATATTGATGAAGGAGTTCATTACAGAGCTCGGTGTGGTTCCAAGTGCGCTGGACCCAATGTCTATCTATCTTGTGATAACATGGGCCATAGCCAATGCGCAAGAACCAAGGTCACACAAGAAGCTGAAGCATATCAAGCTGCGTTTTCACGCTATTCGATAGCATGTCCAAGATGGTGACATAAAGATTTGCAAAGTACACATAGATCTGAATGTGGCATATCCGTTGACTAAACCTCTTCCGAGGGCAAAACATGACCAGCACCAAACCGCCATGGGTGTTCGGTATATTACCATGTAATCTAGATTAGTTGACTCTAGTGCAAGTGGGAGACTGTTGGAGATATGCCCTAGAGGCAATAATAAAAGTGGTTATTATTATATCTTTGTGTTTATGATAAATGTTTACATTCATGCTATAATAGTATTAACCGGAAACATTAATACTTGTGTGATTTGTAAACTAAATTAGAGTCCCTAGTAAAGCCTCTTTGTAATACTAGCTTGTTGGTTGATAGATGATCGTGGTTTCCCGATCATGAACATTGAGATGTTATTAACAACAAGATCATATTATTAGGAGAATAGTGTGATGGACGTACTCCTATATATAAGTGTAGCATAAAGATCAAGTCATTTCAATAGTTCGTTTGCTATAAGCTTTCTGATACATAGTAACCTAATTCCTTCGACCATGAAATCATGCTAATCACCATCACGGAAGGATGCTTTGATGACATCAAACGCCACATAAATGGCGGGTGGCTATAAAGGTGGCATTGAGTGTTCGAAAGTATGTGTTGAGGCACATGGATCAAGAGTGGATTTGTCCATCCATATGATATAGATATACTATGGGCCCTCTCGGTGGAATGTCATCCAATTAGCTTGCAAGCATGTGACCGGCTCACAAGGGATCACATATCACGAACGAGAAAAGAGTACTTATCGTAACGAGGTTGAACTAGGTATGCAAAGATACCGACGATCAAACCTCGGATAAGTAAACTATCGCCAGACAAAGGGAAATTGGTATCATATGTAAGTGGTTCATTCGGTCGCAAAGTAATCGTATAAATATGTGGGAGACACATGAATTTCCAGATTCCTCTATTGGTTATTGATCGGAGAAGTGTCTCGGTCATGTCCGCATAATTCACGAACCGTAGGGAGACACACTTAGATATGGAATACAAGTAGGGAGACCAATGTTGTTGAGTCTCGGATGGCATCCGGGATATCACGAGGAGATCCGGAATGGTATGGAGAATAATATTCATATAAGAAAAGTCCGATTCCAGAGTTCTGGAATGATTTCGATGTTTTCATCGGAGAGGTTCTAGAAGGGTCTAGAAGGTTCACCGGACCGAAAGGGGAATGGTTCATGAATGTGTCATGGTTAAGTGGAATGATTGGATCATGTCCTAGGTCACTTAGTTGGGCATTTGCAAGAAAGAAATAAAGCTCTAAATTGAAAGTCAAAAGGGAAGTTTGAAAAGTCAAACTCGAACAATGGTTTCCTAGTGGAAGAAGGAAAAACTCCTTCTTTCTCTCTAACTTGGGTTTGGGGAAGGATTCAAACTCCCCTCTCCCAAGGTTTCCTCCCTCTCATAAATAGAGGGGAGGCGCTGCCCCAAAGACCACAACCTAACCCTCCACACCTCCAAGCCGCGCCGCCGCCGCCCTAGCGCCGCCGTCGTCGCCGCCTCACGCCGATGTCGGCCCATCTCCGTCGCCCTAGCCGCCGCCGACACCTCCTCCTCTCCGGCCTTCTAAACCTAGATCGCCGAAAACACTAGATCAACCATAACTCGCACCGGCTTAGGCGAAGCCCTGCGGGATATTCCCTCTACTTTTGACACCACGCCGTCGTGCTGCCAGAATCGCGAGGGGAGAGCTACAACATCCGTTGCCTGCTGGAACAAGAGAGAGGAAGGTCTTCGAAAATCGAACGGTGACCAATCATGGAAGCCGCTAACGCAGCGCCGGAAGGATCGTCTACGCGATCTTGAGATCGGTAAGTGTATGACTACATCACCCACGAGAATCTGCTCTCATTAACCGCTTTGGAATCTTCGAGGGTGAGTACTCTGATCGACTTGTTGCTACAATCTAGTAGATAGATCTTGGCTTGTTTGTGTGCATGCGAAAGAATTTTTTGTTTTCCATGCTACGAACCCCTTCAGTTAGTGCATGTTGCGCTGCCGCTTCAGCCCACCATACCTATGTAGGCGAGGACCGCCGAATTCTAAGACTCATCGTGTACTGGCCTTAGTACTGACTGCTCTCTTTTTCATTTGCCCTTTGTCGGCACCCCTTTTGTTTAAGCATGTTTGAGATCGACGTCGTTAGCAGGGTTACCCTTTCGGCTTGGCAAGGTTATGGACACCATTGGTTATTCTTCAGGGCTCTTAGCCTCATTTGCATCTTGTCCGTACTCGGATGTTGTATCGTTTTCAAGATGATTTGGATCTTTGCAATGTATATATGTATTCTTGACTCATGGAGTCGTTGTTGTATATATTTGTTCTGTGGGTTCCATCATGGACTAGTGTGTAATGATATTACTTCGTTTTCCACCCGCACGAAAGTGCCTGGTGGGCACCTTTGAATCGTTTCTCTGCGGGTTTGGCGAGACTAAAACTTGCATAGGGCCGATCTGAGAGCGCCCGCCATCTTCGCCGATTTGATATTACTTATAGAGGATAGTCCCCTCTTCAACTTTGTCTTTTGTGGCATAGCAAAATTCCCAAAGGAGCGCCTGCCATCTTCGTCGCAACATCGGCCCGTGCTACTAGTTTTTGCGATCCAACTTCAGTTCGTCAGGTTCCCGACAGGTCCAAGATGTTTTTGCAAAAAGCCCCTCCTCCTTTTTGGCTTCCAACCCACAGCCCCGCCGTTTCTCAGGTGGCACACCCCGTTGTAACCGCTCGCGTAGTGGGCCGTGCAGCCTGCGGCCCCACTGGTCATCGGTTTGGGTAGCTCCAGGCCAAGTGAGAAAAACCTTCAGCTATTTCTTAAATCAAATAAAATTTCAGTAAATGATTAATATCAAATACATTCATATCTATTTAAATAATTTGAATTTGAAGAAACTCCCAAAATGAAATATGAATGTTTTTCAAATGTGAATTCAAACATGTTTTCAAAGTTAGCCAGAGTTGACTCTATCTAGTCAAACCTTTGACTTTTGACCATATCTAAATTACTTTGCATTTAATAATGTTTTAAAAATCTTATTTCCAAATAATAAAAATAATATATGTTTTTGAATCAGAAAAATGTGAGAAATCTGTTTATTCCATTCATAATATAATTTGAGCATTTTAAAATTTCGAAATAATTTAATTGTTAATAAATGCCTATTTCTTAAATATCGCCTAACTTGAATTCCGTAACTCCGAATTCGATAAATGATATGTCTAAATCGATTAGCTCGACAAGCCCTTTTACAACAGTGTGTTCCATACTTGCAATTGCATCATGCATCGTGGATAACTTGTAAAATTAGAACTGTTTATGTAAGGAAAACGTGATGAATAAAATGGGAAAATAATTATGTCTTGTTACTAATGCCTCACTAATGTTGTATCATCCTTGTACTATGCTAATACATATTTTCAACATGACTTGCATCATTAAATTTTCATGTCATGCATCATATCATGATCATGCCGGTTCTTCCGCATTAGTTATAATGTGTTGTGTCGCTTGTTCCTTTTAGTGTTTTGCTTCTTCCTGGATAGGACGATGAGATGTTATGAGCTTCGACCAGTTCTTCGGATGAACCTTCGACAATGTTTTCAGGCGAGCATTCTACCCATTTTACATTTCTAGTCTTTATTTACTTATGTTGATCTATTGCTATCCGTGTTGCAATGCTTTAGTTTCCGTACCCCTATTATATTACTTGCCCCTATATTTCCTTGGACACCTCCTATTGCATGTTGTTTGGGTAGACAGTTGGCCTTGTGAGTCGTAGTTGCTTGCTCGTGTCTTGCTTCGCCGATGTTCCACCGATGTTCGGGTTGGCATATTCATAAAGGTGGAGATGATCGTGGTTTTAATTACATCTAGTTACTTAAATATTAAAATTGATATAACTAATGAAGAGGCACCGTGGGTAATAGTTGAGATTTGGTTGTTAATCATTCACTTGTGTCGACCTAGGATCCGAGTTCTTGACACATATTCCGAGATCGAGCATGCTAACCACATGTGGGTGTCTGGCACCCTTATCGCCTTAGTACCGATTTCAGCATCTGCATCGGCCACAAACTAGTTTGAAGTTTTCATGCCACGTTATGACATGTATGCCATGTTATTCCATGTTTATTACCTATTGCTCGATGGCGTTTATTACTATTTATAGGTGCGGCACTCACGGGAATATTTTGTCTATGACCGCTCCGTGCAAGTGTACGCAACCCTAGGGTCCGTCTAGGAGGATTAGCTATAACTCGACGGGTAGCTCTTTCGGTGGCCCCGTGTGCTTGCTTTGTCAGAAAAGCGTCGTGTCCTAGGCCCCGCCGACATACCTATGGAAGTATATTAATTGATCGCAACAAGGGTTGAAGTGCGTGGAAACTTTGGTGCACCTCTGCAGGTTAAATCTTTTCAAAAGTCGTCCGCGGTTATGGACAACTTGGAGCATGATATCGATCATTGACAACTATAACTAAATTTTCGCTATAATTTGAATTGTATCGCTATGACTAGTAAGTTGGATAACCACCATGGAAAGAATGAATAAACCGCCAACCATGTGAGTTTCCTCGCTTGACTTCCTCGTTTGGTCTCGAGGGGAAATACCAGATGGGTATGTTTGGTGATAGTATCGGTTGGATCCGAATAGGTATTTCTCATCTCTTTATAATAGCCGATAGTTGTATTGAGTCTCTATAGGTTGTTAGTGCATCTTTGGTTGCCGCTTACCCACCATACCTATGTAGGCGAGGACCGCAAATTCTAGGACTCGGTGTCGTCTCGATCGACCGCTCTTTTTCCTTTGCCCTTCTTGGCACCTTTGTTTAAGGGTTTGAGATCGACGTCGTTAGTAGGGTTACCCTTACGGCTTGGCTCGGGTGGTTATGGACGCCGTTGGTTATCCTTCAGGGCTCTTAGCCTCATTTGCATCTTGTCCGTACTCGACGTTGTATCGCTTTTCAAGGTGATTTGGATCTTTGCAATGTATATCTGTATTCTTGACTCATGGAGTCGTTGTTGTATATATTTGTTCTGTGGGTTCCATCGTGAACTAATGTTTAATGATATTACTTCGTTTTCCACCCGCACAAAAGTGCCTGATGGGCACCTTTGAATATTTTCTATGCAGGTTTGGCGGGAGTCGCTAAAACTTGCATATGGCCGATCTGAGGGTGTTACAACTACTAAGTGAATGAATCACTTGGATGGAATGGTGAGAATGGGTTATGTTGAGTGGTTACACAAGGACCATATTCATGGCTACCTTGTGTATCACACTTGTGGAAAGCCACCCAGGAACAAAGAGATTTGAGATGTTAAAGTGTTGAGAAGCTTCTAGTGCAGCCACATGGAAATATGGTCTCTACCTAGATCATATAGGTTGCAATAACTTAGCCAGATGGACAGAAGGTGGTGGGGGTGATAGGTTGGAATGCGTCCATTTGGTCTAAGGGAAGGCTTATGAAAGATCTTGTCTTGATGCATGTCGAGTCTTGTGGGGAAAGTGTACCACCTCTCGAGAGAGTAAAATCTAAGTACTTAGTCGTGTCCCCGGACATGGAAAATTTGAGCATCAAGACATGGAAGCTATCAAGGATCTCCTCATCCCAATTTCTAAGTTAAAAACTTGTGGTTGAACAAGGGTTAACGAATCACCAATTTTTATTGGTAGATGCCTTGGGTGATTTTTGACAAACAAAAACTTAGTGTTTTCAACTAATAAGGAAAACCTTATTTTGAGCAAAGCAAGCCTCTGCTACACTTAGCCAAATGCATATAGAAGATAGATACCAATTTTCTACCATAGTATCACTTGCCAATACAATTCAAATGTATTGACCCTTGTGGCTGTAACTTATTATGTTGCAGGTTTTGTTTGATGTTAGTGAAGTGTGTTAAATAGGATTACAAGTCTACAACCAACATGATTGCGTGTGGCACGTTGAAGATGAAGGACTCCATGCTATATAGTTATATCTGCTGCATTGTAATGATATAGCCATATGAGCTATGTAAGATGTAATGAACTATTTTATTCCTGGTTATAAATTTGTATTATGACCTTTGTTTCTTGATATTACATCTTAAACTGTGGATGCTAGCTATTCGATCCAGGGACTAGCATTGTAAACATAGGTATCTCTACCTTATCAGGTTGGGACCTCTACAAACTTCTTTTGATAACTGTTTGCACAACCTTGATAAAGTTTTGCAGAGACGTGAAGAAACCAACCTTGTTCTTAATTGGGAGAAATGCCATTTCATGGTTAATGAAGGGATTGTTCTTGGACACAAGATCTCTGAAAGAGACATTGAAGTTAACAAAGCCAAAATTGAAGCAATTGAGAAGATGCATTGTCCTAGAGATATTAAAGGTATTCGTAGTATCCTTGGTCATGCTGGTTTCTATAGGAGGTTTATAAAAGATTTCTCCAAAATTTCGAAGCCCCTTACTAATATTCTTCAAAAATATGTACCTTTTGTTTTGGATGATGATTGTAAGGAAGCTTTTGAAACTTTGAAGAAAGCTTAAACAACTGCTCCTATAGTTCAACCACCTGATTGGAGTTTACCTTTCGAAATTATGTGTGATGCTAGTGATTTTGTTGTGGGTGCTGTCCTTGGACAGCGTGTTGATAAGAAGTTGAACGTTATTCATTATGCTAGTAAGACTCTAGATGCTGCTCAAAAGAATTATGCTACTTCTGAAAACGAGTTCTTAGTTGTAATCTTTGCCTGTGATAAGTTTAGACCCTACATTGTTGATTCAAAGGTCACTATTCATACTGATCATGCTGCTATTAAGTACCTTATGAAGAATAAGGATGCTGAGCCTAGGCTTATTATATGGGTGTTGCTTTTGCAAGAGTTTTATCTGCATATTGTAGATAGGAAAGGTGCTTAAAATCCTGTTGCTGACAATTTATATCGTTTGGAAAATATTTCTTTTGACCCTCTGCCTATTAATGATAGTTTTCCAAATGAGCAGTTGGCTGCAATAAGGGTAAGTCCGCAAGAAAGTCCTTGGTATGCTGATTATGCTAACTTTATTGTTTCTAAGTATTTGCCTCCCACTTTCACAGCCCAGCAAAGAAGAAAATTCTTTTGTGATCTAAGGCATTACTTCCGGGATGACCCACATTTATATAAAGAAGGAGTAGATGGTATTATGCGAATATGTGTTCCACAATTTGAACAACAAGAGATATTGAGAAAATGTCACGGCAGTGCTTATGGAGGACATCATGCTAGGGATAGGACTGCACAAAAAAATTTATAATCTGGATTCTATTGGCCTACCCTTTTCAAGGATGCATGGAAGTTTATCTTATCATGTGACGAATGTCAACGAGTTGGTAACATTTCTAGACGCAATGAAATGCCAATGAACTATTCTCTTGTTATTGAACCTTTTGATTGTTGGGGATTTGAATTTATGGGTCCTTTTCCTCCTTCAAAAGGGTATACTCATATTCTTGTTGTTGTAGACTATGTTACAAAGTGGGTAGAAGCCATACCTACAAACAACGCTGATGGTAAGACCGCTTTGAAAATGCTTAAGGATGTTATTTTTCCTAGGTTTGGTGTGCCTAGATATCTCATGACTGATGGAGGCTCTCATTTTATTCATGGGGTTTTTAGAAAAACTCTCGCTAAGTATGATGTAAACCATAGAATTGCCTCAGCTTATCACCCCCAAACCAGTGGGCAAGTAGAATGTAAGGTTCCCAACCTTTAATAAGGTAGAGATCCATGTGTTTAAAATGCTAGTCCATGGATCAATAGCTAGCATCCACAATTAAGATGTAATATCAAGATACAAAGGTCATAATACAACTTTATAACCAGGAATAAAATAATTTATTACATCTTACATAGCTCATTTGGCTATCTCATTACAATGCAGCAGAATACAACTATAGCATGGAGTCCTTCATCTTCAAAGTGCCACAGGCAAACATGTTGGTTGTAGACTTGTAATCCTATTTCAACACACTTCACTAATATCAAACAAACCTGCAACATAACAAGTTACAGCCACAAGGGTCAATACATTTGAATTGTATTGGCAAGTTTCACTACTATGTAGAAATAAGTGGATCCTATCATTACATGCATATTTGGCTAAGTAGGGTTTAGGCTCTTTTGCAGAAAGCAATATAGTTTTATCCTATCTTTTCAAAATAGTTTTTGATCTTTTGTCAAATCTTTTTGAACTTCTTGGAAAACTCCAAGTGCTTCAAATCCCTTGTTGTCACCATCAAGTTTTACTTTGAGAAATTGGAATGTCGAGATCTTCCATAGCTTCAGGCCTTAGTTGCTCAGTATTATCCATAACCGGGGACACGGCTAAGTACTTAGAATTTTTGATCTTCTGCAAATGTTGTACACTTTACCCACATGACACAATCTCATCTTGATGCCACCAGTGGCCGCTGGATAAGTACTCACCAAGATGGAGTACTGGCAGATTGAGAATGTGACAAATTCTTTCCATAGAAGTCCTACCAATACACAATGCTAGCTTGTCATCCAGGCACCAATGTAGGGTTACAAGTTCCCTTACACAATTCTAGTTAACCTGAAGATGCCAATGCATGGGTCTTCCACTATGTAGTTGACTAAGCCAGAGCTTATTTAGCATGTGGCTATACACGGAAGCCACTGTACGAGAAACATGTTCAATCTCTAAGTCCCTGGGTGGTTTTGTTCTAGTGCACATACAAAAAGAGATAGCCATATAAACATGGTTCCTTTTGTTTCCACCTTGTCCAAAACTTGAGTATCCTTGTCCACCCAGGTGATTCATTGAGTACTTGTTTTATTATATAAAACATATATCTTTTCAACTCTTCATATAATCATAACATGTATCCCATCTCAAATATATAGCTGGGCTAAGCATACTACAACTACTTTGTTTTCCACTAAGGAATATATAAGGGTATCCTATTAGGATTTAGCATAGCATAAAATATAGTAAACCTTTCCATGCATGTTACAAAATCCACTAAGTGTAATGAAAATAGTAGGACTTGGATGATAGTGTCACTTGCCTTTTTAGTAGAGAATGATGGTTCACTTCTTGATCTTGCAAATATCACACTCTTCTAATTCCAATACAATTCAATCAAGCAAGCATAGATTCAACTATCATTCCAACCAATTTATCACACATAAAATAATAGAAACAAGGTCATGCATGCAAGCATGGAAAAGATAGTTTTATTTGCAAAAGGGATTTCTACTAGGCTCTAAACATTATAAAGTTCAAAGTGGTCATTTACATAAGTGGTAAAACCATTTGCAAAAGGTTTTATCTATAAACCATTTCTAAATCAAATCAATATTTTATGTGGTTGAAAATGCTTTTAGTAAAGCAATATTCTTTAAAGAGTACACCAAATATATTTTTAATTCTCAAAACTTGGTGTTTAGGGTCAGAAGGTTTGAATCAAATCATTTCCCAAAGGTTTTACTCAAAAATCATTTCTAAATCATAATCAATATTTTTATTTGACTAGAAATGGGCTAATTCAAATATTTATTTCTTATCTTCACAAAATACATTTTTAAATCCATAAGTTGGTTCCTAGGGTTAGTAGGTTCACAACAATCCATTATGCAAATATTTCACATTAAAATTATATCTAGAACAATTTTTATATTCATAATAAGCCTACACATGTTTCTGCAATTTCAACCAATTTTACAGAAGCAAAACATTAAACACAATACATGGTTGCAAAGTACTTGTTCTGCTGCATCCATTGATATAAAATTTGCAAAATTTGGACGTGTAGAATTAAAGTTATGAATTTTACAAGTTTGCAATTCAAACAGATTCTAATTTCTGTTTTAAACAAAACCTTGCCCACGTGGCGTGATTCTATTGGCCGGTACCGCTTCATGCGGATCAACCTCTGTGGATCGTTGGATCTAATTTAAAACGTATGGCTCAGATGGGCGCGTACCCCTTTAGCTAGATCTATTCTTAGCCAGACGATTCGCATCGCACGGCTCACAGCAGATCGACCAGTAGCTGGCGGCGCACGCTCGGGCTACGGCGGATCCGGGGATTCAGGAAGCAAGGGGGGTAATGGAGATGCTCACCGTGCTCGCAGGGTCCTGGTGAAGCTCGAGGCGTTGTTGGTTTGGCGAGGGCGCCTGACGGAAGTAATGTCCTTCATGCGAGTCGGTGGCGGCGTCGGCTGATTCGTCAGGGACGGAGCTACAGATCGTGCCGAGGTAAAACAAAGACATGGTCAGATGCGTACTGTCCTGGGGATCTTAGGAGCATCAATAGGAAGGCTCGGGGCGGTCGGTGTTTACCAGGAGAGTTCGCCGGAGAAATGGCCGAAGATGGTGGCGCTCTGATGTTGACGAAGCCGAGCTTATAGAGCGCGCGGGAGCGAGATGGGGCTATGGGCAGACGCGTAAGGGACTGGAGAACAAGATTGCGTGCTCGGGGAGTGGAGAGGCGGCTGCAGTTTGCTGGAATTGGCCGGGAACGCTGTCGGAGACGGAGGTGGTCAAGCTCGAAATTCACCCAGCCTGGGGGCAGAGAGGGAGAGGTAAGCGAGGGGAAAGAGAGAGAGGAGGCATGGGCATTTATCTACGCGTGATCACTAGAGGAATTAAGGCTGCCATCAACACGAATTTGATCGCCGCAATCAAAGCTGCAACGGCGAGGGAGACGTGGTCGCGAGGTTGATGATGCTTTGCTGGCGGTGGGGTCCGTCTGTCTGTGAGGGAGAGAGAGTGGGGCCCTGCTGTGACTCCTGGTTCTATTCGGTAGAAAACGTTTCACCGCGGAGGGGTTAGTTGGGCTGGCCTGGCCTTCTTTGGGCACATTAGGCAGCTTTGTTTCCTTTTTATCTTGAGCTTTTCCTTTTCTATTTGAATTTCTGTTTTGATTTTCAAACAAATAATTCAAACACCAATTCAAATCAAACCACCACCAAACTTTGTATTTATTTTAATCCTGTTTAACAACACAATCCAAAGTCAATAATAAAATAATACTTTTATTCTTTTAGGATCTATTTAATAATTAAATAAAATAGACCTTAGTCATTAATTCAAATAGGATTTTATTTATTTAAAAACTCTATTTGAAATCTAAATAATATCAAAACCATTTCAGTAGGTTTTATTTGAAAACATAAAAACACTTGCAAATCTTATTTAAAATAAAATAACAAGTTTTAATGTTTATTTAAAATGGAAAAGCCTTTACTTTAATAAAATTGGATATTAATAAATCCTCATTATTTTATTTTATTAAACCTTTACTCTTTTTATCAAATAGAAATATTTTATTTCAAAAGCTTGGCCAAGATTTAATTTGGCTCTATAAAATAACCCTTATTTATAATTCTACCTTTTCTTTTGAAAACCAAATCTTTTTATTAAAAGATCTAAAAATAGTAATTCCAACTATCATAATTTTATTTATTAATTGTTTATCTTTTTAAATCCCTTTAGGATTTTATTTGATCAAAATAGGTTTTGATGTTTCCAATTGGAATCAAAAAGTTTCTTCTCACCCTAAAAATCAACAATTGTTTGTTTTGTTTATTTATTTTTCACATTTCAAAATTTTGGAAAATTTTGGGATGTGGCATAGAACTTTCCAATAGGGAAATTAAATCTGTCTTGCAAAAGACTGTTAATAGATCTAGGAAAAACTGGGCTAAGAAGTTGAATGACGCTTTATGGGCTTATAGAACTGCTTATAAAAATCCTATGGGGATGTCTCCTTACAAAATGGTCTATGGGAAAGCTTGTCACTTGCCTTTAGAATTAGAACACAAAGCTTATTGGGCATTGAAAGAGTTGAATAGATATTTTAAACTTGCTGCTGAGAAAAGATTGCTTGACATGAGTACATTAGATGAGTAGAGAAGTGAAGCTTATGAAAATGCTAGACTCTTTAAGGAAAAAGTAAAAAGATGGCATGATAGGAGGATTCTCAAAAGTGAGTTCCATGTTGGTGAGAAAGTTCTTTTGTATAGGTCTCATCTGAGATTTTTTGCAGGAAAACTACTCTCAAAATGGGAAGGACCTTTTGTTATTGAGGAAGTATATCGTTTAGGTGCTATTAAAATATCTTCTTTGAAGGATGACACGACACAAGTGGTGAATGGTCAAAGACTGAAACATTATATTTCTAGAGATTCTTATAATGAAGATGTTGATGTTATTCAAATGGTACCCCAGAAGAATTTATTAGAAACCAAACACCAGAAACTGTAGAGTTCGTCTTTGAATAGGTAAAAGTGGTGAAAACAGAAGGTTCGTGAAACCCCAATCTTTTTATATTTTTGATGTTTTTAATACATAAGGGAAGTTACGAGATGGAACAGAGGAGGAACCGGAGGCCTGGGTGGCCAAACCCACCCCAGGCGCGGGCCCCAGCTGGTCGCGCCTAGAGGGGGTGAGACCACCCCGAGCTCCGTCTCCGCCTCGTTTTCGTACCAAAACCTTCTGTATGCTTTGAAACTTCGTAATATATAACCCCCGGATCCCCCGAGTTTCATGCATCGTGTTCTCGTCATGTTTTCATTTCGATCTGTTTCTGTCAGGGAAACTCTCAGTTTTGGAGCTACAATGTCTTCCTCTGGATCACCCATTGAGGATTCCTCTGCGGATATCCTCAACCCATACATGTATTAGTTGAGGATCCATCCCAAGGAGTTGATTCTCAAAGATGGGAAGGTACAGATGAAAGAAGTTCAAGGCACCAAAGGAGAAGGCAGTCTGGAAGACAGGATGGAAGCATTGGAGCAGGAGGTTTTCAGGTACAAGAAGATGGCGGAACGTGAAGTGGATGTTATTCACAAGATAAGTTTAGAACTCATCGTCAAGCACGAGGAGGAGGTGGCTGAGCTCCAAGAAGAAATCTTCTCGCTCCATCAGACCACCAACCAAATACAAGCACAACTCTACGACATACAAAATCAAAACTGTGAGTATGTGGCCAGATTTGATCACATAAGCTCTGCTGCTAGTTTCAGGATTGCAGAGACAAGGACATCCTTTTTGGATGGGGAACCTTTGCCTTGGAAGTTTTATGATGACAAGAGAACGCCACAACCGAAGGAGTAGTTCGTCATCAGTTTTGGCACCCCTTGGCTTGTTCCAAGCTTGGGGGAGTGCCGCAATATCACAATCATTATCTTCCTTCTTTTACCTTTTTAGTGGATTCATATCTTTGGTAGAGAGGTTATCTTATAGGTTGGTTTGCATGTGGAATTATATATCCTCTAGTTGATTATCTATGTATCCCTTAGTGTGATTGCCTTTATGGAATATTAATGAGAAGTTTCATCTTTTACTTTTTGCACTTCTTATTTTAGTTTGCAATCTCTATTATATGATGGATCTTGTTGATCAGTATTGGCATCACTTTGGGATCATCAAGTGGATCTAAATTGGTTTTGGAAAACCGAGTTCTAGTCAGTAGCAACACTTTTTGAGTTTTGAGAGAAAAAGAGAAAAAGCTTACAGGTATTTTGTATCATCTATTTTCTTTTACTCCTTTCTCAGCCCATCTTTGCTACTGATTTTTGGAGGGATTGTTCCTTGGCATGTGCCTCCACTGCTTGTCCAATTAGATTTGTGAGTGGTAGATTGTATCTTGAGTATATTTCTTCTATAGGTGTCAGGTTGTGTGAGCTTGCATTCTTGTTCTATGCTTAGAGATTTCATTTTGATGCATGTGTAGCCCTCTAGCAAGTTCCTATAGTAGTTTCTCATCATTTATCAACTTGGAAATCACTTGGTTTGATGTTTATCTAAAAATTTCAGAAAAAGGGGTCATGGACAACCACATCTTTGGTGAAATATTTGAGAGTGATGCACCTAGGAGGGAAAGGCCTTCAAGATCATCCACACGAGCTAGGCCCTCATACAATGAGGATCTCATTACACCGCGATTTGGTGACGAGGGAGATGAGGGGGATGCGCACCCTTCCACCTTTCCTTGCCCAACCTTTTTGAGGGCTGCTAGGATTCTCGATAATTTCTAACCTTGGTTCGGAGGGTTGGACTAACAAGCTATATGCAGGATGAGAGCGTGTGATACGTACAATTTGCATCACCATTCTATATCATAATTTGCCTCTATTCATTGATATATGTCTTATTATGAGGTATTACTTATGTCTTTTACATTGTTTTTGCATGTTGGATGATTCTTGGAGGATGGACTACCGGAATCTGGATTCTCATGGAAAAAGAGGTGTTTTAATGCAATTTCGCGAAGATCAGAAAAATACCAGAAAAATATTGGAAAATTATATTTTCCTAGAAGATGGAGGAATCTAGAAGGGGAGGCGTAGCTGGGCCATAGGAGGCCCACACCCCCTAGGCGCGGGTCCCCCTGGGCCGCGCCTAGGGCAGGTGTGGCCCACCTGGCCATCCCCCGATTCCACCCTCTCGCCTATATCTTCCTTATGAAACCCTAACACCAGGGGAGCGACCACAGATAGATTTCCGCAGCCTCTGCAGGGCGGAAAACACCGAGAGAGAAAGATCTCTCCGGCAGACAGATTTCTGCCGGGGAAACTCCTTCCCGGAGAGGGGAGATCATCGCCATCAACACCATCATCAATCTAGGCTTCATCGGGATCATCATCATCATCCACACCATCATCTCCACCAGCACCATCATCACCACTCCATCCCGCTGTAACAATTGTGTTGGATATTGCTTTAGTTCTTAGGGGGAACTTTCCCGGTGTTAATTACTATTGAAGTTGATGCTTGTGAGTGGAACCATTGGATTATTGTTTATGTTCAGATTGTTATCCATTACCATATCATCTTTGATCTTGATCCATATGATGTCTTGTGAGTAGTTCATCTAGTTCTTGAAGACATGGGAGAAGTCATGTTGTTAGCAGTGGATTTGTGTTCAGTTATTATTCAATGATTTAGTATTAAGTTGTGGTGCTATTCTTCTAGCGGTGTCATGTGAACGTCGACTACATGATACTTCACCATTTATGGGCCTAGGGGGATGCATTGTGTATTTGTCTACTAATTGTGGGGTTGTCGGAGTGACAGAAACCTGAACCCCCGTTAGGACATCTTTGCACAAGGGAGCGTAGGATCTCAGAGTTTAAGGTTGTGTTAGGTTTATATCTTAATTACTTCCCTGTAGTTGTGGATGCTTGCAGGGGGTTTAATAACAAGTATGTATTTGTCCAAGTAAGGTCAGTACATTAGCGCAGGTTCACCCACACAACACTTACAACACCAAAGAAGAGTACTCAGCTATTTGAAGCGAAAGCACTCGACAGAATTCCCATGTGTCCTCGAGAATGTTTGGTCCTTATAAGTATTTACACCGGCTTGTCCTTTGCTAAGAAAGGATTGGGCCACTTGTTGCGTTTGTTCTTTGTCTTTATTACTTGCACTTTATTTTGTTGCTTTATCAGAAAACCCCTAAAAATCCGTTTGCTAAGTATTTGCAGAGATTTCCTGCTCCATATCACTAGTCAACACCTTCTGATCCTTGTTGGGATCGACACTCCTATTTATCGAAAGTACTACGATACACCCCCTATACTTGTGGGTCATCGGCGTGCAATATGCTATGCTCACTAAAACCTTTCTGGAGAGCTTCTCCTTTTCTAACAGCCTGTTCAAACCAGATGTGTCTTTCAAAATTTATGGCAGGCCTTACACCATGACACTGAAGAAATTTTGTGAGATCCTGGGTCTTGGTACAGCTGGGTCGGTGAGGAAGATTCCAGCTCAACCCATTGATTTGTTGGAGCTCTACCACGGGATAACTAATGATGACGACCGTAGATCCCAACAAGGAAAGATAAGAAATATTCAACTCCCAGCTATCAGGTACTTTACTTACTATCTTGCCACTAGTGTTCTTAGTAGGGAGAACACTGGCAATATTTCCAACTATCATTTGGACTTCCTAGCTGCTGCTCTCAACAATGAAACCAGGTATAATCTTGGTTCTCTCATTGCTCGTCGCTTAGCTGCTAAGGGACCCATTTATGGGGGTATTATTGTTGCACATGTTGTTGCTGCCTTGGACCTTGCTGTTGATCCAAATGATACAATTTTGGCTCCTCAGAGGCTTGATCTTGCTGCCATGAAAGCACAACACTTTGTCACTACTATCTCTACCCTTGAGAGCCTGGTTTATAGAATGTTGTTTACTGACGGGGAAGAGAGAGAGATCCCTCTCCCCCAAACCACTTTGTTCAGTATTTCCCAGGTGAAATGGTAATTACCCCTATGTGTGGTTTTGGTGATTAATGACAATCCCTATGGACTAATGTTTTCACTGAGTTTTATATGAAGTAATATTCCATAGGTCATGCTTATAGTCCATGTGTTGGATTCAAGTATGGATGCCATGAAGATAAAGATATACCTTGACCTTGAGTATTGGCATCAAAATAGTCGAGTTGAAGAGAAGAATATGATATGATCAAGATCTTGAGAGTGTGATCTCAATAGAAGAATTCAAGATATGGCTCTAAGTCGGTGTCATGATAGCCTCATTAGTTGAGCTATGGTTGACTAAGATTTAGAGCATGTAATCAAATGAAGAGTTCCTTATTTACCTCAAGATATTAAGATGGAGCACGAGAAGATACTTGGTTGACCAATACAAAGAGTGAAGAGTTATTTCAAGTTGGTCAACACATGAAGCATAAATAATGTACCACATGGTCTTGTGGTATGATATTATATAGCCCATTAGAGGATGACATCAAGTGGTGATCATCATCAAGGTTGAGAAGGGCAAGTTCAAGATAAGCATCTAGATAAGATCATTTGCTTGAAGCTTGCCATCCATATTGGTGATAATGGACATGTGAAGACATGTATTAATGAAGCTATCCCATAGTTGTGTATGGGGGAGCAAATTAGGAGTCTTCACGAAGCAACAATGATCAAGTGTTGCATTCCGGCTTGGGTGGAGCTTGAAGCGTTGTTATCAAGATCAAGCGGGATGCGCAAGGCAAAGGTATGGCCTTGCTTGGTTTTCCTTTTACCGGTCTCAAGATGGTTGTTGGGAGACCGTGTTACAGGATAGATAGCCTCACTATCAAGAGAGGCTTTCGGTTGTGTAACTTGATCACATCGTCATAGGGAGCTCAATCTTTTGCATACTTTGCATCTTCCTATTTTGTTGCTTCTTGGTGTTTCTCCATGTTTGGTTCTTGAGCTTGTTGCTAGCTCTTCAACAAGCCCAAGTTCATCGAAAATGGAATTCGTATGCATCTTCTATGGCGTTTTCGAGTTTGAAGGTTTTATCGGTTCTTATTTGGGGAGGCTTCTTATCTTTATTCATTTGGTTCTATCCTACTTTGTTGGATTATGATGTTTCTCTGCATAATCTTTTAGAGCTTGTTGTCCTTGTCAAAACAAGCCCAAGATCATCGAAATCGGAGTCCGGATGCAAAAGTTATTGCATTTTTCGTGAAGCTTGTTTCATCCCGGTTGTGGATTCGATTCAACCGGCTCCCAGACCGGGTGGTCCGGTGCCAGGACCGGAAAACCGGATCTGAAACCGGGATTTTTGGTTTTGCTATACCGAGTCTATCCGAGACTGTGTACTGACCCTAATTCCGGTTTTAAGTTCGGTTTTCTGGTCCAGACCGGACCGTCCGGTCTGAGCAGTCCAACCGAACTTTCAACCGAGTTCATGCATTTCTTCCAACGGCCATATTTGCTTTCCACTATAAAATGGGGTTCTTCCCCCCAACGTTTTTTGGTGTTCTTGACCACGAAATTGACCTCCATTGTTGAACCTCTTGAGCTTGCTTCCTCCTCCTTCCCTCCTATGATTCTTGCATCTTTTTTAGGGCTTTGGAAGAGAAGATCTAGATCTACAATCCCCACCAACCAATTGCTCCTCTAAGTGAGGGTAACCCATTGGATCTAGATCTTGGAGTCATTTGTTGGTTTCCACCATTGTTCTTCTTCTCTAATTCCTCCCTAGAACTTGTTTCTTTGGTGGGATTTGAGAGTGAAGGATTTGAGCACCCTTGGTGTTCTTGCTTTGCATTCTTGCATAAGTGTTGAGCTCTCCATTACGATTTGTTCGAGTGAGAAACCGTGAGCTTGTTACTCTTGGAGGGTGACCTCCTAGTTGGCTTGGCGGTTGGTGCTGCGGTGTCCTCTTCGTGGAAGATTGTGAAGAGACCCGGGCTTATCCTTCGTGGAGCTTGTTAAGTGGTTGTGGAGCTTGCCATCTCCGGAGTGGAGGAAAAGCTAGCCATAAGGAAAGGGCCTATTCCTTCGTGGGATAGACTCGGAGAAGAAGGTGAGCCTTTGTGGCGCGTGAGGAATCCTTCGTGGAACCTAACACCTCTCCAACGTGACGTAGCCCCCTTCCCAAAGATGGTGAACACGGGAATACATCTTCGTCTCCGCGTGCCTCGGTTATCTCTATATCCAAGCTTACTTTCCTTGTTATAGCCATCGAGCTTGAAGTACTTATATCTTGCTTATCACTTGTGGTATATTTATCTTGTGCTATCTTGCTTAGCTTAATTTGTTTTTGGTGTACTTAGTTGAGCCTCGTATATTTAGGTTTTGTGCTTGTAAAATAAACATTAGTTTAATTCCGCATTCTGTCAAGCCAAAACCGTAATAGTTTTGAAATTGCCTATTCACCCCCCTAGGCGACATCTCTATACTTTCTCCAGGGACCTTTGTCACGCTCCAAGGAGGAGATGGATGAGAAGCTGCGTATTCTTGGCTTCCATGGACACTATCAGGGGGACGCGCCCTCATATGAACCCTCTTTGTACAACATAGGGGAGTCCTCGAGCTCGTACTAGGACGAAGGGGCCTCCTCGTCGTATTACGGAGGTGCACCTTCTTGGTCACCATGGAGTTGAGCTCCACTTAGGCCAAAAGTCTAAGCTTGGGGGAAGGTATACCGACATCACACTCATCTATATATCATGTTTCGTCGATTCTTTGTATATCAATTGTTTCGTTTTCTTTTTGGTTTTTGTTTCTGCTTTCTCAAAACACAAAAATACCAAAAATATTTTCGTTGTTTTTATTGGTTTATTTCTTTGTTTTCTAGCTTTGGTTTGCCTTAAAGAAAAATCCAAAAAGATTTTGCTTTGTTTGTTTTTGCTTTATTTGCTTGCTTTGAAAAATCAAAAACACCAAAACTATTTGTTCTTCTTCTTTGGTTTTGTGAGTTCTTTGCAGGGTTTAGCCGTCCTTAGTGGAGTTTGGTTTCATGTTATTATTCAAGTCACACAAGTGAAGGGCAACAATGAAGATTAAGACAACTTGAGGTGTGGTAAGAGGCTGGTAACAAACTCTATTTGTTTTCATTTTGGTACACATACTCATCAAGGTGAGCATGCTTAGTCTATTCATGTAAGGTATATGTTATTTATGGATGCTTGGTAGTTCTTGCTTTCTTGTGATTAGCTCCAGCTTGCTAATAGTTTGTAGCATGTCATATGAATGTTGCTTGCATTGTTTTATTCATAACTTGTTATGATATTGTGGTATCCTCCTCTGAATGTTTCATGTGAATCGACTTGGCACATGCTCACGCATGCATATGACTAAACAATAGTTAGTAAGCCTCGATGATTTATTTTGCCTTAGAGTTCTTATATCACTGTCTTGCCATAATTAGTCCTATTTTGTTGCAAGCATGGTTATGACAGTTATTGCTCTCTCGTTTGTCACTCCCTCTCTATTGCTAGCCTTCACTTGCACTGAGTATGATCTCTACTTGTGCATCCAACTCCCCAAAACCAATATTGCCAACAGTGTCCACAATAACTACCTATTAGCATCATTTGTTGTTCGGTGCATATTCATTATGCCTTGTTTCTTCCAAATAAAATGTTCGACTGTTTTGAGAAAGTTAGTTAGTAAAGCTCTCACAAACTTGATGGCACACTTTATTCCTTGTACTTAATAAACCTGAACCATTGTGACTGTCCATGAAAGTTATATGCTTACAAATTATAGGTCGGGAGTTAGCATAACCGTGTTGTCACGGGAAACGCTTTCAACACTTATGGATACATATCTAGTTGATACCATGAGCTTTTGTTTGCGGATGTCATCAGTGTGAAATAAAAGGGGAGCTTGTGAGTTCATGGAGTTATATATATATGTGTTAGAGAAATGCCTGGGACGCTAGCCTAAGCCATGCCTAATCATGGTGTAAACTTGCAACATTACCATAATGAGCATCTATGAAGCATCCTCAATAAAAACCTATGCAAATAGCAAATAAAAAGATCGCTGAGATGCTCATTGTCTGCCTGCCTTGTCATTTTATTATGGGATAGCTCATGTATCATGTGCAAGGGGTACCCGTTGGCGGTTCTCTATGATATGCATGTATTTACAATGACAAGAACTTATAGGTGACTAAAGTTGAGTAGCATGAGGAGCGACTCTCGTACTTAAGGGACATGGGATTTCCAATTTATGGTATGTCAAGCATATAACTCATATTGGACCTCACTTTCACCATTAACCACATAAAGATGCCTATGATAGGGGCAATGAGAGCTCAAAGCTAGTGAGTACCTTACTTTCAACATTTGGAAGCCTTTGAAACTTTTCAAAACCTTTTCACTTCCTTGTTGAGTCACAACTTATTCTATGAGCACCTTCTTGAGAGCATAGTTGTCATTCTTGTGTTTGTCTCGAAACTTGGTTAATTATGTCATGACTTTGATGCTTGTATCTCTGATATCTTTACTTCTAGTATTCACTTGAACTTTAGAGGTGCATTGGCATTTATATTGTGCTCTACAAACAAAGGCAAGCGAGATACCACTCTATCATACCTTATTATAAGCATTGCAATGTTGCTTATGTCTATGTTTCATGCTACTTATTATTGAGTTGGTTTCTCTTCATAGCTTGTAATGACTATTGAGTAGACTTAGTTGCATACTTCTTATTATGAATGGTTTAAGTATCTACTCCTGTGCTGAGAATATTTACATCATATGAAGCAAATGTGTTCGTGAAAGTTCTTTTATCGCTCGGTTTTCAAGCCAATTGCTTGAGGACAAGCAATAAGCTAAGCTTGGGGAGTTGATCGTCCAAACGTATCTACTTTCTCGAACACTTTGCTATTATTTCTCCTCTAAACTTGTGTGATTTGGATACAACTAACACGGATTGACATTTTCAGCGAATTACCTTAGTGTCTAGTTTTGTGCAGAAAATCAACTATCGGAAAATCCGGAAAATATGCCAAAATCCTATTTCACGGAAGATCCACGGGCAGTACAAGGCGGAGGGGGCCACAGACCACACCCTGCACGGTGGGCCCACCCCGCGCCTGGGGGGTGTGTGGCCGCCTCAGGCACCCCCTCGGCCTCCCTCTTCGCCTATAAGAAGCCTCTTGACCTCAAAAACAAAGGGGGGTTCGACGTTTTTCCAGAAGGAGTTCCGCTGCGCCGCCACCACCAGAAATCACGATTCGGAACTAGAAACTCCATTCTGGCATCCTGCCGGGACGGGGAATTTGGGGAGGATCATCGCCATCGTCATCACCAACGCATCTCCATTAACCATCCATGTTTCCCTCATCCATGAGTGAGTAATCCTCCACTGTAGGCTAAGGGAATGGTAGGGATTGGATGAGTTCTATCATGTAATCGAATAAGATTGTTAGGTCATGGTGCCTAGTATCTCTATTAATGCTATTTGACTTTGTTGCAACTTGTTGTGCTTAATGCTTGTCACTAGGGTCCGAGTGCCATGATCTCAGATCTAGAATTATTATTGAATCATTATGATAGTATTGTCTGTGATCTTATCTGCAAGTTGTGTACACATATCATTGTGCGGATCCAAAGGCCCCGAAGTGACAAAAATTGGGACAACCGGAGGGGATGGCTATGATATGAAAATCACATGTGTTCACGAAGTGTTAATGCTTTTCTCCGGTGCTCTATTAAAAGGAGCGCCTTAATTGCCAGTAGTTCCCTAGAGGCCCCGCTGGTTGGCGGACAAAATATGTTGTGCAAGTTCTTATTGCGAGCACGCATGACTATATATGGAGCATATGCCTATGATTTTTTAGTACTTGGATGCTTATTCTTATTTATCTGCAATTTCCCTAGATCTTGAAGTTGCATGTTTAGACTCGTCCATGCAACGCCCGTCCATCTATCCCTATGCCTACCGCACTCATATCCTATTGTTGCTACTACTGTTACTATTGCTCTTGTTTTGCTGCTGCTGTTGCTACTACAAACTATTGCTACTAAAAAACTTCTGTGAGCAAGAACTATTTCCAGGTGCAGTTGAATTGACAACTCAGTTGTTAAGGCTTGCAAGTATTCTTTGGCTTCCCATGTCGAATCAATAAATTGGATTATACCACCATCGAAGACTGTTGCGATCCTCTATACTTGTGGGTCATCAATAAGCCGGACCTATGGGAGCCTTTAGGGCACAACCTCAACAATACAACTCATATCGCGCACAGCGAACTGATCCATGTAACTCGGCGTATTGTCATTATAATGATTTATAGCAGGAGTAGGATTCCGCCATCGTCGTGAGATCTGAACCTGGGTAAGCTGTGACGTCTCTAAACACGCTCTGTGAGGACCCCTCCATGGCGTACTCGTCGGCAATACCATGACAACGACCCCTAGTGGCATCTCGACAACCACCACGGGTGGACAATCTTCAACAACAATGAGCGGAGCGCATGATCCCCTACGACGGCGATGACCCGCTGTCGGCGAGCAACAATCTTGAAGGCCGGCGGCGATGGTGGAATGCACCAGGGCGCACGGTCGCCTGGGTGCTCGACTACATCGCCGTCGGGAACCACCCGTTTCTGGCGATGCCACCGCCAGAACTAAACTAAAAGTCCCGCTACGGGCTCCAGGCTTGGAGTCGGCACCGGAGTCGACCTTCTACTCGCCCAGCTAGGCGTGGCCACGAGTAGTTCTGTCTTTTTTTCTTGTTTGTTTAAATTATGTGTAAACTTGTTTAAATTATCTATAAAATCATTGTTTTAACAAATTGTCAATTATTTTATTTATGAAATCTGCGATCTATCCGACGTTCCCTTTAATATATATGAAAAAACGGCCCATCGGATGCTGCATCTGGGAGGCGAGTGGAGATGCAAAAGGCTGTGCTCGGCGTGTTGCTAAGAAAAAATTGGGCGAAGCCAACTGAGTGTTGATCCGATTGCCCTTTCTTGTCCCCATAAAACCCTCTCTTCCCAATTTCGGCCGTCTCCATTCTCCTCGACGCCGTATACTCCTTCTCCCCGGCCGTTTACTCCGTCCTCTCCGCCACCCCTCCCCCTTGTATCCTCCTCCGCCACCGTCTCGACTCTCGTGACCAACCCCCCTTCGATCCGTCTGAATGTGAGCGTGCTGCTCCTGCGAGCTCCTCCTAAAGCCGACTCCGTCCTCTTCGCCGCCGACTCATCCTCCTTGCCGTGTATCTTCGTCCACAACATCACCTCAAACCCTTCATGATGTGAGTTCCCCTCCCGCCCCGTTTGCTTCCGTGCAACTAACTCTAATTCTTGCTCCGGGGAGGAGGAGAAGAGCTGGGAGATGGCGCCTAACGTCCTCGCCCCTTGCCAAGGTGGCGCTACTTAAAATGACGGATTTTATTCTTAAAACCGTTCTCCTTCCCGCCCGTGGAACTTACCACAATTTTTGCTCCGACAGGTCGAAGAGCCGAGAGGTGGCACAGCACCCACAACCTCCCTCGCCCTCACAAAAGTGAGTGCTACAAAAATGATGGATTTTTATTCGATTCGTGTCATGGAAATAATTAGCACATACATTTTTGTAAAAGCATCGATTGTCCATCTAAAATAAAAGCATCGATTGTTTTTTATTGAAAGGGCCACTCGCCCCCAATTACACAAACTTCTACCTTTGACATAAGAAAGAACTCAGGATCTAGCACTTGAAAAAGCAGAAGAACGACATCTAGAAACTTATTAAAAACTTCAAACATCTAGGATAGTTTTCATTATCCATGGACACATCGACAGTCCCCATGACCGATTGAAAGTTTCATAGCCAACACCAATCCTTCTTGCCATCGGGCCCATCCATGTCTTCGACCAAAGATTTCATGCGCTACCTTTCTCATCTTCGGTTACCCTTGAGCTCCTCGAACCCCTCTTTTCGAGGAGCATTCCGATCGTTCAACAACCGACGAAGAGAGAAAATTACATTAGTTGGATCATTTGGCATCTTTCTTTGAAAACAAGCATAGGGTGCTTTGGCAAGAGGGGTGAAGAAATACCATTTAGTTAATTGGGGGATGTATGTGCACCTAGAGATCAAGGTGGTTTAGGGGTTACTAATTTGAACTACAAGAACATTAGCTTATTGTGTAAGTGGCTTTGGAAATTAGAAAATGAGGACGGTGATTGTGGCATCCCGCAAAACCACTACTAGAAAATCGCGTTGTTTTTGTGCATTGCATCATCATGACCGCATGCTCATGTCATCATGCCACATTGCATTTGAGCATCGTCATCATCTTGCATTTGCTTGCATAAAACTATTTTTGAAAAGCCTGGTTTTGTTTTCTAAACGCCCCGTCTTTTATTCAAACGCCAAACCCGGGTCTCCGAATTATTTTGTTTTGGCTGCTATCGGTTTGCAAACGGCGCGTTTAAAACAAATAAAATGTTTAATTATTTTTAGTGAGGGCAGTCGAACGGGCCGATCCGACCCGAACGATCACCCCCGGTTCAAAACGGTCTACCAAAATCCTAGTCTACCCTGTCCTAGTCTACCCACACCCCCTCCACATCACCCCACCCAATCCCCACCTGACACCTCACCTCTCCCTCGTCCCTCAATCGGCCACATCACCAGCCCTCTCCTTAACTCTCTCTCCACTCCCACCCCACCAACCAAGACACACACAGCCACACACAAGCACACCACACACACGATCCCCCCAGCAGGCCCCTCGGGATCCCTTTGTGGCCCACCCCGGACCCCCCGCGCGACCACGCCTCCCCCACCCGGGTCCTTCTTCCTCCTCCCTCCCTCTCGGCCGGCCCTCTCGAGCCTCCAGCGCGTCACTTGGCCGCCGCGCCGCCTCCCCAGACCTCCTCCTCAGGCGCCTCCGCCTCCCTCACCTCTGCTGCCTTGGCCGCCAGCCTCGCTCACCTCGCCGCCGCCCATGCACCCCTCTCCCGGCGCGTCCCCTCCTCCGTCGAGCCGCGCGCTGGCTCCCTCCTTCCTCCCGGCCAGGCTCCTCCTCGCTGCCCGCTCTCCACCTCGCCTCCCAGACCGCCGCCCCGCCCGTCGACCGGCCGCCCCACGCAGCCCCCTCGTCGCTCTCCTCGCCCGGGGCCTCGCCATCGATCCGTCTCCCCTCCAGTCGCCGCGCCCGCCTGCCACCTCGCCCACACCCTCCGCGAGCCGCCCTCTCCTCCGCCTCGCCCCCTCCTCCGAGCCTCCTCCCCATCCAGCGGCGTCACCTCCGGCACCGGGGCGTCCTCGACGGCCCGCATCCGGAGCCAGCTGCTTCGCCACCGTCTTCCCCACCTCTGACCGCCCCGCGAGCGCCGCCTTTGCCCTGCCATCGCCAGTCGCCCCGCCCTCGCTCCGTGAGTCCTGCAGAAGCTCGGACCGCGTGCCGCCGGTCGCGTGTGCCGCTCGACTCCGACCTCCTGCCGGCCTTGCAACGCCAGGATTCCCGGCCCCTGCCCATTCGTGTGATGTTCTGCTCTGTTGCTCGGTGGTTGTGATGTTGTTGTTAAGCGAAAACGGCACAAGCTAGTGCCGTGCTGAGCTGAAGCCCCATGTGGTTCGTCCCGAACAACTAAACCTTAAGATCTTCTCTGCCCTGTGGCCACAAGTTCTGCACTGTGCGCCAAGACCGACGCGTGAAGACGTATCGAGGGGTTCCCACCATCACGGGACACCAAGACCCGTTCCCGGAGTCCGCTTGTCGAACCCGTGGTACCCCGAAACCCCCAAGATCTACGGACGCCGAGACCCCCGAACCCGAAGATCGATTCCGTACCCGGTGCCGCGCCAAGAACCCCGGTACCGGACAAGTTCGCCATCGACCTCGAGAACGCCTCCCCGGACCAACAAGATCTACCGCCGGACGCCAAGTACTCCTTCACGGACCCGAGGATCCGAAGGCCTTCTTCCCGGATCCGGAGACCGAACCCGGCCGCGTCAAGTTCTTCGACCCGAGACCCCGGTGCGACAAGTACTTCATCCCGAACGCCATGACCGTCGACATGTTTCGAAGACCCCGGATACGCCAAGATCCACCCCAGTAGTCCGAGAACGATCCCGTCGCACCCTGGACCCTGAGACCGACCCCGAACCCCGGAACCCCAAGCTCGCCGTACCCTAATGTGTGACCCCTTTTCTCGAGCCCTATTTTTATAAATGTAATAACAAAATTTGATGAATATTAAATTGTCATACTCGCATGCATATTTGTGTGGTTTGGGGGCCTTATGCCGATTCACATCATAATTAAATATGGGGCCCATATGCGGGCAAATCCAGTCTCATATCGGCCTCATTTAAATTTGTGTAGCGAACCGGTGCCATCTTTTGACTTGATAATTCAACATTTAATTTGCGGGGTAGTTAAATAACTTGAAACGTTTAATTAATTGTCAGGACCCCGGTTCCGCTTAACATGACCTAATTGCATCGCACCTTGCCATGCCATGCATCATACATGCATCATGCCCGATCTTTTGTCGTAGTATTAAATATTGCATCCGGTGTTTCTTCTAGTGTTTGGTTCTTCGCGGATAAGGCCGTTGAGTTGATGCGAGTACCGACCCGATCTTCGGTTGAACCTTCGACAATGTTTTCAGGCGAGCATTCCCCCCCCTTTCTACCTATCTTACTTTTATAGTATTTATTCCCTCCTGTTGATCTATTGCTATCTGTGTTGCGATGCTCTAGTTTTCGTACCCGAGATATCCCTTGCCGCCTTATATTTGCCTTGGACACATCCTATTACTGTTGTTTGGTAGTGTGGCATCCCGCAAAACCACTACTAGAAAATCGCGTTGAATTTGTGCATTGCATCGTCATCATCATGCATTGTTTGCCAAAACTATTTTTGCAAAGCTCGATTTGTTTTCCAAACGCCCCATCTTAATTCAACTACAAAGCCCGGTCCCCGAAATATTTTGTTTAAATTAAAAATGTTGTGCAAACGGTCTGTTAAAATAATTAAAGTATTATATTATTTTAGCGGGGGCAGTCGGACGGGCCGTCCCGACCCGAACGACCACCCCCAGTTTAACAATCGGTCCAAACCTGCCCGCCCCATCTAAATCCTATGTCTACCCAACTCTCTACCCACCCCCTACCTGCCACATCACTCCCCCCAATGGCAACCTGCCACCTCACCGCTTCCCTCACCCCCCTCCTATCAGAAGCTGACACGTCACCCTCACCCCTCTTTCCCTCCTCTCTCTCTCCAACCACACACCCCCACAGCCCAGCACATCACGCACTCACGCGCGCGCTAGCAGCCTCAGACCCCGCCCCTAGAGCGCTCTGCGTGGCCCCACCCTGCCGCGGGACCCACGTGGCCCCAGCCCCCACTCAACTCTCCCTCCTCTCTTCTCTCTCTGTCCCAACCGCCCTGTCGCCCCTGGGTCCCACCCTGTTGAAAGAACATTTCTTAATCCCTAGTGTTTTGTGTGTTAGATAACAATACCAAGGATCATTTAATGTGTGTTGAAGTGTTGCAGCTCAGAAATCTACCTTTGGAGGCGGATAATCCGGCCCCACCAGGGGCGGATAATCCGCCCCTCCCTCTGCTCAAGCCTGCGCAAGCCCCAGAGAGGGGGGCGGAATTTTGGCCGGATTTTCCGGCCAGGCCGGATAATCCGCCCCCCCGGGGGGCGGATAATCCGCCCCTCCTGCTCTTCACCAAGGCGCAAGCCCCAGAGAGGG
The DNA here is from genome assembly GCA_030063025.1 of Avena longiglumis. NCBI lineage: Eukaryota > Viridiplantae > Streptophyta > Magnoliopsida > Poales > Poaceae > Avena > Avena longiglumis. The sequence goes on from CP125975.1 coordinate 543,012,981, forward strand.
GGGCGGAGTTTTGGCCGGACTTTCTCACGGATAATCCGCCCCAGAGGCGGATAATCCGCCCCAAGTTTTCTCAAGCTTCACCAAGGCGCAAGCCCGGAGAGGCGGAGTTTCCCGGAGAGTCCGCCCTTGGGCGGAATTTTCGAGGCGGATAATCCGCCCAAGTGGGGCGGATAATCCGCCCAGTTGTCTGTGACGAGATCGGGAGGGGTATTTAAGCCAGTAATCCCCCTCTGGGACCTCTTGATTCATCTCGAAAAGAACGGTCGGATCTCAAAAGTTCATACAAGAGTGCTCCACCGAGATCCATCCAAAGGGCCCATCCTTTGGGAATCGAAGGAGGAGAACTCGACCTTCATCATCGACAATCAAGCGCTTCATCTCCTCTCCATTCATTTGGAGAACCTTGATCTAGTATTTCTTGCAAAGATCTAGATCCTTGTTTTCGTTATATTGATAAACCTTGTTTTTGTGACAGCTTGTTGTCATCCCGGGAGCCCCCAATTCGGTTGTGGGTGTGTGCCCCGATAGTGTTGTAAAAGGCACCGGTTCCCGCCTCGAAGGGATCCAATAGTGGAGAAGGTGGATCGGGCCTCTCGTGGCGAGATCCATCGGAGAATAGGGTGAGGCCTATTGTGGCGTGGTGGTCTTAGAACCGCCCACCCCTCCAACGCAGATGTACTTCCCTTAACAAGGAAGGAACTGCGGTAAAACAAATCCCTGTGTCTCCGCGTGCTCCACTATGGTTTCCTCGCTCCTCTTTTACGTGCTTAGTAGTTAGGGTTACATAGGAAATTCTCGTAGTTGCATATCTAGAGAATTTACTTTGTAAAACCTAAAATTGAAAAAGTATTAAACATTGGTTAGCACCCATTCACCCCCCCCTCTAGGTGCCCATACGATCCATTTCAATTGGTATCAGAGCCTCGGCTCTTATTTCGGGCTTAACAGCCTAAGAGTAGTATGGGTTCCAAGGGAGATGGGAGTGATGCTCAGGAGGTAGTCACCATGAGCGATCTCAAGGCGTTGGAAACAACCTTGGTGAGTTCTATGGAGGCTAAGATGGAAGAGATCGTCAATTAATAATCGTCTCTCCACATCCGCATGACATCACCTCCATCTAACTCTGAGGATACCACTCCATAATCCAAGGAAGCAGGTAAAAGCTGTTTCCAAAGAGAACGCAGTGGTAGGTGATGATACAAGTAAGAGCTCCTCCTCGAAAAGGATAGCGGTAAGGATGGATACAATGAGGTTTCTCATGTGTATTCTCCTGATCCGCCTATTCCTCACCCTCATATACATAATAGGGGTGATCCACCCAAATTGTCAGCTTCTACTTTCTCTCAATGGCAATTTTTGATGAAATCTCATGTGTGCAGTTCCTCCATAGAGTTGTGGCAGATCATCGAAAATGGACTTCACGTGGGAAATTCTAACAATCTCACAAGGAGAGAAGTGGTCGATAGCCAACTCAATGCTACAGCCCTACACATGATACAGCTTGGTGTGGGAGATAAAGATATGCCACACATTCAGCATCTTAGCACAGCTAAAGAAGCATGGGATGCTCTCACCGAGCTTTTCATCGGAAATGAAAGTATGAGAAGGAATAGATATGATGCATTGAGCAATGAAGCTGAAGGATTCTATATGCTGGATGGAGAAGACCACGAGGACATGTATAGGAGGCTAAAGGCAAAAGCTACTACCTTCAGAAACCACGGCGCGGCTTATGTTGATGATGCTTGGATCAAGCGCAAGTATGTCAGTGCTCTTATGCCATTTGAGCCCACAGATTTGAAAAGTCTCCAAGGTAGGCATAATTATCACCTCATGTCATCCAACGAGGTAATGCAAGAAATGGCCGCATTCAAAGTGGCGGCCAAGAATGCCGAAGATGCTCGTGCTCGAGCTATGGGGATGCAAAAGGGGGTAAACATGGCTTTGAAGACTAGTGTGGTTGACCATGATGAATATGCGGTAGAAGGCCTGGACTGTCCCGAAGATATAAAGAGGATTCACGGACAATACTTGGCTCTTTATGCAAGAAACTTTTGGAAAGATCCAGCCAAGGCTAAAGCTGAACTAGATCGCAAAAGTGGAGCCTATGGTAGAAAAGAAAATGGTCCCAAGCTGAGAACTTGCTTTAATTGTGGTGACCGGTTGCACTTGGCTGAGTGTCCATATCAAAGTAGAGAGGATAATGGAGGAAGACTCATTTTCAAGGACAAATCAAAAGCTCCACGTAAGAAACAGTTTATAAAGAAGAATGCTCCCTTCAAGAAGCAACCAAAGATTGTTCTAGTAGCTCAAGAAGAATATTCATCGGGGAGTGAAGATGAGGGGAGGGCGAGACGATAGCTCTCAAGAGGTGGCTGCTATAGCCACCACATCTACATCAACATCACTCTTGACTCTCCAAGCGAAAACATCATCAACAAGAATCCTACTTGTCTCATGGCAAGAAGCTCGAGGTAACTTCTCCTAACTCTTCTTTCCCAAGGCTATGATAGACATGGATGATCCTACTAGTCTTAAGGTTAAAGAAGAGATTATTGCCTTGGATTATTTCTATACTAACTTGCAAGGTGAGCATAAAGTTCGTTTTGAGGCTCTTATGGATCGGTTGGCCCAAAGCGAAGCACTCCTCGAAAAGGCAGAATTGAAAGGGAGGATGCAATGGAAATTGCATCCCTAAAAATGCTCTTGAAGAAGAAGAAGAAGCTCGGGTCTCTCTTGAAGAGAGGCTTGAGTATATGGAAGAGTCACATGAAGAAATTGTGACTAAACTCGTTAAGGAAGCGTGACAATGCGGTCACCAAGGCAAAGAAGTTAAAGAAGGAAAGGATTGACTTTGGGGCTGCTCATGATAGACTCTCCAGGAATTGGAGAAACTTGACAATGCTCACAAGGCATTGAAAAGCGAGTTCTCTATCCTCAATGAGTCACATGATCGACTTCAAAGTCGATTAATATATATGATACTCCTAGATCGTCCAACTCAACATATAGTAACAAGAAAAATGATAATGTGGAGAAAGGAGTGATCAAGGACACCACTACAAAGGACAAAGGTGTGCTTGATGAAGTCCTTGACAAGCAAAGGTCAAATCATGGTAGAAAGGGACTTGGGTATGTCACCAAGTCCAAGAAGAAAACCAAGAAGAACAAGACCAAGAATGTGCAATCAAAGACAAATGCAATTTGAGAAGGTTGTCACAAAGACAAGACTAATAATATTGGTTTTGCAGGGTCTCACAATCCAAATTATGAACTCTTTTGTGATGATTATGGCGATGTTTATGCTTATTATGTTGGTCCTTTTGATGAATTTATTGCTTGGTCTATTTGGGTCCCTAAGACCCTTGTTACTAACATGAAAGGACCCATTGAAAATGGGTACCTAAAACCAAGAAGTAATTTTCTTGCGGCTATGCTTAGGTGGGTCGAAATGGGTCTTTGGATAGTGGCTGCACTAGTCATATGACCGGAAGCAAGGAGATCATCACGGAGATGCGTCCAAATCTTGATAATATCACAGTCTCCTATGGTGATAAGTCTAAATCTCGGGTATTGGGTATTGGCAGGTTGTGGTTGCCCGATATCTCTCTCGTGGACGTCATGCTTGTTGAGACCCTTGGCTATAATCTTCTTTACTGTTCGTGCCCTTGGCAAGATGGGTTTGCTGTTTTATCGATGATGATTTGGTGGTACTTTTATGGAGCAAGTCTCTAAAGGTCGCTTTCATTGGATACGTCGAAAATGACCGTATGTGGTGGACTTCTCGGGAAAACCACTTGGTCCGATGTGTCTATTCGGAAAAAGGCGTGGGTAGCTATGGCATCGCCGTTTAGCCCATGTCAACATGAGAACTTTGCAAAGTCTCCAAAAGGGTGGCCACATTCTTGGACTAAAGACAATGTCTCTTTTGCCAAAGATCGTGTTTGCAGGGCCTGTGTTGAAGGAAAAATGCATGATTCTCCCCACAAGAGGAAGACTATTGTGTCATCGAAGAGGATCTTGGAATTACTCCATGTGGACTTATTTGGACCTCCTTCTCATGCAAGTCTTGGTGGGAAGAAATATTGCTTGGTCATCGTCGATGATTACTCAAGATATACATGGGTATATTTCTTCAAGCTGAAAAGTGAGACTCAACAAACTGTCATCGACTTTGCCAATGAAGTTCAACGTCAACACAATGTTCCCATCTTGGCAATTAGAAGTGACAACGGCACAGAATTCAAGAACTACACTTTAAACGAGTTTCTTAGCGAAGAGGGATTAGACACCAATATTCCGTGCGTACACCCTCAACAAAATGGTGTAGCCGAGGAAGAATCGGACTTTGATGGATATGGCAAGAACTATGCTAGCTGAATTTAAGTCTCCTTATAATTTTTGAAATGAAGCCATATCAACCGCTTGTCACTCATCAAACCGGCTTTATCTTGGAAGATCTTGGACAAGACCCCATATGAAATACTTACCGCAACAAACCCAACATCTCATACTTGAGGTATTGGTGTAAGTGTTTCTTTCTTATTAAAGGTGTCCGTTTGTCAAAATTTGAATCCAAGGCTTTAGAAGGCATTTTTGTTGGTTACGGTGCGAATCCCACACTTATAGAGTCTACAACAAGCTCACGGGATTGTTGTAGAATCTTGTAGTGTGGAGTTCGATGAAAATAACGCTCCTTTGTAGGGCAAGTTGATGTTTGTGATGCGGATGTTGAAATACCCCAAGATGCCATAAGAAGAATGGGCGTGGGATTTTTCCCCATTGAGGAACCCTTGTGGCGGATCGGGAAGGACAATGCTCCACTCAAGTGGAGCCCTCATCTTCACAAGATCAACAAGCTCCTCATTGGAGAAAACTCTGCACCAACACCGCAACTTCTTGAAGATCTTGATCTCTGGACAAGTTGGTAGTCCCAGGCCGGATTATCCGCCCCCTCCAAGGGGCGGACAATCCGCCCCTGGCACTCCAACTTGCACCAGGGGATCCGAAGGAGAAATCAACACCTCTGAAGCTCCCAGGCCGGATTATCCGGCCCCCAGGGGCGGATTATCCGGCCGTGGCTCTCCAACTCCAGAAAGGCTTTCTCAGGAAGATGGTTCTGGTACTTTCCCCCCCAGGCCGGATAGTCCGGCCCCTCCAAGGGGCGGATTATCCGGGCCTGAAGAAAATGCTCAACAACAATCGTCTGACAGTACCAGTGACCAAGATCAAGGTCAAGGCAGTAATCAAGACAAGGATACAACAATTGAATCCTCTCCTTCAAGAAATAATAAGGATATTGAGGCTCGACGCAAGGCTCGGGCGGATCGCAACTGTAACACCCTCAGAATCGGACCTATGCAAGTTTTAGCAAAATTCGCCAAACCCGCATAGAAACGATTCAAAGGTGCCCACCAGGCACTTTCGTGCGGGTGGAAAACGAAGTAATAACATTACACAACAGTCCTCGATGGGACCCAGCAGAATATATATACTGACTCAAAGAGTCAAGAATACGATATAATATACAAAGATCCAAATCACCTTGAAAGCGATAGGCGTCGACTACGGACAAGATGCAAATGGGGCTAAGAGCCTGAAGAATAACCAATGGCGTCCATAACCCTGCCGGGCCAAGGAAGGGTAACCCTAACGGCGTCGATCTCAAAACCTGCTTAACAAAAGGGTGCCGACAAAGGGCAAAGCAGAAAACAAAGAAGGAGCGTCGATCTTGAGGCGATTACAGCGAGGCTAGAATTCGCGGTCCTCGCCTACACGGTATGGTGGATGGCGAAGCGGCGTGATGCACTAAACAACCTATAGAGACTCGATACAATGGCGGATATCGAGAGGGATGAGAATGACCTATCCGGATCCAACGAAGCTAACACCAAACAAACCCATCTGGTGTTTCCCCTCGAGACCAAGCGAGGAGGTCAACCGAGGAACTCACACATTGGCGGTTTACTTATTCAGTTATAGTTGTGGCACTTTACTAGTCGATTTAGATAATCGTCACGATAAAGTAGCGGTGGGCACTTTTATTTAATCATTCCGTTGAAGTTGCAACAATTACTAATCGATATGAATAGCATGAGATATCCCAAAACCCAGCGTTGTTGGTACTTTTATTCAGCCAATTCGTTGTAGTTGCAATACTTACTAGTCGATACATTTATGCAAGCGACAACCAAACAAATGGTGGGCGATTAATTAGCCATTCGTTATAGTGAAGCTGATTACTAGTCATTATAAGTCAAATTAATAGCGATAAACTTTAGTTATGCTTGTCTATGATCGAATCGTGCTCCAAGTCGTCCATATCCGGACACGGCTTTGAGAAAGTTTTAACCGGGTGCACCAATAACACACGCTCGATCAACCTCGGAAAAACCAAATCAAAACCCAACGAGGCTTTCACGGTGAACAATCACGGATTCAGAAATATTTCGAGGGCCACCCTTGAAGTATACCATAGCAGTAAGCAAGCTCGAGACGGACCCAAGGTTTTGCGACAATGGTACATGTAAGCGAGGTCCCCAATCGGGGCTTCGATACCTGAAAACATTACGCTTACCTAAGCGATAGTGCTCCTCGCACAAACGTAAATAAAGCGATAAAACATGGCATAAGTACAGGATCGTAAATAAAACCTCAAACTAGTTTGTGGCCCCAAGAAATAAGAATGAATCAAGCTCGCTCGGGGTCCCATATACCTCCGGATGTGGATAGCGCAAATCAAGGACAGTATCAAGTACTCGGGGTCTTACGGGACACAAGTGGGCGTTCGGAAACCAAATATTATCTATCACCCACCGATGCCTCTGCTTATTCAATTTTAGTTGTTAAGAAAGTAAAGTGACGATAAGTAAAACTAGAATCATCTCCAACTTCAACATGCGGCAATACATCAGAAGCGTGGCATATGGCGACACACATCAAGACTTGAGCAAGCAACTACGACGCCATAAGTCCAACTATCTACCAAACAACGGTAATAGGGTGTGTCCAAGGCAATATAGGGCTGCAAGGGAATATCACGAATGCGGAAACTAAAGCATCGCAACCACGTATAGCAAAAGGTCAATAGGAGGGAATAAAGACTATAAAGTAAGATAGGTAGAAAGAGGGAGATGCTCGCCTGAAAACATTGTCGAAGATTTTCCCCGAAGATCGGGGCGAAGCTCACATCAACTCAACGGCCTTATCCGCGAAGAAGCAAAACACTAGAATAAACACCGGATGCAATATTCAATACAATGGCAGAAGATCGGCATGATGCATGCATGATGGATGGCATGGCAAAGGTGCGATGCAATTAGGTCAAGATTAAGCGGAACCGGGGTCCCGACAATTAGTTAAATGGTTCAAGTTGTTTAGATCCCCGCAATTTAAATGTTGTATAACCAGGCAAGGTAAGATACCGGTTCGCTACCCAAGTTTAAATGAGGCCGATATGAGACTAGATTTGCCCGCATATGGGCCCCATATTTAATTATTAGGTGAATCGGCATAAGGCCCCCAAACCACAGATATGCATGCGAGATGAATGATTTGATGTGCAACAATTGTATTATATTATGAAATTAGGGTTTCGGGAAGAGGTTCACACATTTAGGGTTCGACGATCTTGGGGTTCCGGGGTTCAGGGTTCGACGATCTGGGGTTCGACGGGAGCGTTCTCGGTTGACTGGGGTAGATCTTGGCGCATCGGGGTCTCGGTGTCCGGGGTGAAGGTCTTGCGGTTTCCGTGTCTGCGGTTCCATGAAGGCGTGCTTGTCATCCGTGATGGCGAACTCGATGTCCCGAGAAGATCTTGGCGTTCCGTGTATATGTCCTCGGGTTCGGGATCTTGACGAGCTTGGCGTCCTTGTAGAAGATCTTGGAATTCCGATGGATCAATCTTGGACTTCGGTGCCGGCGGTTCATCTAATTCATCTGGTCGATGTCGAACTAGACGGAGTACTTACCCATGGTGACGTTCTTGTCGACAAAAGCCTTGCCTAGCATTGACCTTGGATTGCGTGTAGGAGCATCCGACACTCACGAGGAAACAACCACGCCTGGTGCAAACATCGGCAGGCGGAGAGCGCCCGGACACAAAGGCCCGGACGCCTTGGTCTTGGCATGACTACAACCGCTGTGAGCACAACCAAAAGTCCGGGCTGCTAGAGGATCTTGCAGCACTGGACAAACACGGTGAAAACAGAGGACAAAAGAAAACGCCAGATAGACGGGAGGCCGACACGGGCCGCAGTGTGGTCGTGGCAGACCGACGGACGGCGGAGGGGCGAGGCGGCAGAGGCACGGACACGGATGGGGACGACGAGGAGGCGGCGCTGTGGTTGGTGGGACGAGCCATGAGGAGGGCGGCAGCAGGCGGAGCTGGCCGCCACGGCGGCGCTGTGGAGGCTCGGGGCGAGGCTCGGGGTAGCGGGAAGGCCGGCGCAGAGCAGCTCGGCGAGGCCGAGGTCGAGGCGGCGCTGGGAAGGGAGAGGAGGCGGGTCGTGGGGCGCCAAGCACGGAGAGCGCGGGCTGATTCTTGAAGGAGCACGCAAGCAAGGCGAGGCGAAGGCGCGAGCGGTGGCTAAGGCGCAAGGGGTCTCGGCGAGGCGCAGAGCGGGCGAGGGCCGAGGGTGGGGAGCGGCGGCTGGCACGGCGGCTTGGGGAGCCGGTGAGCGTGGAGGCGAGAGGCTGGGACGCGTGGCGAGCGATCTGCGGGGATGGGCGGCGGCGGTTGCTGGCGACTGGCGGCGGGAGGCGCAGAGGCGCTGGAGGAGGAGGCGCCAGGGAGGAGGAGGGAAGGCTGCCGCGCGCGTGCCTGGGAGGAGGAAAGGAGATGAACAGGGCGGCGGTGGACCGGGGGACGGTGGGTCCCAAAGGGCCCAAGGCGGAGGAGGGACTGGGTGATGTGGGCTGGGCAGAGATGGGGCCACAGGGAAGAGAGAGGGGGTAGAGAGGGGTAGGGTGAGAAAACGAGAGAGGGAAGGCTGGCCGGGAGGCGGATCTTGAGTGGGTGAGGGGTGAGGGAAAAGTGAGGTGGCGGGTCTGGATTGGTGGGAGTGAGGAGGGTAGGTTGGGTAGGAATTTGGGTAGGTTTAGGAATAAAGGGGGGCTGGAAAGGGTGGACCGATTTAAAAACTGGGGCGGTCGTTCGGGTCGGGTTGGCCCGTTCGACTGCCCCTACAAAATAATTAATAATTTTATTTATTGCAAACAAGGTTTTTGCAAACCGATTTCGGGCAAAACAAAATATTCCGGGGACCCGGGTTTTGAGATTTGATTAAAGTTGGGGCGTTTGGAAAACAAATCGGGTTTTGCGAATATAGTTTTGACAACCAATGCATGATGATGACGATGCAATGCACAAATTCAACGCGATTTTCTAGTAGTGGTTTTGCGGGATGCCACAATTCGACACCACTAACAATGGATCTCGCCCTCGAGATCCGCCTCATGGTACCGGAAGGAAGGTCGGCGTTCTCCGTCTTCTCGCTTTGCGTAAATCCTCGCGACACCACTAACGAGGGTTCCTTCTTCATCTGAGTATCGGCGACACCACCATCAAAGGGTCGTTGCTCCTGATCGTCGAGAGAACACTCCGGGAACAAAAAGTCGAAGGTAGAGGCATCAACAAATGAGGCCACCCCTAACTTCGGTAGGAAGAGGGAATCGATGCATTCTCGTCCACTTCAATGTACAAAAGCGAATAGAAGGGGTAGTCGGCATGGGGGCCAATCCATCACGCACCCAAACTATTACTCCGCACAATCAGTGGAAAAGCTTGCAACCGCTCCGAATCGATCAAGATCTCGACAAGCGAGGTTCGAACAAGGAGGAGGATGCGACTCTGCATCGGATCGGGCGTAGATGATGTCGTCGGCTCGGAAAAACACCGAAGGCACAAACAAAGAACAAAGGAGGGCACCACGCATTTAGGATTCCTCGGATAGCATGAAGACCAGATGTAGCAACACCGTTATCAGAGGAGGAAGCGAAACCCTAAAGGTACGACAGAAACCCAACCACGAGAATTCCTGGACTCGAAGAAAGAGACGAGAGCGGATTCAAAACACGTAGGGGTAAGAGGAGAATAGCAGAGGGGTAAGGAGTAAAATCAGACCTAATCAGAACTATCCAACCGATTTTGCTAAAATATTTTTGACACCCTACTTCGGCCGTTAGCTAGGTTATCCTACAGGCTGGACTTGTGGGGTATCGCAATCACGAGCTCGATACCACTGTAACACCCTCGATCGGACCTATGCAAGTTTTAGCAAAATTCGCCAAACCCGCATAGAAACGATTCAAAGGTGCCCACCAGCACTTTCGTCGGTGGAAAACGTAATAACATTACACAACAGTCCTCGATGGGACCCACGTAATGTATATATATAATGACTCAAAGAGTCAAGAATACAGATATAATATACAAAGATCCAAATCACCTTGAAAACGATAGAGCGTCCAGCTACGGACAAGATGCAAATGGGGCTAAGAGCCCTGAAGAATAACCAATGGCATCCATAACCCTGCCCAGGCCAAGCCGGAAGGGTAACCCTGCTAACGGCGTCGATCTCAAAACCTGCTTAAACAAAAGGGGTACAAAGGGCAAAGCAGAAACAAAGAAGGAGCGTCGATCGAGGCCAAGACACGAGGCTAGAATTGGCGGTCCTCGCCTACACAGTATGGTGGATCAAGCGGCAAGATGCACTAAACAACCTATAGAGACTCGATACAATGGCGGATATCGAGAGGGATGAGAATGACCTATCCGATCCAACCTGAAGCTAACACCAAACAAACCCATCCTGGTGTTTCTCGAGACCAAACGAGGAGGTCAACCGAGGAACTCACACAGTTGGCGCTTTACTTATTCGTTATAGTTGTGGCACTTTACTAGTCGATTTAGATAATCGTCACGATAAAGTAAGCAAGGCACTTTTATTTAATCATTCCGTTGAAGTTGCAACAATTACTAATCGATATGAATAGCATGAGATATCCCAAAACCCAGCAGCTTGTTGGTACTTTTATTCAGCCAATTCGTTGTAGTTGCAATACTTACTAGTCGATACATTTGTCGCAAGCGACAACCAAACAAATGGTGGGCAGAATTAGCCATTCCGTTATAGTGAAGCTGATTACTAGTCATTATAAGTCAAATTAATAGCAGTAAACTTTAGTTATGCTTGTCTATGATCGAGATCTCGTGCTCCAAGTCGTCCATATCCGCGGACACGGCTTTCGAAAGTTTTAACCGCCGGTGCACCAATAGCAACACACGCCGATCAACCTCGGAAAACCAAATCAAACCCAACGAGGCTTTCACGATGAACAATCACAGATTCGAAATATTTCAGGGGCCACCCTTGAAGTATACCATAACGGAGTAAGCAAGCTCGAGACGGACCCAAGGTTTGCGACAATGGTCAGAACGACGGGTCCCCAATCGGGACTCGATACCGAAAACATTACGCTTACCTAACAAAGACAAAGGTGCTCCTCGCACAAACGTAAATAAAGCAAAGAAACATGGCATAAGTACAGGATCGTAAATAAAACCTCAAACTAGTTTGTGGCCCCAAGAAATAAGAATGAATCAAGCTCGCTCGGGGTCCCATATACCTCCGGATGTGGATAGCGCAAATCAAGGAACAGTATCAAGTACTCGGGGTCTTACGGGACACAAGTATGCTCGAAACCAAATATTATCTATCACCCACCGATGCCTCTGCTTATTCAATTTTAGTTGTTAAACAGAAAGTAAAGTGACGATAAGTAAAACTAGAATCATCTCCAACTTCAACATGCGGCAATACATCAGCAACTGTGGCATATGGCGACACACATCAGCACTTGAGCAAGCAACTACGACGCGCAAGTCCAACTATCTACCAAACAACAGGTAATAGGGTGTGTCCAAGGCAATATAGGGCTGCAAGGGAATATCACGGGTACGGAAACTAAAGCATCGCAACACAGATAGCAAAAGGTCAATAGGAGGGAATAAAGACTATAAAGTAAGATAGGTAGAAAGAGGGAGATGCTCGCCTGAAAACATTGTCGAAGATTTTCCCCGAAGATCGGGGCGAAGCTCACATCAACTCAACGGCCTTATCCGCGAAGAAGCAAAACACTAGAATAAACACCGGATGCAATATTCAATACAATGGCAGAAGATCGGCATGATGCATGCATGATGGATGGCATGGCAAAGGTGCGATGCAATTAGGTCAAGATTAAGCGGAACCGGGGTCCCGACAATTAGTTAAATGGTTCAAGTTGTTTAGATCCCCGCAATTTAAATGTTGTATAACCAGGCAAGGTAAGATACCGGTTCGCTACACATGTTTAAATGAGGCCAATATGAGACTAGATCTGCCCGCATATGGGCCCCATATTTAATTATTAGGTGAATCGGCATAAGGCCCCCAAACCACAGATATGCATGCGAGATGAATGATTTGATGTGCAACAATTGTATTATATTATGAAATTAGGGTTTCGGAAAGAGGTTCACACATTGAGGGGGCTCGACGATCTTGGGGTTCCGGGGTTCAGGGTTCGACGATCTGGGGTTCGACGGGAGCGTTCTCGGTTGACTGGGGTAGATCTTGGCGCATCGGGGTCTCGGTGTCCGGGGTGAAGGTCTTGCGGTTTCCGTGTCTGCGGTTCCATGAAGGCGTGCTTGTCATCCGTGATGGCGAACTCGATGTCCCGAGAAGATCTTGGCGTTCCGTGTATATGTCCTCGGGTTCGGGATCTTGACGAGCTTGGCGTCCTTGTAGAAGATCTTGGAATTCCGATGGATCAACCTTGGACTTCGGTGCCGGCGGTTCATCTAATTCATCTGGTCGATGTCGAACTAGACGGAGTACTTACCCATGGTGATGTTCTTGTCGACAAAAGCCTTGCCTAGCATTGACCTTGGATTGCGTGTAGGAGCATCCGACACTCACGAGGAAACAACCACGCTGGTGCAAACATCGAGCAGGAGCGGAGAGCGCCAGACACAAAGGCCCGGACGCACTGGTCTTGGCATGACTACACAACTGGCAGGAGCACAACCAAAAGTCCGGGCTGCTAGAGGATCTCCTTGCAGGCACCTGGACAAACACGGTGAAAACAGAGGACAAAAGAAAACGCTGCATAGACGGAGGCCGACACGGGCTGCAGGCAGGTGGTCGTGCAGGACCGACGGACGGCGGAGGGGCGAGGCGGTGCAGAGGCACGGACACGGATGGGGACGACAGCGAGGCGGCGCTGGCTGGTGGGACGAGCCCAGCCGAGGAGGGCAGCAGGGAGGCGCCGCCACGGGCGCCAGGAGGCTCGGGCGAGGCTCGGGTAGCGGGAAGGCCGGGCGAGCAGCCGGGCGAGGCCGGGTCGAGGGGTCGGGCGACGGCTGGAAGGGCGCGAGGAGGCGGGTCGCTGGGCGGCGCCGAGCACGGGAGAGCGGCCGGGCGGTTATCAAGGAGCCACGCTGGGCGAGGCGAAGCGGGCGGGCGTGAGTGGCAGGCTGGGCGGCGGGCGGCGGGGCAGAGAGCGGGCGAGGGCAGCTGAGGGTGGGGGAGCGGCGGGCGCTGGCACGGCGGCTTGCGGGAGCCGGGTGAGCGTGGAGGCGAGAGGCGCGGGGACGCGTGGCGAGCGACGCTGGGATGCGGGATGGGCGGCGGTTGCTCGGGCGACCGTCGCGGGGAGGCGGCGGCAGAGGCGCTGGAGGAGGAGGTGCCAGGGAGGAGGAGGGAAGGCTGCCGCGCGCGTGCCTGGGAGGAGGAAAGGAGATGAACAGGGCGGCGGTGGACCGGGGGACGGTGGGTCCCAGGCGGGCCCAGGGGCAGAGGAGGGGATCGGTGGGCTGATGTGTGGGGCTGGCAGAGATGGGGCCACAGGGAAGAGAGAGGGGGTAGAGAGGGGTAGGGTGAGAAAACGAGAGAGGGGAAGGGGGGCTGGGGAGGCGCTGGCTGATGTGGCAGATGCTGAGTGGGTGAGGGGTGAGGGAAAAGTGAGGTGGCGGGTCTGGATTGGTGGGAGTGAGGTGGAGGGTAGGTTGGGTAGGAATTTGGGTAGGTTTAGGAATAAAGGGGGGCTGGAAAGGGTGGACCGATTTAAAAACTGGGGCGGTCGTTCGGGTCGGGTTGGCCCGTTCGACTGCCCCTACAAAATAATTAATAATTTTATTTATTGCAAACAAGGTTTTTGCAAACCGATTTCGGGCAAAACAAAATATTCCGGGGACCCGGGTTTTGAGATTTGATTAAAGTTGGGGCGTTTGGAAAACAAATCGGGTTTTGCGAATATAGTTTTGACAACCAATGCATGATGATGACGATGCAATGCACAAATTCAACGCGATTTTCTAGTAGTGGTTTTGCGGGATGCCACAGCAACCTTGAACTAAGGGGTCACACGCTTGACAAGGTAGTTGGTGATCTACGACGAAGGGTATCCACTCGAAGAGAGCTTGCTAGCTTCTGTGATCATCAAGCTCACATTTCCATGGTTGAACCAAAGAAGATTTTTGATGCTCTTGAAGACCCCGATTGGGTTGTTGCAATGCATGAAGAATTAAACAACTTCGAACGCAACAAAGTGTGGAAGCTCGTAGAAAAGCCAAAGGATTGCCGCAATGTTATCGGCACCAAGTGGATCTTCAAGAACAAACAGGATGAAAATGGCATTGTTGTGAGGAATAAAGCACGACTCGTGGCTCAAGGATTCTCTCAAGTAGAAGGAATTGATTTTGGCGAGACATATGCTCCAAGGCTCGCCTTGAGTCCATCCGTATCCTTCTTGCATATGCAGCTCATCATAATTTTAAGTTACAACAAATGGATGTTAAGAGCGCTTTCCTTAATGGTCCTCTACATGAGTTAGTATACGCCAAGCAGCCCGGGGTTTGAGGACCCCAAATTTCGAACCATGTCTACAAACTCGATAAGGCGCCTATGGCCTTAAACAAGCCCCACGTCGTGGTATGAGCACCTTAAAGAGCTTTGCTAGACCGTGGATTCAAGTTGGGCAAATCGATCCCACTCTTTTACTAAGAAGGTCAATGGGGAGATTTTTGTATGTCAACTCTATGTAGATGACATTATTTTGGCTCTACTAACCAAGCTTTTAACGATGAATTTTCAAAGCTTATGACCTGTGTTTGAGATGTCCATGATGGGTGAGCTCAGTTCTTTCTTGGCTTTGAAATCAAACAACTTAGAGAGGAACCTTTATTAATCAAGCTAAATACATCCAAGACATGCTCAAAAGGTTCAAGATGACGGATCTCAATGGCGTTGCCACCCCAATGCAAACAAAGTGTCATCTTGAGCTCGATCCCAAGGGTAAAGATGTGGATCAAAAGGTATACCGATCCATGATCGGCTCTCTCCTTTACCTCTGCGCATCTAGGCCCGATATCGTGTTAAGTGTAGGAGTGTGTGCAAGGTACCAAGCCGCTCCTAAAGAAAGCCACTTAGTGGCGGTCAAGCGAATCTTCCGATATTTGGTTCATTCCCCGAATTTTGGGTTATGGTATCCCAAGGGTTCAAGTTTCTCTCTATGTGGTTACACCGATTCAGATTGGGCTGGTGACAAAGATGACAGGAAATCAACCTCTGGTGCATGCCAATTCTTGGGCAGGTCTCTAGTGTGTTGGTCATCAAAGAAACAAAATTGTATTTCACTCTCAACCGAAGTTGAATATGTTGCTGCGCAAGTGCTTGTACTCAATTGTTATGGATGAGGCAAACTTTAAAGGAATATGGTGTCAATTGTGACAAAGTGCCTCTTTATGCGACAATGAAAGTGCTATCAAAATTGCTTACAATCCTGCGACATACAAGAACAAAACATATAGAGATTCGCAACCACTTTATTCGGGATCATGTTGCTCGTGGAGATATTGCTCATCATTTGTGAGCACGAAGAACCAACTTCGATATTTTCACGAAGCCTCGATGAAGCAAGATTTTGTTTTTTATGGAATGAGCTAAATATCGTAGATTCAAGGAGCTTGGCTTGACTATTCTTGCACACTCACTTGCTCTTATTCATGTATTTGGCTTAGATGTGGGCATAGACATAGGGGAGTGTGGTCCTAATTGATTGGGCCAACCTCCCCCATCATGCCGAAGCAAGTCAAATCATTTCCTTAATATCATTTTGTGATATGTGGGTCATCGATGAGCATTGGTTTTGAACTCAAGATACATCTTCATGTGTCATGCCATGCGCTCCAACATGGTGGCTTGCCAACGCCTCTTCCTCGAGAAGAGTTGGTTTTTCATGGGTCTCGTTGGATTTTCTTGCATCGCTCTTCTTCCTTTTTGGCGTTTCGATGCCAAAGGGGGAGAAGTAGTTCTATTAGGTCTCGTGGATTTGCAAGGGTCGGGCACAAGCTTTTCGTTTAGTCGTTTTTCATTTGCTTGCTTGTGCCTTTTCTAGCGTGAACTTGTTTGCTTTTTGTGGTTGTTTGTGTAAGACTATGTCGTACTCCCCAGTTTGGTACTATGTTTGGTATTCATGGATTTCTGGATTTATCTATCATGGACCCCATGGAATTCTGGAATTATGGAGCATATTTGATGACATATGGATTCATGGAATTTTCTATGTATGTCATGGATATATATTCCGGTGGTATGACTTACTTTCACCACACCTTAAAGTAGTGCTCTACCTAGTGTGTGTATTTGTATTCAAATGCAAATCTTAAGTATGCACACATCTAGGGGGAGCGTCTTTCATTATCTAAAGTGGCACTTGCCGTTTTCACTGCAAATCCTAGTATTGTCATCTAACACCAAAAAGGGGGAGACTGAAAGAACATTTCTTAATCCCTAGTGTTTTGTGTGTTAGATAACAATACCAAGGATCATTTAATGTGTGTTGAAGTGTTGCAGCTCAGAAATCTACCTTTGGGGGCGGATAATCCGGCCCCACCAGGGGCGGATAATCCGCCCCTCCCTCTGCTCAAGCCTGCGCAAGCCCTAGAGAGGGGGCGGAATTTTTGCCGGATTTTCCGGCCAGGCCGGATAATCCGCCCCCCCAGGGGGCGGATAATCCGCCCCTCCTGCTCTTCACCAAGGCGCAAGCCCCAGAGAGGGGGGCGGAGTTTTGGCCGGACTTTCCGGTTACACCGGATAATCCGCCCCAGGAGGGGGCCGGATAATCCGCCCCCCAAGTTTTCTCCAAGATTCACCAAGGCGCAAGCCCGGAGAGGCGGAGTTTCCCGAGAGTCCGCCTTGGGGCGAATTTCTGTAGGCGGATAATCCGCCCCAAGTGGGGGCGATAATCCGCCCCAAAGTTGTGCAACGGCCAGATCCGGGAGGGGTATTTAAGCCAGTAATCCCTCCCGCCGACCTCTTGATTCATCTCGAAAAGAAACGATCGATCTCAAAAGTTCATACAAGAGTGCTCCACGAGATCCATCCAAAGGGCCCATCCTTTGGGAATCGAAGGAGGAGAACTCGACCTTCATCATCGCAATCAAGCGCTTCATCTCCTCTCCATTCATTTGGAGAACCTTCGATCTAGTATTTCTTGCAAAGATCTAGATCCTTGTTTTCGTTATATTGATAAACCTTGTTTTTGTGACAGCTTGTTGTCATCCCGAGCCCCCAATTCGGTTGTGGGTGTGTGCCCGATAGTATTGTAAAAGGCACGGTTCGCCTCGAAGGGATCCAATAGTGGAGAAGGTGGATCAGCCTCGTGGCGAGATCCATCGGAGAATAGGGTGAGGCCTATTGTGGCGTGGTGGTCTTAGAACCCACCCTCCAACGCAGATGTACTTCCCTTAACAAGGAAGGAACTGCGGTAAAACAAATCAATGTCTCCGCGTGCTCCACTACGGTTTCCTCGCTCCTCTTTTACGTGCTTAGTAGTTAGGGTTTCATATAGGGAAATTCTCGTAGTTGCATATCTAGAGAATTTACTTTGTGTAAAGCCTAAAATTGGAAAAAGTATTAAAAAATTGGTTAGCACCTATTCACCCCCCCCTCTAGGTGCCCATACGATCCATTTCACCTGTTCCCCACCACCGCGTCCCCGCTCGGCCCTCTCTCCTCTGGTAGCCGCGCGTGCCCGCCGGCGTGCACCCTCCCGCCCGCCTAGCTCGCTCCGTCTCGGCCAGCCGCCGCGTCCCTCTCGCCTGTGCACAGGCCTCTCCTCTCCTTCCTCCCGTCCCGGCGCTCGCTCTCCCCAAGTCCGGCCGCCGCAGCCGACCTCGCCCACGCCCACGCCTCGCCCGGCCGGACCACCCCTCGCCCCCATCAACCTCGCCTGGCCACCTCGCCCAGCCTCGCACCTCGCCTGCCTGCTGCCCGCCCGCCACCGTTGCGCCAGAGCCGCCTCGCCGCCTCAAGCCCGCCCGCTGCCCTCACCGCCTCGTCCCTCCCTCGAGCCCAGTCGCCGCCCAGAGCTGTCGGCCGACCAGGCCCAGGCCGCTGAGCTCGAGATCGCGGCATCCGCTGGCCGCCACCACCTCGCCGCCAGTTCCCCAGGCCCGCCGAGGCCGCCGTCTGCCCCGCTCGACGCCTCAGAACCCGCCAGCGCGCCTCCGCGCTCGCAGACCCAGTGCACCCCACTCGCTGGCGCATCCGCCACCGCCATCGGAGCCGCCTCCCGGCCGAGCGACTGAGACCGGCCCACCTCTCCGCGGCCCGGCCGCTCGCCGCGAACGCCGCCGCCCCTCTCCGTGTCCGCTGGAACCGATGTGGGCGATCTGCATGCCTTGTACACGCTTGAACCACCTCGGCAAGATCTCCTCGATGACAAGACCGCACGTCGAGACCCGAAGTTCTATCCAAGGCCACCGGCGCCGGATCCCCGAGACCCTCCTCCCGCATGCGGCCCCGATCCCGCACCCCGGTGAACCACGATCCCCTCCGCAGCACAGCAAGGTCTCCAAGGTGGAACCAACAAGATCTGCAACACGGCCGCGGAGTGACCCTCGGGACCGCCAAGTACACCGAGAACCTAGACGCAAGATCTCCTTCATGGGACAACCAAGATTCGACATGGATCCGTTTGGAGCGAACCAAGACGGTAGGTGCGACAAGTCCTACTTCACGGACATCGAGTGCCAAGATCGCCCGCAGAGAACCGTTGTCGAGACCACGAGGACCCGTTCCCGGAGACGAAGACCGAACCCGACAAGATCTGCTTGCGACAAGATCTGCGCCCCGACACCGAACCAAGTCCGGCTTCCCGGAACGCCAAGAACTACCCTCGATGTCCGAGAACGATCCCGTCGAACCCCAGATCCGAACCTCGCCGATCCGTCGAACCCTGAGACCGACCCTGGACCCCGAGACCGAACCCCGGACCCCCAAGATCTGCCGAACCCTAAATGTGTGAACCCCTTTTCCGAACCCTATTTTATAAGATAATAACAACTTGTGCATATTTAATCATTCATCTCGCATGCATATCTGTGGTTTGGGGGCCTTATGCCGATTCACCTAATAATTAAATATGGGGCCCATATGCGGGCAAATCTAGCCTTATATTGGCCTCATTTAAAACTTGTGTAGCGAACCGGTGATATATTCTACTTGTTAAACAACATTTAACTTGCTGGGGGTCTAAATAACTTGAACCATATAATCAATTGTCGGGACCCCGGTTCCGCTTAATCTTGACCTAATTGCATCGCACCTTGCCATGCCATGCATCATACATGCATCATGCCGATCTTTTGCCTTAGTATTAAATAGTGCATCCGGTGTTTCTTCTAGTGTTTTGCTTCTTCGCGGATAAGGCCGTTGAGTTGAAGTGAGCTTCGCCCCGATCTTCGGTTGAACTTTCGACAATGTTTTCAGGCGAGCATCTCCCTCTTTCTACCTATCTTACTTTTATAGTAATTTACTCCTTCCTGTTGATCTATTGCTATCTGTGTTGCGATGCTCTAGTTTTCGTACCCGTGAAATCCCTTGCAGCCCTATATTGCCTTGGACACATCCTATTACCTGTTGTTTGGTAGATAGTTGGACTTGCGCGTCGTAGTTGCTTGCTCAAGTGTCGATGTGTGTCCAAATGCCACAGCTTGATGTATTGCCGCATGTTGATGTTGGAGATGATTCTAGTTTTACTTATCGTCACTTTAAATTCTGTTTAACAACTAAAAATTGAAATAAGGTAGGCATCGGTGGGTGATAGAAAATATTTGGTTTCGAACGCCCACTTGTGTCCCGTAAGACCCCGAGTACTTGATTCATGTTCCTTGTTTTATCGCGCTATCCACATCCGGAGGTATATGGGACCCCGAGCCGAGCTTGATTCATCTTATTTCTTGGGGCCACAAACTAGTTTGAGGTTTTATTACGATCCTGTACTTATGCCATGCTACTTTCAGTATTTAAATTGTGCGAGGAGCACACTGCATTTAGGATCATGGCCCGATTCAGCGGTGTCGACAAGCCCAGCCACACTTTCGGGTTCCCATGCTCACAGCCGTCCCCATAACCTTGAGGCCTCGAGCTTGCTTACTCCGTTGCGGATTCTACTTAAGGGTGGCCCCAAATATTTCTGAATCCTGTGATTGTTCACCGTGAAAGCCTGGGTTTTGATTTGGTTTTTCCGAGGTTGATCGGCGTGTGTTGCTATTGGTGCACCCGCCGTAAAACTTTCTGAAAGCCGTGTCCGCGGATATGGACGACTTGGAGCACAGTTTCTTGATCATAGACAAGCATAACTAAAGTTTACTGCTATAAATTTGACTTATAATGACTAGTAATCAGCTTCACTATAATGGAATGGCTAATTAATACTGCCCACAATTGCTTGTTTGGTTGTCGCTTGCGACAATGGTATCTGACTAGTAAGTATTGCAACTACAACGAAATGGCTGAATAAAAGTACCAACAACTGCTGGGTTTCGGGATTACATCATGCTAAATGTATCTGACTAGTAAGTGATGCCACTATATCGGAATGATTAACTAAAAGTGCCCACTGCTTACTTTATCAGGACGATTATCTAAACCTGACTAGTAAAGTGCCGCAACTATAACTGAATAAGTAAAACTGCCAACTGTGTGAGTTCCTCGGTTGACTTCCTCGTTTGGTCTCGAGGGGGAAACGCCAGGATGGGTTTGTTTGGTGTTAGCTTCAGGTTGGATCCGGTTAGGTCATTCTTATCCCTCTCTGATATCCGCCAGATGTATCGAGCCTCTATAGGTTGTTTAGTGCATGCTGCCGCTGCCGCTTCAGTCCACCATACCTATGTAGGCGAGGACCGCCGAATTCTAGCCTCGCCGTGTACTGGCCTCAGTACTGACGCTCCTTCTTTTTTCCTTTGCCCTTTGTCGGCACCCCTTTGTTTAAGCAGGTTTTGAGATCGACGTCGTTAGCAGGGTTACCCTTCCGGCTTGGCCTGGGCAGGGTTATGGACGCCATTGGTTATTCTTCAGGGCTCTTAGCCCCATTTGCTTCTTGTCGTAGTTGGACGCTATATCGTTTTCAAGGTGATTTGGATCTTTGTACATTATTTCTGCATTCTTGACTCATCGAGTCGCTGTTATATATATATCTGTTCTGTGGGTCCCATCGAGGACTGTTGTGTAATGTTATTACTTCGTTTTCCACCCGCACGAAAGTGCCTGGTGGGCACCTTTGAATCGTTTCTATGCGGGTTTGGTGAATTTTGCCCAAACTTGCATAGGTCCGATTCTGAGGGTGTTACAGAGTGGTATCGAGCTCGGCGTTGCGATACCCCACAAGTCCAAATTGGGATAACCTAGCTAACTCAAGTAGAGTGTCAAAACTATTTTGCAAAATCGGTTGGATAGTTCTGAATAGGTCTGATTTTACTCCTTACCCCTCTGCTATTCCCCTCTTATCCCGACGTGTTTTGAATCCGCTCGCTTCTCTTTCTTCGAGTCCAGGAATTCTCGTGGTTGGGTTTCCGTCGTACCTTCAGGGTTTCGCTTCCTTCTTTGATAACGGTGTGCTATCATCCGGTGTTCAAGCTGCCTGAGGAATCCGTCTACGGTGTTACCATTCTTGGTTCCTTGCTTGTGCCTTCCGGTGTTCTCCGACGCGACGACATCCCCTACGCCAGATCCGATGCAGAGTCTGCATCACTCCGTTGTTCCGAACCTCGCTTGTCGAGATCTTCAGTCTGATTCCGAGAGTTGGTTGCATAATCCGCCTATTCGTGTGCAGAGTAATGGTTTGAGTGCGGGATGGAGTAGCTACCATACCACTACTCTTATCATTCGCTCTTGTACATCGAAGCAGTGGATCCAGCGATTTTACTCTGTTCATGGAAGTTAGGGGTGGCTTTATTTGTTGATACCTCTGCCTTCGGCCTTTGTTACCGGAGAGTTCTCCCGACGACCACGGACAACGATCTCTTGTTAGTGGTGTCGCGAGGATCTACACGAAGTGAGAAGATGCAGATCGCCGATCTTCCTTCCGGTACCATGAGGCGGATCTCGAGGGCGAGATCCATTGTTAGTGGTGTCGAATTGTGGCATCCCGCAAAACCACTACTAGAAAATCGCGTTGAATTTGTGCATTGCATCGTCATCATCATGCATTGTTTGCCAAAACTATTTTTGCAAAGCTCGATTTGTTTTCCAAACGCCCCATCTTAATTCAACTACAAAGCCCGGTCCCTGGAATATTTTGTTTAAATTAAAAATGTTGTGCAAACGGTCTGTTAAAATAATTAAAGTATTATATTATTTTTAGCGGGGGCAGTCGGACGGGCCGTCCCGACCCGAACGACCACCCCCAGTTTAACAATCGGTCCAAACCTGCCCGCCCCATCTAAATCCTATGTCTACCCAACTCTCTACCCACCCCACCGCCACATCACTCCCAATGGCAACCTGCCACCTAACCGCTTCCCTCACCCCCCTCCTATCAGAAGCTGACACGTCACCCTCACCCCTCCCTCCCTCCCCTCTCCCCCCAACCACACACCCCCACAGCCCAGCACATCACGCACTCACGCTGCAACCTCGCACCCCCCCTAGCCTCTGCGTGGCCCCACCTGCCATGGGACCCACGTGGCCCCACCCCACTCAACTCTCCTCCTCTTCTCTCTCTGTCCCAACCGCCTGCCGCCTGGTCCCACCACATTCCCCACCACCGCCCCCGCTGCCCTCTCCTCCGGCCTTGCGTGCCCGCCGGCTGCACCCTCCCGCCTAGCTGCCTCGCCGTCTCGGCGCCGCCAAGGTCCCTCTCGCCGTGCTCTACCGCCTCTCCTCTCCTTCCTCCCGTCCCCTGCACCGCTCGCTCCCCAAGTCCGGCCGCACGCAGCCGACTCGCCTGGCCACGCCCTCTGCCTCCGGACCACCCCCTCCGCCCATCAACCTCGCCAGCCACCTCGCCCAGCCGCCTCGCACCTCTCTCGCCCCGCCAGCTGCCCGCCCGCCACTGCCGCCAGAGCCGCCTTCGCCGCCTCAAGCCCGCCCCTCGCTCACCGCCTCGTCGTCCCTCCTCGAGCCGCCAGTCGCCGCCGCCAGAGCTCGTCGGCCGACCAGGCCCAGCATGACGCCGAGCCCGGCATCCATGGCACCCGCCGGGCCGCCAAGCCACCTCGCCGCCGCAAGTTCCCCGGCCCGCCTGAGGCCCCCGCCGTCCGTCCCGCGCTGACGCCCCGAACCCTCCAGCCCGCGCCTCCGTGCTCGCGGGACCCGGCCGCACCCACTCGCTGGCGCATCCGCCACCGTCGGCCATCGGAGCTGCCTCCGAGCCGAGCTCGACTGAGACTGCCCCACCTCTCCGCGGCCTGCTCGCCTCGCCCGAAACTCGCGACGCCGCCTCTCCGTGTCCCTGAACCGATGTGGGCCGATCACATGCCGTCTTGTACACGCTTGAACCACCTCGGCAAGATCTCCTCGATGACAAGACCGGCACGATACGAGACCCGAAGTTCTATCCAAGGCCACCGGCGCCGGATCCCCGAGACCTTCTTCCCGGATGCGGCCCCGATCCCGAACCCCGGTGAACCACGATCCCCTCTGCGCAGACAAAGAAGGTCTTCAAGGTGGAACCAACAAGATCTGCAACACGGCCGGAGTGACCTCGGACCGCCAAGTTCACCGAGAACCTAGACGCAAGATCTCCTTCATGGGACAACCAGTACTCCGACATGGATCCGTTTGGAGCGAACCCGAAGACGGTAGGTGCGACAAGTCCTACTTCACGGACATCGAGTGCCAAGATCGCCCGCAGAGAACCGAAGTTGTCGAGACCCTGAGGACCCGTTCCCGGAGACGAAGACCGAACCCGACAAGATCTGCTTGCGACAAGATCTGCGCCCCGACACCGAACCAAGTCCGGCTTCCCGGAACGCCAAGAACTACCCTCGATGTCCGAGAACGATCCCGTCGAACCCCAGATCCGAACCTCGCCGATCCGTCGAACCCTGAGACCGACCCTGGACCCCGAGACCGAACCCCGGACCCCCAAGATCTGCCGAACCCTAAATGTGTGAACCCCTTTTCCGAACCCTATTTTATAAGATAATAACAACTTGTGCATATTTAATCATTCATCTCGCATGCATATCTGTGGTTTGGGGGCCTTATGCCGATTCACCTAATAATTAAATATGGGGCCCATATGCGGGCAAATCTAGCCTTATATTGGCCTCATTTAAAACTTGTGTAGCGAACCGGTGATATATTCTGCCTTGTTAAACAACATTTAACTTGCTGGGGGTCTAAATAACTTGAACCATATAATCAATTGTCGGGACCCCGGTTCCGCTTAATCTTGACCTAATTGCATCGCACCTTGCCATGCCATGCATCATACATGCATCATGCCGATCTTTTGCCTTAGTATTAAATAGTGCATCCGGTGTTTCTTCTAGTGTTTTGCTTCTTCGCGGATAAGGCCGTTGAGTTGATGTGAGCTTCGCCCCGATCTTCGGTTGAACCTTCGACAATGTTTTCAGGCGAGCATCTCCCTCTTTCTACCTATCTTACTTTTATAGTAATTTACTCCTTCCTGTTGATCTATTGCTATCTGTGTTGCGATGCTCTAGTTTTCGTACCCGTGAAATCCCTTGCAGCCCTATATTGCCTTGGACACATCCTATTACCTGTTGTTTGGTAGATAGTTGGACTTGCGCGTCGTAGTTGCTTGCTCAAGTGCTGATGTGTGTCGTCAAATGCCACAGTTGCTGATGTATTGCCGCATGTTGATGTTGGAGATGATTCTAGTTTTACTTATCGTCACTTTAAATTCCGTTTAACAACTAAAATTGAAATAAGCAGAGGCATCGGTGGGTGATAGAAAATATTTGGTTTCCGAACGCCCACTTGTGTCCCGTAAGACCCCGAGTACTTGATTCCTGTTCCTTGTTTTATCGCGCTATCCACATCCGGGAGGTATATGGGACCCCCCTGAGCCAGAGCTTGATTCAGTCTTATTTCTTGGGGCCACAAACTAGTTTGAGGTTTTATTACGATCCTGTACTTATGCCATGCTACTTTCTGTATTTAAATTGTGCGAGGAGCACACTGTACTGTTTAGGATCATGGCCCGATTCCGCGGTGTCGACAAGCCCAGCCACACTTTCGGGTTCCCCGATGCTCACACCGTCCCCATAACCTTGAGGCCGTCTCGAGCTTGCTTACTCCGCGGATTCTACTTAAGGGTGGCCTCAAATATTTCTGAATCCTGTGATTGTTCAGTCGTGAAAGCCTCGTTGGGTTTTGATTTGGTTTTTCCGAGGTTGATCGAGCGTGTGTTGCTATTGGTGCACCCCGGCCGGGTAAAACTTTCTGAAAGCCGTGTCCGCGGATATGGACGACTTGGAGCACAGTTTCTTGATCATAGACAAGCATAACTAAAGTTTACCGCTATAAATTTGACTTATAATGACTAGTAATCAGCTTCACTATAATGGAATGGCTAATTAATACTGCCCACAATTGCTTGTTTGGTTGTCGCTTGCGACAATGGTATCTGACTAGTAAGTATTGCAACTACAACGAAATGGCTGAATAAAAGTACCAACAACTGCTGGGTTTCGGGATTACATCATGCTAAATGTATCTGACTAGTAAGTGATGCCACTATATCGGAATGATTAACTAAAAGTGCTTACTTTATCGGGGACGATTATCTAAACCTCGACTAGTAAAGTGCCGCAACTATAATCGAATAAGTAAACCGCCAACGTGTGAGTTCCTCGGTTGACTTCCTCGTTTGGTCTCGAGGAAACGCCAGATGGGTTTGTTTGGTGTTAGCTTGTGTTGGATCCGGTTAGGTCATTCTTATCCTCTCTCGATATCCGCCATGTATCGAGCCTCTATAGGTTGTTTAGTGCATCTGCGCTGCCGCTTGATCCACCATACCTATGTAGGCGAGGACCGCTGATTTAGCCTCGCTGCATCGCCTCGATCGACGCCTTCTTTTCCTTTGCCTTTCGGCACCCCTTTGTTTAAGCAGGTTTTGAGATCGACGTCGTTAGTGGTTACCTTCCGGCTTGGCCTGGGCAGGGTTATGGACGCCATTGGTTATTCTTCAGGGCTCTTAGCCCCATTTGCTTCTTGTCCGTAGTTGGACGCTATATCGTTTTCAAGGTGATTTGGATCTTTGTACATTATTTCTGCATTCTTGACTCATCGAAGTGTTATATATATCTGCTCAAGGGTCCCATCGAGGACCTGTTGTGTAATGTTATTTCGCTTTTCACCCGCATTTAAAGTGCTGGTAGACCTTTGAATCGTTTCTATGCGGGTTTGGTGAATTTTGCCCAAACTTGCATAGGTCCGATTCTGAGGGTGTTACAGGTAGATAGTTGGACTTGCGCGTCGTAGTCGCTTGCTCAAGTGCTGTTGCGTGTTGTCAAATGCCACAGTTGTTGGAGTAATGCCGCATGTGTGTTGTTGGAGATGATCATGGCTTTACTTATCGTTCACTTTAATTCCTGTTTAAACAAACTAAAAATTGAAGTAAGCAGAGGCATCGGT
Organism: Avena longiglumis; assembly: GCA_030063025.1. Classification (NCBI taxonomy): domain Eukaryota; kingdom Viridiplantae; phylum Streptophyta; class Magnoliopsida; order Poales; family Poaceae; genus Avena; species Avena longiglumis. The sequence continues at coordinate 543,039,917 of CP125975.1, forward strand.
GGGTGATAGATAATATTTGGTTTCCGAACGCCCACTTGTGTCCCGTAGGACCCCGAGTACTTGATACCTGTTCCTTGATTTATCGCGCTATCCACATCCGGGAGGATTTTGGGACCCCCTGAGCGAGAGCATGATTCATTCTTATTTCTTGGGGCCACAAACTAGTTTGAGGTTTTATTTACGATCATGTACTTATGCCATGCTACTTCTGTATTTACGTTTGTGCGAGGAGCACACTGTACTGTTTAGGTAAGCGGAGTGTTTTCGCGGTATCGACAAGCCCAGCCACACTTTCGGGTTCCCAGTCGTTTCATGACCATTGTCGCAAACCTTGAGTCCGCTCGAGTCGCCTAACTTCGCTATGGTCTACTCAATGGGGTGGCCCCCTGAAATAATTCTGAATCCTGTGATTGCTTTGTCGTGAAAGCCTCGTTGGGTTTTGTTTTGGTTTTTCCGAGGTTGATCGAGTGTGTGTTGCTATTTGTGCACCCCGGCCGGGTTAAAACTTTCTGAAAGCCGTGTCCGCGGTTATGGACGACTTGGAGCACAGTATCTCGACCATAGACAAGCATAACTAAAGTTTATTGCTATAAATTTGAATTTATAATGACTAGTAATCAGCTTCACTATAATGGAATGGCTAAATAATACTGCCCACAATTGCTTGTTTGGAGTGTCCCTTGCGACCATTGTACCTGACTAGTAAGTATTACAACTACAACGGAATGGCTAAATAAAAGTACCAACAACTGCTCGGTTTTGGGTTATCTCATGCTAATTGTATCTGACTAGTAAGTGTTGCAACTATCACGGAATGGATAACTAAAAGTGCCCACTGCTTATTCTATCCGGATGATTATCTACACCTGACTAGTAATTGTTGCAACGATAACTGAATAAATAAAACTGCCAACTGTGTGAGTTCCTCGGTTGACTTCCTCGTTTGGTCTCGAGGGGAAACACCAGGATGGGTTTGCTTGGTGGTAGTATCAGGTTGGTTCCGAATAGGTCTTCCTCACCCCTCTCTGATAGCCGCCAGTTGTATCGAGTCTCTATAGGTTGTTTAGTGCATGCTGCCGCTGCCGCTCAGTCCACCATACCTATGTAGGCGAGGACCGCCGAATTCTAGCCTCGCCGTGTACTGGCCTCGATCTTGACGCCTCTTTTTCCTTTGCCCTTTGTCGGCACCCTTTGTTAAGGGTTTTGAGATCGACGCCGTTAGCGGGGTTACCCTTCCGGCTTGGCACAGGCAGGTTATGGACGCCATTGGTTATTCTTCAGGGCTCTTAGCCCATTTGCATCTTGTCCGTAGTCGGACGCGACCATCTTTAAGGTGATTTGGATCTTTGTACCAGATATCTGTATTCTTGACTCATGGAGTCGTGTTGTATATATATCTGCTCAGGTCCCATCGAGGACTGTTGTGTAATGTTATTATGCTTTCCACCCGCATTTAAAGTGTTCTGGTGCACCTTTGAATCGTTTCTATGCGGGTTTGACGGGTTTCGCTAAAACTTGCATAGGTCCGATTCTGAGGGTGTTACAGTGATTGGCAGAGACTTCTTAGTGCTAAGTATTTGAAAATACACAGGATGCTCTCATTTTTGGTCTGGTTTGATGGAGGTAAAGCATATGTTTTATAGTTGCTGTAAACGTGTGATTGGGGATGGATGTAAGACAAGATTTTGGGAGGATATTTGGGTTGGAGAGAGACCTCTATGCTATGTTTTCCCTAGACTTCACAATCTTGCTTTTACAAAAGAAGTTACTGTAGCAAAGGTTTTTGCGCTGGCTTTGGTTGCATTAGATTTAAAAGATCTATGCATGGTGAGACTCTTCGCATATGGAATAATTTACTAGATATGTGCAGTCAGGTTACTCTCTCGGATGAACCTGACAAGTTAACTTGGTTACTCACTAAAACTGGTTGTTTTTCTGTTAAATCCCTGTATTCTTATTTGCCAATTCATAGAACTTTCTTCCCTTTCAAGTTAATATGGATATTGAGAATACCTTTGAAAATTAAATCTTTGGTATGGTTGGTAGTTAAGAATAGAGTGTTGACAAAAGACAATCTTCCCAAGAAAGGCTGGAAAGGAAATTGTCTATGTGAATTTTGTGGGGAGGCAGAAAGTATAGATCACTTATTCCCTAGCTAGATATAACTGGAGTGTTATTTGTAGTGCTTTGGGGATTGGGAAAAAAACAGAAAGTTTATATGATATGTGCCAGAATTGGATTCCCCAATTTTCCGGAATGGATAGGACTATTATTATGATAGGGGCTGCTGGTATGCTATGGAATTTTTGGATAACAAGAAATGATAGCTCTGAAAAAAATCCACCCGTTTCATTAAACCCTTTGGCATTCTGAAGAAAACCATCATAAGCCCAGGCACGTTGCTGAAACAAACTTCTGTAAGTATAAGGCGACCTCCCATAGAAAGCAAATTGCCTTGCCAGCAAGCTGCCTTCTTCTCTACTTTCTCTTCCATAGGTTTCTAGTCTATGCTGCACAGTCTCTTATAATGCAAAGCATCTGATTGTGCAAAGGAGGGTTCTGCATTTGTGCTGCCGCTGCTTTTCTTAGGGTAAAGAAAGGATTTTTAATAATCAGCAAAATAGAGGTTAAGTTCCTGGTGTATGATCGGTAGTATGTCAAGTGGGCTGTGAAGAATCCATTCCTTGCACATTCAGTCTGCATACCTAGTTGAGCTTGTTAATGTGCTATCCTATTACTTTCTCTCTTCATCTTGTGCCACTGCACTTCTACAAGTCTATCTCGCATACATTTTATCTCATGGATCAGTGGATGCCAAGGAACGATCCGCTAATTGGTCTACAGGCAGAATACAGACTAAAGTAGCAGGCCTCTACATTGGCATTATCCCCTTTCTGTCCTGGGTCTGTTGCTGGACCAGCAACAGTTCTGCTTTGTAATTCAGTAGAAAAGATACGGAATCACCAATGGTTGCTTTGCTTGATTCATGCACTGCATCGTTCCTAAGATGCCAACTTCACCAGAACACCACAAGCAGATGCGCTCTTTGCTCTGCACTTATTGAATTCAGTAACACTAGGAACCTGTCTCTCCCCATATAAGCTAGGGCTCTCTCAGCCGGTAAATCTCAGTGCTTCCTTGTTTCCATGCTCATGGCTCGAGCTTTCGTGCAGGCAGCTTGCATACACATTGTTTCCAAGTTTCCCTTACCTTTAATCTTCAGTGTTGGTAAAGATTTATGGGCTAATCTCAATTCAAACACACGGATTTTAGGCTGTACGTTCACTTCAATATCTCATTCCAGATGACATGTTCTTCATCCGGCGCAGACCTCACCGACATGTCTCTCCTGCCCTGATCAGAGAACTTCCACGCCAACATGTACGCACACGTGACTGTAAAGAGCCTGTTTTTTCTCAAAAATGCCAGGCTGGGTAGTCATCTAGCTCCCATTTAGGGATTTTAATCCTAAGGACCACCTTGGTGTCCTCTGGTTTCAGAAGGTTGTTTGACCATTTGTTCGTCCCATGCTCTTTCATTCTGTTTCCATAATTCCTGTAAGTGTATTTTTGTTTCATGTTTGCCTACACATTCAGAGTCATGTTTGTTAACATGTAAGTTTGTTCTAACAGGTTCAGATCAGGTCTAAAACAGTATCCCGAGAAACTTGGGGATTCCAAATACATTTCCTGGGAGAAGGAGTTGTTCGAAGGCCAGTACATCACAGCCCCCGTGCTCTCACAGGGTCAGAGAAGCATTTGTGCGTTCTGTGCCTTCATCTCTGGGGGGCAAATGGAATTGAATCGTATGCATGCGCTGGGAGGTAGAGAGTGTAAGATAGTGTTTCGACTAAACTCAATGCTTTATGAATTCGTTATGTTGCATGGTGACTGTGCGACCGATGAAGAGTTACTTCAAAAGGAGGACGAACTTTTCAAAAAAGGCAAGGGGTGGATATATAATAATGGCGATGCGGCTGGGTGGATTTTCAAGCACCGTGGGGTTCTTGCTTCTTGTAAAGAGTGGGGGAAAAAAGGCATCGATGAAGATGGGAGGGAGATTCTACGGAGACTTGCAATTGAAGATTATACCTACCACTTGAGACTAACTCATGAAGAAGTAAAAGAGTATTTAGATAAGGGGAAGCCGGTACTGGCCGTACTAATGGCTGATGAAAGTTTTGGTCTTCTCAAGGCTAATGAGATATATAGATGGAATGCGAAACTTGACAGCAAGGGTAGGCTAATTGCAGGGGTACCCCACTTGGTTGTCCTCGTAGGACACGGAGAGTTTGAACAAGATTTAGATGAAAAATTCTATCCCTTCCAAAACTCACAGTCTGAAGCTTTCGGAGATTGGGGATTTGGCTTCGTGTTTCACGATGAGCTGCGGCACTTTTATGTGCTGGAAATCCAAGAGGAGCCAAGAGAAGTGGTGTGCCCTCTTCCACCTGACTTTCCTCGTCCACTGAAGCTTGAGGTATTCCCACGACCCCATGGACTTTCTCCAATTGGACTTGAGGAACATCCGAACATCCTACCAACCGATGATGACGATGATGATGATGATGATGATGATGCTGATGATGATGATGCTGCTGCTGCTGCTGATGATGATGGTGAGCATACTTGTCGGCCTCCACCCCTCCCTACTCATCGCCAGGATCCGCCGCTTGTTCTGTCCGCTGTTGGTTCAGATTTGCGGATTTGTGATGCTAGGCCGCCTTCTCTTGCTGCCCATCATTTGCCACGTCTGCCTGCTAACCGTCAGTTTCTAGCACATAGCCTTTCTGGTCGCTCCTGCCACTCTCCACGAGTGGGCAGTAACAAAGACAGTTTGAAATCAGAGGAATCAACATCACATGGACACCCGCTTCCCACTCGCCAAGACCGTCGAGGTAAGTCCTCCTTGTTACATTATTCATAAAATCAGATGTATAGGTATCCATCCACCTCTGAAAAAGAATGTTATCCACCTCTGAAAAAGAATGTTATGTACTGAAGTTAAAGCCTTCTATGTTAACTGCAGGCGGGCCACGTTGGTAGCTCTTGGCGGTGGAAATTCACTTTGCTCTCAAAAAACTCAAAAAGAATGTTATGGCCACGTTGGTATCTCTTGGCGGTGGAAATTCACTATGTTAACTGTGGAAATCTTGCGACTGTGGTTGAGTTTGAATATCCTGAATATTTCTGGGGGTTACTGTCCTCCTCTTGGTTTATCATATGGATGTTCTGTAGTTCAGTTCTGTTGCTATCCTATCTACTGCAGTAGTTTAATTTGTGAGCAAATGGTCAATGCAACGTGATTGATGCTGTATCCGCATCTTATATGTCCGAAATTCAGACGTTTTTTGGTGTTGTGGGTTTCATTCATGTTCCCATGAGCCGGCTGCTGGGCTTTACCGCCTCCATCTCAGGTGCTGTTGCCGGAGAAGGAGGTGGAGAGAACCCAAAATCTGCATCTTTTTTTTACCTCCGCAAAGTTTTATTTCTTCACTGCGTCTTACAGCATGCTCACATCCACGAAACCAGCACATTTCACTTCATTCAGAGTTCATCCCAATAACAATAACAGTTGTAAAGTAAAACTTGGCAACAGACATATTACGCTACAAATCTCTCACAGACATTCTGCATTCTGGGACCCTAACCAGGAACTCCATCGCCGGCACTTCCCTACTCTGTCCGGACAGGGACTCTGCATCCACGCACGCTGACATTCATGCATTATTGGTGATGAACAATAGTAGCACGTCGTGCCACCAATTTAGAACAATTGCAGGCACTAGGACATGAGCAGGACAGTCACTAGACTTGATTACACTATATAGTACTGTATCTGAAATCAATTGCGTATATGGACTGATTTGCATATATAACAACAATTATAATGCATACTAACACAAGCGTGTGGTTCATGTTCATTGCCTTCTGAGGTTACACAAGGGTGGAGGCATAGTCAGGTCGACATGGACATGCAGATGCATACTAATTAACAACAATTACAATGCATACTACTACTAACACAAGATTGTGGTTGATGTTGAATGTTGATTACTATTGCAGGTCGACATGCATGCAGAGAGATGGCGATGGATGGAGTAATTAATAAGCAGGGAAATTAAATGGAAGGATGCCATGGTCTCATCCTATTATTACACACACCTCGAACAAGGCAGAGGAGTGACAGCCACCCACAGATGCGCGTCCTGTCCGCGCCGGGCGGGGCCTCCCCTGTTGACCCGCCTCGCTATTAAGCGCGGCCCTGGACGTGTCCGGCATCGCAAGGCCCTTCTCTCCCCTTGCACGCACGCACGCACGCACACAGCCATGGACGCCTGTCGCATGATCCTTCTCGTCCTCCTCCTCCTCGGCCTCCTCGCCATCGCCGCCACGCCGCTGGCCTCCGCCGCCGAGGACGCCAAGGACGACTCCAAGGACTCCAAGGACTCCAAGGACTCCAAGGATTCCAAGGGCTCCAAGGGCTCCGCCTCCGACCTCACCGCAGACTTCTACAAGGAATCCTGCCCGGACGCCGAGAAGATCATCGCCGGCGTCATCGAGAAGAAGTTCAAGGAGGACCCCGGAACCGCCGCCGGCCTCCTCCGCCTCATCTTCCACGACTGCTTCGCCAATGTACGTACTCCTTTGCATTAATGAATGATGATTCCATGGAGATCTGATGATGGCGTCCATGCATGCATGTCCATGGCATGTGTTGTAGGGCTGCGACGCGTCCCTCCTGATCGACCCTCTGTCCAACCAAAGCGCCGAGAAGGAGGCCGGGCCCAACATCTCGGTGCGCGGCTACGAGGTCATCGACGACGCCAAGAAGGCGCTGGAGGAAAAGTGCCCCAACACCGTCTCCTGCGCCGACATCATCTCGGTGGGCACCCGCGACGCCGTGAAACTCGCCGGCGGCCCCAATTACGAGGTGAAGATGGGCCGCCGCGACTCGCTCGTCTCCAACCGCGAGGAGGCAGACAACAACCTGCCCGGCCCGGACGTCCCCGTCCCCAAGCTCGCCTCCGAGTTCCTCTCCAGGGGCTTCAACAGCGAGGAGATGGTCGCGCTGCTCGCCGGCGGCCACAGCATCGGCAAGGTCAGGTGCATCTTCATCGAGCCCGACGCCACGCCCATGGACCCCGGATACTCGGCCAGCATCAGCAAGCTCTGCGACGGGCCCAACAGGGACACCGGGGTCGTCAACATGGACGAGAACAACCCCAACGTCATCGACGGCAGCTACTTCGCCAACGTCATCGCCATGAAGATGCCGCTCACCATCGACCGCCTCCTGGCCCTCGACTCCAAGACCACGCCCATCATCGAGGGCATGCTAAAGAAGACCGACGACTTCATGCCCGGCTTCTCCAAGGCCATGGAGAAGCTCAGCGCGCTCAACGTCATCACGGGAAAGGAAGGCGAGATCAGGAAGATATGCTCCGAGTTCAACAACCCCATGCCCGCCAGCGGGGATCCGTCATTCGGATGAGCTCCGCCGACCCCGCCGACCTCGAGGGCTTGTCAGACGGAAAATCGAAGCAGGTGTCCGACATCGCCTCGCAGGGCTCCAAGGACCCACTGGCGCCGGAGCTGCCAGCGGTCTCTTCCCCCCGCAAGAAGGCGTCCGGCAAGCACCACAAGCTCCGCGGAGACTAGAAGCCGGCCGCGCGCCTGCTTGTTACTACTACTACTACGCTGCTACCTGCTGCCGTCCATCTCTGCTCCGGCCGGCGCCACCGCCACCAACACCGCCACCGCCAGCCGGCCACCGTACCACCAGCGTACTACTACATCAAATTATTGCACACGCGCGCATGCACTTGTGTTTTTCGTTCATTCTTCTTCTTCGATCTCACTATATATACGTACAATCGTACCCTCGCTCTTGTTTGTAGAAGGAACACGAGCGACACGTGTACGGCTAGTTGACTAATAAGTACTACTAGGCAACTAGTAAATCTTTTCGATCGTGTCGACTTTTTAACAGCGACCACATCCATTTTTTTTTTGTCTTTCACTACTTTGTTCGATTGTTCCTTTAATTTGGCAGCTCAGTTTTGGGTGCCCAATAAAGATGTACCTATTTTTATTTTTTTTGTATACAGACTCGTGTACATTGTACAGTGTACTTGTTTTCATAGATACACTATGCAGTTGTACTGTTTATTTATTTGTTGATAAGGCATACGAATGGGAAATATGTGATTCATCCAGTGCCAGTTCACATACCTTTTCTCAACAAGATTGGATCCGACATCTTTGACTAGGAACAAGGGAATATGAGTCGCACATTTTTTGAAATTATTATGTGCAATTTTAGATCTATGTCTGCTTATTTGGAAATAATAAAAAGTTGCACCTAATTTTGTGCAAATCTAAACTCGATGCCCCTAACGCAGCTAAGAAATGTGTAGCAAATGTAATTCGCCAAACAGATACTTGTGGATATATACGCACTCTAAAGAAAGATCCATTGAAACCTCAAATAGTTTAGAGGACAGGGCTGGTTTCTCTCTAAGATCCCGAGTTTTTTACAGTTGAACAAAACACATCACTTGAGGCCCCTCTTTTCGAGGAAGGGATTAAAAAAGAATGTGTTTGCTTCTTACTCTGATGGTGCACCAGGCAAGATGGTACTTCTTCATGTTTTACCAGAAATTCTGGGAGGTGGTGAAAAGGGACATCATGGATTTGTTTGTAGATTTCTATGAGAGTAAATTACATATCTACAGGCTAAATTTTGTTGTCCTTTCTCTGATACCAAAAGAACCAGAAGCAACAACCATGAAAAGGTTTAGGCCGGTTAGTTTTCTTAATTGTACCTTGAAAATTTTCACCAAGGTGATGACAAATAGATTTGGAGAAATTATGGATTTCCTTATTGCTCCAAATCAAACAGCTTTCATTAAAGGTCGCTACATTTTGGAGAGCGTAGTTACGGTGCATGAGGTGTTACATTCGGTAGTCCAAGCTAAATACAAAGGTGTGGTCCGTAAGTTGGATTACGAGAAAAGCGTTCGATAGAGTCAACCTAGAGTTCCTATATGAACTACTGGCCTTGAGAGGTTTTGGACCCAACATGTGTAATTGCGTTCAAACAGTCACTAGACGGGGATCTATAGCTGTTAAGCTAAATGGGGTGGAGGGTAACTTTTTCAATACAGGCAAAGGACTGCAGCAGGGAGATCCCTTCTCACCCATCCTTTTTAACTATGGCGTGAATGTTTTCACTCGCATGCTCAGCAAAGCAGTTGCAAATAATTTGATTAGGGTTTGTGTCCTGAGGTGTGTCTTGTATGTATCATTGGTCTCCAATACGCCAAAAGTAGCAACCAACCTGAAATTGATTCTTATGAGCTTTGAGCAAGTTTCTAGGATGAAAATTACTTACATTAAGATTGAGTGGGTTCCTATTAATTTAGAATCTGCTGAGATAGAAACCTTCCAAGAAATCATAGGTTGTGTGGTAGGTTCCTTCCCCATTAAATATCTTGGTAGTCCTCTACACCATGACAAGCTTAGAACAAAGGATTTACAACCTCTCATAGATAAAATTTTGAAAAGGATAAAAGGCTGGAGAGGGAAACTCCTCTCTTATGATGCTAGAGTAACCCTTATCAAGTCTTGTTTAGCCAGTATTCATGTTTACATGCTTTTGTTTTTCAAGTTCCCCAAATGGGCTCTAGATCTTTTTAAATCCTAGATGGAAAATTGTCTTTGGAATGACTCCAAAGATAAAAGAAAACTTCATTTAGCTAGTTGGAAACTGGTTTGCATGCCAAAAACTCAGGGAGGCTTAGGTATCCCTTGCCTCATGGATGTAAACCTATCTTCTTGAATGAAACGGTACATTTATGGAGGATAAGTTGTGAAAAACTACCATTGATACCAAGTATAACACTTGTAGCCCAAACATTTTCAACTGTAATGATTTCAAACCTCTAGATTCTTCAAAAGCTTTCTTTGGACACCTAAAGCTATTAAATTTGGTTACATATGGATAGTAGGATATGGTGCTAAAAACCAGGTTTTGGAAGGACACCTGGTTTGGCACATCACCTCTTTTGTCCAGTTTTGGGATATCTATTGTGTTTTGCAGTGAACATTTAGTCAGCATTGGTCAAGTTTGGGATGGGAGACTCTGAATCTTTCTTTTAGAAGAAATTTAGTCCTCTACTCATGGAAAAATGGTTTGAGCTCAAACAAATTGCAAAAGGCATTCCTTTTACTTGTGATTGTGATTCTCTTATTTGGAAATACACAGCTAAGGGTAAAATAGTAGGGATATATCATCATCAGCTTTATAGGGGTTGTTCCTTTCTATATCCCTGCTATTTGCTCCTTAGTGGTTCCACCCAGGATTCACATTTTTCTTTGGCTGCTAGCTAATAACAAATTAATGAATAGAGTTAACTTGTTGAAAGAAACCTAGGAAAACTAACCTGTTGTACTTTTGTAAGGAAAATGAATCCATCAATCATCTTTTCTTTGAACGTGTAGTGTCTGTCAAAATTTGGAAGATATTCTCTGATGTTTTCAGCTTATCTTTGGGAAATGACTACATGTCCATAGCTAAGTTATGGATATCAAACAAAAAACATTTGGCACGTAATACCATATGTTCTGCTATTCTTTGGAGCATATGGAAAAGCAGAAAGGTTTTGATAACGAAACTTGGATTTCTATGAAACAGGTGTGGTGGCTCATACTAAAAACACTCAGGAAATGGGGACTGGTTTTCAAAGAATCTATGATAGCACCAATATATCGCTTCTGCAGTTTGATCCTTCAGCTTCTGAAGGCGCCATGTGTTATCCAGTGGGGGTAAACCTTTACCAGAGCATATCGACACAAGGGCCAAGGTTATTCTACCTACAGAAGAAACAAGGGCCAAGGTTCAGGAAATCTGCAAGTTCTACAGAGACCGACAGCAGTCTTCTGCGTTGTCTTTGCTCTTTCTGATTCCTGTTTGGTCGTGAAAATTGTAGTGTTCATTCTAATTTCGTAGTTGTCTGGAGACTTCTTTTAATTTTCTATAAGCCTTGTAAGTCAGACTCTATACATGTGGTTTCATTCGAGTAAAGGAGTCGAGGCTTCCCCTTCAGGAGCCCTTTCGGTCTAAAAAATCAAACAGTGTCTCCCTCGTGTGCCACAAAAATGTGTACTTAAAGCATTCTTGAAAAGTCAAAAAATCTCAATATTTGACCAAGTCTACACAAAAGTATAACAATATTTATAAAACTAAATTACCTACATGATGAAAATATATATTATCGTGAATCATGAATCTAATCTTCTGATGCAGGCGGACATTTCTGATGCCGCTTGCTTTAAATGGGTTGAATATTGCTTAGCTTCAGTCAAATAGCTAGCGAAGCAAAGTCAAGTGTATCTTTTTCGGTCCAAATACACAAGTTGAGGTGTGAGAGGAAATATGTGCAATCTTGAATATCATGACATACGCCTTGACAAATAGATATATTTGGATCTACCTGCTATTGTGGGAGCTATGAATAAATGGATAGGTATAAAAATTTCTATCGGCAGGAGAGAAGGATGTGCTTCTGAAATCGATAGCACAAGCTATACCACCATAGGCTATGTCCGTCTCTCAAATTCCTAAACAAACATGTAAAGGAATCACAGTGCGATGTCAAAATGCATGCTAGCGAGGAGACGATGCTACACAGAAAAAGGATGCACGGGATGATTTGATGGAAATTGCATGTATCCAAGAAATAAGGTGGTCTAGATTTTAGAGACATGCATTTTTTTCAATCTCTCTCTCTTTTGGCGAAACAAGCTTGGTGGCTAACTATCGCTTAGGGCTGAGGTTCATCGTTGCAATAAAAACACCACCACTGGCTGGACCTGCGTCACGGAAAGAAGTTTACCGGACCAAAAATTCTAGTACTTCCTCCGATTCATATTAATTGACTTTAATTTATCAAAATTTGAATGAATCTATATATTAAATGAATTTCATTTATTCAAATCTGCAAATTTGGAATAATTAATACTACGAGAGAGTAGAGCATTTGTACATTTGTTTCGGAGAACGGACTACTGTTACTGGAATCGGTGAGAAATAGTTGCTTCTCCCTGATTTCGAGAGCGTGTCGAGGTGATGCACACTCACAGGACATGCTGACCGTTTGGAACAGTCAGCTAGCTCTATACAAAGTTGGACTCTTTTTAGGATGAGAATAAATAAATAAATAAATAGGGTAGGAGCAGGCCGTATGTATACTTCCAGATCGCTTCCTCAAGTTGGGCCTACCGTGGAAGATCCAGCCCGCACGCGGACGCCACCAAACTAGCTTGCGCTCCTGGCGCCACTTGCAGGTGCGAGATGCAGCAGGGAACTCTAGTTTAGTCCCACATCGGCCAGCCACGGAAGTTCAGACCGGTTTATAAGCCCACCGCTTGCAACGATGTCGTCCCTTCGGGGACATCCGATAAAATTGGAACGATACAGAGAAGATTAGCATGGCCCCTGCGCAAGGTTGACACGCACAAATCGAGAAATGGTCCAAATTTTTTTGAGATTTTGCACGCCGGTCCCCAGAATATTACAGACATGCCCGGGGCGTTCCTCTTCTGCCCCATGGCTATTCCTGCTTTCTTGCAAACTGGCCCTTGGGGTGTTCCCTTTCTTCTTCTAAACTGGTCCTTGGCATTGGCGATGGGCACACTGCACAGTTTTGTGCCTTTAATTTGTAGCTACGTCAGTTTTTATGTTTTCCTTTTCAGCGATGCCCTCTTCGGAGTTCTTTCTCACGCCTCATGCTCCCCATTATTGACTCATTGTCATCATCGCACGGCTGAGAGTTACTAACACTCGGTTGATATGCTACCTCCTTTTCCCAGAAAGTTCAGCCATGTTTCTATGCTTGGTCTCTTGATTTGTTATTTTCTCTGTGAGGATATTCTCTATTGCTTTGCTCTCTATTGTGTTATTTTACAGATTTATTTTCGTCATCCATGAACCTAAAATAAAATGTTTTCCTTCGTGGACTATACCTTTTACTTCTATAGATATCTTAGGTTGATGAATGATTATGGTAACGATGCCTCTGTAATATCCTCTTCGTAAAGGATACTCCTAGGTTTCTGACTAGCGAGCTACTATCTCTATGATCTCCAAATGGTCAATACAGTTTTACCATCCATATGTTCCTTGTTTTCTAACCGAAAGCCTGTTTTTTGTGCCTCGCATATGGAGCCAGCATAGCGAGTTAAGACTGATGTTTATTTTCGTGTAGCAACGCCTGGACATATATGTTCAGCTAGTATGTGCAGCAACCGACTAAATTATTATCTCTTGACAAATCCATGTACTCCCTCCGACCCATATTAGTTGACTCAAGTTTGACTAGATTTGGATGAATCTAGACACTATTTAGTATATAGGTTCATCTAAATTTTGACAAATCCAAGTCAAGTAATATGGATCGGAGGGAGTACATGACTTTCAAGTTCTCAATCTAAATATCAAAGTTTGAGAAGTTTGACTTGGTAAATCTTATGTCACGGAGGAAGCAGAGGCATAAGTAAATCACAGAACCCAGGGAAAATACTCCAATAAATAAGCTTGTGCCTCAAACTGACAGTGTGAACTGGTGATTTTTCACAGGAATCAACAGGTAAATATTTTACACCGCTGTGCACAATCACATGACATCAATCTCAAACAAGAAAGAACAGATTCAAAGCCGGTTAGGGGTTACACATGGGAGTATTAGGTATCAGGGCACCCGTCAATCCTATCAATCTAGTGCAGAGCTAAATCAGATCAAGCTACTTTTCCCCCTTTGCCCAATAATATACAGACTCTTTCTACAAAAAGGAAAAGAATAGTAATGATGAGCCAAACAACACTCACAATAAACAATCACCCTAGAACTGGTGCTCATGCTTCACTCCCTTTCAGTATGCCTGGAACAGGCGGCGAGCTTGGCAATCTAGCTGTACCATTACTTGCCCTTGCAGATTGTTGTACCTGGTGCCGATAAATATTCTGCATGCTTGCGCCCTCGCATCCATTTGATCTTGGCTCTGGAGTAACACCATTCTGTTCTTTTCCACTGGAGTTCAGTGCTTTTATCACGTATGAGTCATCATGTAACTCAAATGGAGTGCTGCAGTTTCAGAAATAGACGATAATCAGGAACAAAAATGGAATACGTTTATAATGAAATGTTTCTTTCAACAGAATTTATTAAATGATGATTTGGATAAGTTTTATTCTTTACTTCTGAGACAAAACAGACGCACACTTGGATCTTATCCTTCTACTTTATTTTATGATGCCAATGTGCCCATCATGATTCAATGGGGAAAGCAAATACAGATTTTACATGTGAGACTAAACATGCGTAGCTATTATCCAAATGTGATCTAACAGCTAAGATTTGATTTCTCATTATCCTATTTTAACTTGATTACTAGCCGTTTACATACTATAAAAATGTGATAACAAGCATGTCTTCAGAACAGAGGCAGGTATTGCTAGATACTCTCTCCAGTCAATGAAAAAGTGATGTTTTAGACATTAACACGGTCTTCAAGATGTAACTCTCGTCACTAGTTTCCGTTGTAGAAAATACCTAATAAAATGATGATGTTTTGGAAATACATTTCGAGACAAATCTACACACATGATTTTCATGCTTATAATCTTAATATTCAAAACAATATTGGTAACCAAAGTTTTCAACGCTTGACTGAACGTATGTCCAGAGGGAAGTAAATAGCAAAATTAGTCTTACGTATTGAAGTCAAAATGCACCAGTTGCATATCTTCTGATATCTCAACTTCCACAGTTGCATGAGGCCGTGTCTGCATAATAAAAAAAACTGTCATTTCGCCTGACAATATGTACAGAAGAACTGTAAAATAAGAAGTAAAAAGATAATCACCTGGATAAGGATGAATGGCAAGGCTACTCCACCTGAAGGAGTGTTTCCTGAACCATACAGCTGCTCATTTCGGATTATTAAGTTTTGCATACCTGCATACTTAATACACGAAAAAAATCCATAAATATGTCAGTAACAAATTAAGCAGGAGATAAAAATATTTAAAAGACAGATGATAAACTGTCAATTTAAACCAACAATCCTTGGGGAACATTTTCTATTCCTCCAGCATTAAACCTTACAAGCAGAACTTTGCAATACCATACTTATTGCGGCAACATGGTTTGCTACAGACCGTGTGGAAACTGGAGAGTAAGAACTGACCAGCTACTGACAATCTGTGCTCAAAATATCCAAGGGGCGGATTTACAGTAATTTCACCAGTGTTCCACTACTCATCCGAACCATTAATTTTGAGAGGTCAGGTCCAAGAACAGAGTTTCAGTTTATTGAACTCTGTTCAGACTATATGTGAATTGGATTCTTCTTTTTTATTCTCAAACAGCAAAGATCATAACAAAAGTTCCAAGTATTTATTCAGCGGCACACTAAAGATCGTGTAAACAGGGAACTGAGTCAGTGAGGTGGTCGCAAGAATTGAACTTTGCTTTATTGCCATGGACAACAGGGACTGCTAAAGACAATGAGCTAAGTATGTATACTGACTTACTGAGGCAAAATAGTACACGGTAGACCAACTAAGTGCTTCCTATGATGTGCTGTTATGTCAGAGCCATATGATCTGAACACTACTGTATCCTAGCAGAGACTATATCATGTATTTCATTTGGCATAAACAAAGAAAAGAGGTGAAGTTGTATCCTTACTTGGTCTTGCAGCTCCTGCAGATAAGCACGTTTCTTGTCAATCCTACCTTTCAGCCCAACGAGCTCTGTCTGTAAACAAGCACAAATTGATGAGTAGGACTACAAAACGTGTACCAAAATGTCGACAGTACTGAAAAAAGACACAACCTGTAGTTCTTCAATATCATTTACACTAGTCCGAGGCAAGCCTTTCCACTGTATTTCCTTCTTATCTTTAGATATAATTTCCATAGCCATCAGAACATTCAGTGCATCATAAACCCTTCTTCGTATGTTTTTCTCATCATATTGTTGCTGCATAATAACATAAAAAGTGAGCACATGCTGATAAAAAAACTGATGCAAAGGGCATTCATATTTCTTAACTGCATTGGGATTATCAGGATCTGGAGCTTCAATGTTGTTATTGGGATCTGAGAACTCAGCAACAAGTTCATCTGCCACCTGACAAAGATAAGCAAAGTGCATGAGCTAAAACACTTCAACTCCATGAATAATACTACATCCTAGAGATTTCAAATAACAAATACAAATACAAAATATTATTGGCACAGTAACAGAACAGGATATGCTTCAACGTTTTAAGGAACTCCAAACATCAACATGCATATATTCGAAGGCATGCTACCTGTTTAAAGTGTAACAGTAAAGAAGTAATAAGATATGTGACTAACAGTGATCAACATTACACATATTTATGGTTTCATGACTTTCATCACACTTAGATCTTAGAAATCAAGTAGTGGTATTGGATATTACGTGCATGTGCTGTTGCAGTTCCATGATCTCAAGTTATGATACAAACTAGGCATGCCAGCTTGAGTAATTTAGTAGAATGATTAAACGCCTTCAAAGTAATGGAACAAATTGATCTAGAGGCAGCATCAATTACCAGGTGGACCAAATGAAAAAGGCATCACAATGATTAATGACTATTTAAAAAATGTACTTGTATGAAAAAAGCTATTAGGCTTTAGACTGCAACAGAGCTTTAATCCCTTTTGAATAACTGGTCGAACCTTCAAATAAGGAGCAAAGAGAAAACATATGCAAAGAAATAGGGTCACATATTCAACGAAAACCTTTTTATATTTCTAACCCACATAGATGATGACAACATAACAACAGGGAATTTTGAATTAGGAACTAAACAAAGCACTAACCTCATTATATGTTGTTCTGCCTTTGCTTTCAACTTTCTCGCAAACTGCAAAAACAACAAAGATAACACATCATGATACAATTGATGTGGGCAACAGGTGTACATTTACTCACTAAACATGACATCTGCTGAATGGATATCAAATGGAAATACAAAAATAATACAAGCTCTGCTCATTGGTTGTATTCAAGTTTGTGCTGTGTATGGGAAGAAATTATAATGTCAACATGGCCTTCAGTTAAAAGTACAAATATGGAAAGACAGCTATTAAACTGACCTTTCATACTGAACTGCCGCAATCCCCGCCCACCTTTGTCAGGACCAATTGCTGCCGCTCTTCTCTTTTTCTTCTTGATGCTGCATTTTAAATTACTTAGTGCGCTGAACCAATGGATAGCAACTGTGAAGAAGATACATCGAAGTAGAAATCTAAGCTCTCCCAAATTGTCTAAGTATGCCATTACACACTAAGAGTCAGGCGGCAGTTTCCATCCTTTGATGATTCCCAAGTAAATATAAGGATATGCAGTATATTTGTGACCATAGATGAATACACCAAACAGAGTAGCAAAACTGCACATGAACCTAGGTGCAGCGTGTCTAGGACCCTGTGGAAAAACAGAGATCATATGACTGCTATGTTTGCTGATGAACATGACAGTGTACACCTGCATGAGCGAGTCTACAAGAGAGGATTGGATCTAAGACTGACACTCCAAGCAAGACAACCTGCGAGACGTAATTAAAAAACATACACGACAAACTCTACGGATCAGCATACACGTTTCCAGCACCAGCTCCAAAAGCTTGTCTCGGTGGGAAAAAATAATTTGGAACGGCGGCACAAGCAGCAGGAGACGACAGATGGCGTGACCCGATCTGGCAAGGCAAGGCAAAGCGGGTTTCACGAACCTCACGGGAGCCTGCGAGGACGGCGCGTCGTCGCCATTGATGTCGAGGTTGTTGAGGCGGAGGAAGGCGGTGCCGTCGCTGGCGGGAGTGGATGCCGTCGCGGCCGCGGCAGCGGGGGCCGTCCCCGCGCCGGCGGCGGCGGTGGAGGGACCGTTCTGGTCGCTGAGCCTGGACGGGGAGCCGGCGCTCCCGCCGCTGGTGGAGGCGGAGTGCGCGGCGCTGGAGGGCGGCGGCGTGCCCTGGGGCGTCCCCGCGCCGGAGGGCTGTTGCGGGAAGCTCGGGGAGCCGCGTCCATCCTCGTCGGAGCGGTGGGACATGCCGGAGACCATGGAGGGGGAGATCGCGCGAATCCGGGGTTCAGAATTGGGGGCGAGATGGCGCGCTGAAACCCTAACGAGACGGAGGGGATTGGGGACAGAATGGAGGGAGAGAAGGAACTCGACGCGAGGGCGGGGAGAGACGGCCTTTGTTTTTCCTTTTGAGTTTTTTTCTTTCAAGTTTATCAGGTTTGGCGGTTGCCGTTCGGTGCGGTGGCGACCTGAACTCGGAAGGAAAAGGGCAGGACGGTCATATGTCTCGTGAATTACCAGGAGTTATCATGGAATCCTTTTTTGTGTGTGTCTCTCACGGTGGAATATGACACGCTGATAATCTTTACGAAATGTATCTCTTCTCTATCTATCTATCTATCTTCTACTATATAATTTTTCTTGAGGTGGTTTTTGTTTTCGTCCGTCGGTCCACTCGCTCATCGCGTCAAAACATAGGTTTGGTCGGTCCAACAAAAAGTCGTGGCGGAAACAGACCCTGCGTACCAGATCTCCTCAATGTGCCACCGCTAAGTGCATCCTCTGTTTCGCCTGCACCGTGCATGACCCAAATCCCATCACCGGCCTCTGTTCTCCATTGTCCGCCATCCATCCGCTCTCGGCGACGACGCCCGCCACGCCATCCTTCCTCGGCTCGCCTCCTCTCTCCAGTTCGCGACCCTGCCCTAGCGTCTCCACCACGACCCGTCGACCCGCAGAGCCCCATCCTGCTGGGCCGATCCAAAGACCGGACCACAAAGTGGTGCCGATTCCAGCCGATGTTGTGCCCCTTCTGCAGATTCGTCCGTAAGTCTGCAAGGCGGCGCTCGGGGATTCTGCCAGCCATAGGAGGAGGTCGGGAGCCACGCCACTGGGAAGAAGTGGGGACAGAGAGGGCAGCGCCGCGTCTGAAGGATGGAGCAGCTTCTAGGAGGGGAAGGGTAGAGGGGAAGCCGTTGGGGCTGGGAAGCGATGGAACTTGAGGTAGTGCACAAGCGGATGGTTCATGGTCGTACTACTCGTTGAACTGGTCCTGCGCCTCGGAGCTACCAAGACAAGCAACCTTCCCAGCTCCCCATGTGCGTGTGCGTCGCTATGTGTAGAGGCAGCAAGCGAGTTCGGGCTGCCTGCTTGAAGAGGCGGCCAGCGGGCATGGCGCTCTGGCAACACATGGAGGAGGCCTACACGGCGGTGCTTGGCGTGTTGGCTCGCGAGGAAAGAGCGAGGCGCTAGGGAATCGAGGGGCTAGCAGCACAGTGGGATCGAAGGAAGAAGCGAAGGATGTGGCTAGTGGCATCACGATAGGGTTGGGGCATCCAGTACTGATATAAATTGCTCCATGATTCTATTTCACTCCTTGGTCTTTGTGCATGTATGATATTCTAAAGATCATGAGTAAGAGTATCTCCACTCGTCCCATACGAGATCTAGCGAGGGCGCCGGCTAACTTTTTTATGGGAGAGAGGATAGACTTTTTTTAGAGGAATTCTCTGCATACTTGCTTAAAATCACATAGTGAAATACAACACACAGCACGAAACTCTCCATAACAACTCAGAGAACACACGGCCTAGCAGCTTTGCACATAGACCTTAAACATAAAAGGGAAATTACACTTAAGCCCTTGGAGTTCTCTGTACACAACACCACCATCGATCTGGAAAAACCACCGCCACTCGCCGCCGGCAGGAGAACAGATCGATGCCAACCACCAGCCCAAACTCCGAGAGGACACCCTCGTAGACCATCTGCTTTGTGAGTCGCATGAAGCCTGCCACGAAAGACGGGACTAACACATTTGGGGCATATCGGTTGGGAAAATCCCTGATGTCGCTCGGATCTTAGCTTTGCCACTTCCGGTCGACAGAGTCGAGGAAGAAAGACAAAACCTCTCTCCATCTCCCGTCCCCCATGCTCCAGAGACGTCGTACTCCAAGCCTTGCATCCACTGCCTTCGGAGAAGAACCCAACATAAATTTCTTCCCAAGGGGCCTCAGATCTGAGCCATAGAAGCCTCCTTCCACCGCCATGGCTACTCAGAGATTCTAGGTGGCCAAGATCGAGACCACCACCTACCGCTAGACCAAGATATGGCTGCCCAACCACGAGCTTATTGAGGGGAAGAGCGGTGAGAGGGTCTTCCGGCAGTCGCAAGCACCACACCGCCACCACCATCAACCTCACCACTGCCTACCACCGGTCGCCGCCGTAAGCGCCACCAGCATCCTCCCGAATGGCATCAAGCCAAAGATTGGCATCAAGCCAAAGACCGGCAACATCCGAGACCCTAAAACTACCTCTGTACAAGGGAATGAGTCCCTCGCCACGCCACGATGCCGGCGACCGCCGGAGAAGGGATGGGGAGCTGCCGCCGTGCTTTGGAGGAGAACTGGGACAGAGAAAGTTGGCTTCAGCGGGAGGAGAGAGAGGGAACGGGGGAAAGGATAGACTCAGTCATGTAACATCCCAGCATTAGAGCTTAGAAATAAGCTAAACACATATGTGTGCATTGCATTCATGCATAGAAAATCCGAATAATTTTCGCGCTTTTAAATAAAAACTTGTCAAAGAGATTGAAGCTTCTCTTAACTTGATGGAATTGAAGTAGATCATCAAGTTGACTGCGATAAGTTTCAATATGACCTTTGTTAAAACCTTATTTTGGGTAAGGGAGATTTGATCTAAGGGTAGATCCAATATAATAAAAGTTAAACCTAATACATTATTTAATGATTTATATTTGATCCTTAGGTAATCATATCCTAGTATTCATTACACAACTCATGAATACCAAGTTATAAACATAACTTAAGTAATAGGAATGTAACAACTTAATATTGACCTATCTTAATCTCATCTACTTATACCATGAGTATCATGGTAATACCTAACCTTAACTCTTTAGTGAGATTGAGTAGGAAAGAAACCAAGTCAAGATCATTCACCATATATCTTTCTTTCCATGTCATCCTTATGAAACCCTATCTCAATATTTGTTGTTCATCAATGTCGAGTAATCAACTATTGATTCACAAATTCTTAAACTATCAATTCTTGATCTATCAACTCTTGTCCTTATCATAGCATCCACTCTAAAATTTAGAGAAATAAGTAAGAAGAGATAGGTGGTAATGCTAGATTTAGATAGCATCTATAGGATGGGAGTGATTGGAAGAAATCAAATCAATATGGTAACAAAGAAGATTACAAGGATGGACCTTGAAGATAGTTACCAATGAGTAATCCTATTCGATTAAGTAGGCATAGCAAATGAATAGCATCCCTTAATCCAATAGAGATACTAAGAATATAATTTCAATACAACTGTAATGTTGTATTGATGAAGCACTGATTAGCTAAGTAGACACCTAAACCATAAAGGATCAAAGGCTTATAATGATCATGCCTTACTCACCAAGATTGTCGGGGGGTTAACCTCGGGTAGGTCAGAGACGGGGAAAGACAGAGGTATTGTCCCCGTCTGGTTTCCGAGTTACGGCCTAAGTCGGCCGAATCATGGATATGTTGGCCGATGAACGGAGGCAAGAAGCCCACGTATAGGTATCAAGTGGTTACCCGGCCGAGTTAATGAGAGAATCGGCCGGGTTACGCAAATGATCTTCATGCAGGTGAGGAACGAGCCGAGTAACACAAGGTAAGGCCGAGTGATACGAAGCTTGCAGGAGAAGGAGAAGCCCAGGGTCAAACTATAGCCGGCTAGAAGGAATCGTAATGGCCAAGCACAAGAGACAAGGATGCACAACGCCGAGGGGGCGGAGGTCACGGAGGTGACAGCCCCGGAGCCCGAGGCACGCAGGAGGGGCCACTGGAGCCTTGCTGTCATTAGAAGGGCGACAGGAAAGGAGGCCGAACTACTATTTTGGGACAAGCATATTCCACGAATATGCTTGCATCGACCTAAGGGCACCCAAGGCACCCCTTTATAAGGGAGGTTCGGACGAGGGAGGGATTGACTCTTTGAGCACCGTTAGGTGGGAGATTCATCTTGTCCCTCAGATTCAGCTCAAGGAGCATTTGTAACCCAACAAGAGAGAAATAAAGTTCATCACTTTGGCAGCTTGAGTGTAAAGACTTGCATCTTCCTCCTGCATCCCACTAGCATCCATAGGCCCCGTACTTTAGCCTACCCATGGCATCTGCCGTGCCAAGACCACAACAGTTGGCGCCCACCGTGGGGCTCGAACCCACGACCATTGTGTGGCGAATGTGTATCGACTACACTAACCTGAACAAGGCGTGTCCGAAAGATCCATTTCCATTGCCTAGAATAGACCAAGTCATTGACTCGACCGCTGGTTGTGAGCTGTTATCATTTGTAGACGTATTCGGTTTCCACCGGATAATTAAATCCGCCGATCAAATAAAGATCAGATTTATTTATTACCGCACGGGCTTATTGTTATCGCACAATGCCATTCGCCTGCGAAATGCAGAGCAACATATCAAAGATGCATGCAAAATGCCTACATGATCGATAGGGAAAATGTACAAGTATATGTGGATGACGTAGTCATCAAAACTAAGGTGAGCAAAACCTTGCTAGAAGATATACGTGAAACTTTCGCGAACCCGAGAAGGTTCAATGAAGCTTAATCCGAGAAATGCACATTTGGCGTGTCGACAGAAAACTACTCGGTTTCCTTGTGTCCAAATGAGGTATCAAGCTAATCCAACAAAGATAAGAGCAGAGAAATAATGGAATTGCCGAGATGTTTGAACGATGTACAAAAATTCACGGCCTGGCCTCGCTTAGTCGATTTGTATGTCGGCTAGGAGAAAAGGCACTGCCACTTTATCAGCTGATGAGAAAGTCGGACAAATTCAGCTGGACTCCGCAGGCGGACCTTGCATTTCATGAGTTGAAAAAGATGCTAGTTACGGCACCCATTTTAGCTTCTCCATTATGGAAAGAACCTATGCTACTCTATGTAGCGGCTACCAATCGAGTAGTTAGTACGGTGGTCATAGTGGAACGACTTGAAGATGGTAAGTCAGTTCAGAGGCCGGTGTATTATCTAAGTGAAGTATTATCCACTTCAAAGCAGAATTATCCGCACTATCAGAAGATGGCTTATGGAGTATATATGTCGGCAACAAAGCTTAAGCATTACTTTGAAGAGCACCCCATCAAAGTAATCTGTGAGGCACCCATAGCCGACATCTTGAGCAACAAAGATGCAAGTGGCCGAATAGCAAAATGGGCGATCGAATTATCACTGTATGCTCCACAATTTGATAGAAGAGATGCAATCAAGTCTCGTGGTGTCCGACTTTCTCGTAGATCGGGCCGAGGTGCAAGATGAGCCACCATTGCCGATCCAAATTCTTGGACAATGCATTTTGATGGTTCCAAACTAAGGAATGGCTTGGGAGCAGAATAGTGCTAACCTCACCTAAAAATATCAATTGAAATATGTATCGCAAATACATTTTGCGTCCAACAATGTAGCCGAATATGAAGCGCTAGTCCATGGATTAAAAGTGGCAAAGAAATTGGTATACGCAATCCTATGCTACGGTGACTCGGATCTAGTAGTACAAAGAAGTATCGGCGCTTGGGACGCATTAGATGCTAATATGGCTTTATACTGATTCCATGTGCAAAAATCGTGGATACTTTGAAGGATGAATTCCACCACATACCACGAGCGTAAAATGACGCCGCCGACACATCGTCGAAATTAGGATCAACCCGTGATCAATTCCGCTGTATTGCCCTCGAGCACCTCAGAAACCATCAATAATCCCATCACCGAATCCGAATCAATCTTTATCCCAAGTTCTCGGTAAAATCACACGCCAATGGAGGTAGATCCAGAAGATTCGGAACCCCTAAAGAGGGGGACCGAAGTAATCACAATCATGGAGAGAGCCGAGGTATGTACGTCGGCAGAAAACATGGAGATAGACACTGAGATCACTGCAGAAAGAGTAACACCGACATGGGCGCAACCCATATTTTCTTACCTAAAAGACGCGATATTGCCGAGTAATGAGGTATTAGCTAGACAAACCATAAGAATATCAAAGGCCTATACAATCATAAACAATGGGTTGTATAAGAGAAGCGTCACAAATGTATTGCAGAAGTGCGTGGGTTCCACAGAAGGTCAGGAAATCCTTCTAGACATACACCAAGGAGAATGTGGGCACCATGCCTCATCTCGCGCTTTAGTAGCCAAGGCATTTAGGCATGGATTTTACTGGCCAACAACGTTAAAAGAGGCAAAAGAATTGGTTAAGAAGTGCAATGGATGTCAGAGATACGCAACCAGAATACATATGCCGTCAGCCGAGTTAAAAACAATACCCATCACTTGGCCATTTTCTGTATGGGGTTTAGATATGGTGGGACCGTTCAAGCCGGCGAGAGGAGGAATGACCCACATGTTGGTTATGGTAGACAAGTTCACAAAGTGGATTGAAGTAAAACCAATTAAAAAGTGTGATGGGCACATAGCCGTGAAATTTCTCAAGGATATCATCTTGAGATACGGTACCCACATAGCATTATTACGGATAATGGCACAAACTTGTGAGAAGGAGCTAGATTTTGCCAAGAGAAGCACATAAGACTAGATATTGCCTCGGTAGCTCACCCAAAGATCCAATGGACAAGTGGAAAGGTCTAATGGATCGGTGCTATCAGAATAAAACCACGACTTGTTGAACCTTTGCAAAGGTCGGCAGGATGTTGGATCGAAGAAATCCCAGTGTTATGGAGCCTCGGACTACTCCGAATAGATCAACAGTTATACTCCATTATTTCGTGTACGGGTGCAGAGGCCATACTCCCAGACATAATATATGACTCGCCAAGAGTTGCTCAAGACACAACCTCGTAGACAAACGAAATAGTCGGAAGATGCCGAGACCTGTTGGAAGAAGCCGGAGAGTTGACATTATCACGATCGGCTATTTATCAATGTAACTTACGGCGTATCACAGCAAGAAAGTGAATCCAAGAGTATTCAAAGAAGGAGATTTGGTCCTCCGACTAGTGCAACGCACGGCCGGCATGCACAAATTGTCACCCCCATGTGAAGGACCAGTTATGGTAAGCAAAGCAGTTCACAACTATGCATATTAGCGGATCGATGCTCAGTCCCCTGAAGAGAACAAGGCGATAAAGTGGTGAAGAAACGCGCCCGAATGTGGCTTTACTTCACCATTCTACTCAGAAGCGTTACATCTCAAGGTCAAAATCCAATGATGTATTTGAACCTCGGCACCCAGGCAGCGTTGACTGGGACCGCTTGGGATATACTTATTTTGTATTATGTATTCAAACCTCGGCACCCAGAAAGTTACTCGGGACCGCCATATGTTATGTTATTTCGTGTTATATGTTTGAACCTCGCACCAGAGCGCTTACTCGGGACTGCCATATGTTATGTTATTTCGGTTATATGTTTGAACCTCGGCACCCAGAGCAATGACTCGGGGACTGCCATATGTTATATTTATTTCTTTCGCGTTACATGCTTAAACCTTGGCGCCCAGAGCAGTGACTCGGGGACTGCCATATGTTGTATTTCTTTCATGTTATGAATATGAACCGGTGCCCAGCAGTGACTCGTGGACTATCATATGATATATTAATTCGTATTGATACCTAAACTTGGCATCTAAAGCGACTGGGACTGGTATGCTACCTCAAAATTATCGAACGACTCATATCAGTTTTATACTACCTCTGAAATTTGATTTACATGAGGAAGTTTGGGACAATAAACAACGATCCAATGATTGCTGCATACTTCCACAACGAAGTAGTTAACTCATGTTCGTAATAGATCAATATCATAGGTATTCAGCTCATGCCCGGATAAGACCATAAAAATAACGCAAAGTTAAGCCCTAAAAAGTCAAGAAATTAAGTGTCGTGAAGCAAGAATTGGACGAGCATCCACTTAACCAAGTGTCTCAACAAGACATGGCAAAGAAATTCAAATCATACAAATAGTTAACAAATTTTTCACCTACATCATACGCCGCATACCGAGGATCGGAAATAACTTAGGCGTTGTTCAGGAGGGGCAGCTACTTGCTCGTGCACGGGCACTCCGAGGTAAGAGGACCTCGATCGAGGTCGCCCGCCATCCGCCGACCAGTGTAACTTCAGTGAATTGGCTTGTTCAGAGCGTCGGTCAGGCGGTAGAATGCCCGGTACCTTTGGAAGAGGACCGCGATCGCCGTTGTCGTCCGAGCTTGAGCTAGAGCTATCAGATGCGGCCGAATCATTTTCACCTTCCCCCTGCTCCGCTGAATCATCATCCGAAGCACCTTCAGCCGCAACCTCCTGATCCGGGTCTGGGAGAAAACTCGGCCCTTCATTCCAAGTATGCACGCGCGTACTCCACGAGTTGGAACGCCCGAGATTGTCAAGAGCAACAAAAGTGGGATCTTCGACCCGGGAGCCAGCGCAAGTTTCGGGATGTCAGGAGATGTCTTCATACCATGACATGATAACAAGAAGGGCCATGTCGGCACCAAAGACGCCCAGCAGATTCTCTCAAAGACTCAACTGCCTCTCGATGCCATCACCTTGTCACCAATAACTTGATTTCATTGATATCGAGTCCCCGAGGTATTCGCCGAGTACATGGTAAGCTCGGATAGCGCCGCACCAAGTCCCCCATAATTTTCATCGGACCAATCATGCACCAATGGCAACCAAGTAATCCTCCATTGAGTATTCAATCAAAGAATGAGTTCACCTCGGCACGAGCCGCAAGAACTGCTTTAGAACTCACGGGCTTGGCCTCGGGAAATGATCTGCGCACCGAACGTGTCAAAGGGTTGCAGGACGAAAAAGAAAATATAATTCGCCATGCCAAGTAGCTTACGATGAATATAGCTCATCATTATCTCAAGATCTTTGGCCCAATCAGCCTTGCTCTTCTCAAACGAGCAATTTCTCGCTCAAACCACGGGTTTTAAGTTCGGCTTCAGAAGTTCTTTGTTCTTCTGCAGATCCGTAGTCGATTCTTTTCCTCGAAAATTCTTGGTCGACCTTCTCTAGTTCGGATTTTTGAGACAGCTTAAGGGTGTCCACCTCGGATCGCAGCGTAGCTATCTCATCGTTTTTTCTTGTAGTTGCTTGAATGAACTGCATTTTGTTCTAAAAAATGTAGCATCACGTCAGGCATGGGCATGCAATCTTGATGTGACACTGCGAAGTCTTGCAACTCGGCTTTACCACAGCCAAACGCAATAAGAAACCTTAGCGTATATATTAAGAAGGAGAAGGAGTAAAATGGAAAGGAAGCTAACCTTCCAAGTTCTTGATCTTCTTCTCAAGGCGAATATTGAGGTTATTAATATTACCTATTCAACAAGAAGTAAGCCGGCATTCCGTGGACGAATACATGAGAAAGTTGGGAATAAGGAAAAGGAACTATCGACATACCAGCTTTCTTTGCCACGGGTAGAACTTTCTCGTACTTCTCTTCTAACTTGCGGTGAGAAAAAAACAACCTTTGGAACTCGGCGGTCCGTCGGTCATGTGCAACCTGAGTAGTGAGGCAAAATGATAAATAAACAAGTAAAAGCTAAAATTAGATCCGAATCAAGCAAAGCTTAATTCAGCTCTAGGTGGCTGGATATTTAAAGCTAAACCAGATCCGAGTCATGAAGGACTTAACTCGGATCTAGGTGGCTGGATATTCAAAGCTAAATTAGATCCGAATCAAGCAAAGCTTAATTCGGCTCTAGGTGGCTGGATATTCAAAGCTAAATCAGATCCGAATGAAGCAAAACTTAATTCGGCTCTAGGTGGCTGGATATTCAAAGCTAAATTAGAACTGAATCAAGCAAAGCTTAATTCGGATCTAGGTGGCTGGACACTCAAAGCTAAATTAGATCCGAATCAAGCAAAGCTTAATTCGCTCTAGGTATCGGGTATTCAAAGCTAAACCAGATCCGAGTCATAAAAGACTTAACTCAGATCTAGGTGGCTGGATATTCAAAGCTAAATCAGATCCGAATCAAGCAAAACTTAATTCGGCTCTAGGTGGCTGGATATTCAAAACTAAACCAGATCCAAATCAAGTGAAGCTTAATTCAGAACTAGGTGGCTGGATATTCAAAGCTGAAATTAGATCCGGATCAAGCAAAGCTTAATTCGGCTCTAGATGGCTGGATATTCAAAGGCTAAACCAGATCCGAGTCACGCAGGACTTAACTAGAATCTAGATGGCTGGATATTCAACACTAAACCAAGTCCGAATAAGACACAACTAAACTCCGAACTAGATGGCCAGACTAACGAACCTTAGAAATGAATTTAAGTCAAACTTCCAAGTATACAACAAGTTATTTCCTTGCAAGTTTCGGGGACTAGAACATATGGTAACATCTGGAGAATAACTTAAGACTCAGAGAAAAAACAATTACCTCATTCATCTTGTTGGTATCAATGATGAACTGGGCAGCATGGTCAAAACGGCCGCTGATGTCAGAAAGCTGAAAAGGCTGGTTTGATGGATTACCCTCAAATTGATCAGCAGCATTCCAGTTATTGGCATACTCAACCAGCGCTCCAAGGCTGTTCCCACTAGCTGTCCGAGTTAAAACTTTACCCCGGGCAGGCGCTCCGACCATGGCAGTCGCAGGTCTCTTATGAAGAGCAAGCTGGCTGCCGGTGGCCTAGATAACAGGGACTTTGGTAGGCGCAGCCCCTGCGCAAAGACGTCAAGAATGCTCGGTGAGAAGAGCCGCAAGACCTTCGAGAATAAGTCTTGACGGCAATGGCCTTTTTCACCTTAGAAGGGCATCACAGGAAGTGGCGCCTCAAGTGGGGACGGAGTCCTTAGGAGCAATGGAGGATAAGGTCGCAGAGCGCCGGATAACGACCTTTCGACCGAGGTCGGGATGCCCCGTGAAACGGCCGGAGTAGATGGAGGCTCAGAGTAGCTGGGACCCATAGAAGGGCGGGCTCAACGAAAACTTCGAGGGCCGGATCGGATCCAAGTCGATGGAAGGGGTCTCGACATCGACATCGCATGTGCCACGTATTCGAGTCTGGAGGAGAAGGTGACGAATAGGACTAGGAATCCCATCATCATCGGAGGAGGAGATGATGGGCGATCGGACTGGCTAGTCATACTAGGACCGGGGTAATGTAAAGAGGAGCACCGCAAAAATAAGAAGGAAGATTCACAAGATGAGAAATGAAAGAGAGAGAAGAAAAAGAAACAGCAAAAGAACTTGCAAGAACCCTGTGAGGTCTTGCGCTGGGAGGTTCGGAGGATTTCTTCATTAGCTTCTTAGGAACCGCCCGAGGCACTAGCAGAGCCCAGCGTTTCCCGAGGTAACGGGAGGTCGGGAAGCAATAGGCTCGGCGTCATGAACCTGACCGGCCGGATTAGCTGGAAAGTAGAAGCCGGAAATGCATAAGAAATAGGCATGGCGGCAACTACCTCAAGAATTTGGACCTCGTCCGAATCACCTTCCTCCTCATGCGCTGAAGTTTTGCCGCGAGCTCGAGCCGGAGCAGGATCCGACTTAGGGACGAACTCCTCGGAGTCCGGCTCGCCAGTATCCGGGGCACTCCTGTCCGCGGGCCAAGGGAGCTGCAGAACTTCGGCGTCCTCGTTCTTCTGCTCTGCGAACCTCTGCAAGACAAGGAGAAAGAGAATCATGTAAACCAGTTTCTAAAAACTGTGGAATAACAGAGCAATGCTGATTAAGCTTACCTCGGGAGGCGGACGATCGCGGGTGAATGGTTTTAGCCCCCAAGACCAATCCTCAGGCATCTCAGTGTTCAAGATAGCTCGGACGCGCTTATGAATAAGGTAGTTATCCAGCTCCACGGTCGAAACTCGGTTGGGGTCGAGAGGACCACTCATGTAGCACAGCTTGTGGGTCCGCTGCTGAAAGGGGCAGATCCGGCTACTAATAAAAGTTGCCATCAGGTCTTCTACGCATAACCCGGCCCGGATCAACTCTTTCAGCCGAATCTCAAAGGCCTCGGCCAAGGCGTGGGTCTTCCTCGGATTATAGAGCCAATTCACTTTGGAAGGAGGGCCAATTGAGAATGGAGGGAGCCGAATCTTGTCTTCCGCCCCTCTGTTCTTGACGTAGAAAAATGACTTGTGCCACTTCTTGCACGACTCCAACCCAGTGACACGAGGGAACACGGATTTCCTCCGAGGTGTGATAGACGCCGCCCCACATTGGGTGAGCAACTTCTCGGAAGGGTGCAGATTTGTCAGAACAACGTTGGAGCGGATCCGAAGAACTTGACCGGACATGCATCGACGGCCACAGTCAAGTAACCCTCCGGCGGAGATGAAAGCGAAAGAGAAGCTATGGCGTTCGCGAGAAGGTGATGCGGTGAAGGTCAAGTAATCAAGGAATTCTCTAGCGAAATCACTAAGAGGGAGACCGTCAGCGAAGTGGGACATGAAACCACATACTCACCCTCTCGATATCTGGAGAGGATTCTGCCGGGTAAACGGCAAGAAACCTCGGCAGGAATCCGAGTCCGGATGAGCCATTCAATCTCACGGCACGGATCGAAGAGCTCGCCACGAGCTTCGCTGGGCCCGGAGCCAGTTGCCGTCCTCAACAAGAGCGCCACTAAACGAACTAGACATAGGTGCGCGGAAAGATCGCCGAGGAAAATGGCGGCGGAGGGAGTTTAGAGCTGCGAGGCCCCGCCGAACTTTGCACGAAAACAATGGCAAAGAACGGAGGAACCGTCGCCCGAGCACGAAAACGGAGTAGATCGATCTAGGGAAAGATCAGGGCAAGGCTATCAGAGAGGACTCACCGGCAGCGGAGCCACAAAGCGAGCGGCCGTAAAGGCAGAGCGACGCGGCGGAATCCTCGCCGGCGGAGGCTCTGGCTGACGAGCGGCGGCGGAACGGCAAGAGAACGCACCGGAGAAGAAGGAGAACAGAGGAGAGCGATAAGGGGAAAGGAGAATCCCACGGGCGCAGTTCCCCTCTTTATAGTCAAGCCATGAACAGGGGAGTGGGATCGTGGGTGTGGCGGTTATCCGTGTAGATCGTGGGAACAGCACGAACGCACGACGGTGAGTGGAGCCACACCAACGGCCACAGACGAAGAAAGGTTGTTACAATCCCGAGGGGAGCACGAGGCGTCGCAATGGCGCGCAGCCAGTGTGGTTCATCGTAGCTTGTCAGTAAGCACTGTAGAAGGACCTAAAAACTAGAAGAACAATGATGGGATGACACGTAGGACGTGGCGTACGAGGGAAGGAACGAGGAAACCCCGGACGAGGCCATAGCTCGGAAACAAGATCAAGAATGTAATGAAGCGATATAACCCGCCAAATCTATTGGCAGGCCACACCAGCCGGGGACTAATGTCGGGGTTAACCTCGGGTAGGTCGAGACGGGAAAGACAGAGGTACTGTCCCGTCTGGTTTCAAGTTCTGCCTAAGTCGGCAATCATGGATATGTCGGCCGATGAACGGAGGCAAGAAGCCCACGATAGGTATCAAGTGGTTACCCGCCGAGTTAATGAGAGAATCGGCCGTTACCCAAATGATCTTCATGCGGTGAGGAACGAGCCGAGTAACACAAGGTAAGGCCGAGTGATACTAAGCTTGCGGGAGAAGGAGAAGCCAGGTCAAACTATAGCTGTTGGCTAGAAGGAATCGTAATGGGCCAAGCACAAGAGACAAGGATGCACAATGTCAGAGGGGCAGAAGGAGGTCACGGAGGTGACAGTCCTGGAGCCCGAGGCACGCAGGAGGGGGCCACTGGAGCCTTGCCGTCATTAGAAGGGCGACAGGGAAAGGAGGCCGCCGAACTACTATTTTGGGACAAGCATATTCCACGAATATGCTTGCCTCGTCAGCCCTAAGGGCACCCAAGGCACCCCTTTATAAGGGGAGGTTCGGACCCTGAGGGAGGGATCGACTCTTTGAGCACCGTTAGGCTGGGGAGATTCATCTTGTCCCCCTGTATTCAGCTCAAGGAGCATTTGTAACCCAACAAGAGAGAAATAAAGTTCATCACTTTGGCAGCTTGAGTGTAAAGACAGTTGCATCTTCCCTCCCCAGATCCCACTAGCATCCATAGGCCCCGTACTTTAGCCTACCCATGGCATCTGCCGTGCCAAGACCACGACAAAGATCGAATGCTTATATCCTGTATAAGTGACATTGGTGGATAAAACATGTTTATATCCTGTATAAGTGACATTGGTGGGTAGAACATGATTAAACCCTAGTCTAGATATATTATCCTAGGTTAGCCATTACAAGTCACATTAATATAATGTGATGTTGGAATGTTAGATACTGGATTTAAGTAGGGACAAGCTAGTATGATTAAGTTAAAGCTAGAGTAGCATGGAGTTATTGAAGTAGTGTATTCCTCTTAAAGGAAAATAAGCTTTTGAGGAAAGTAGGATTGAATATATACATCTATTGGAATAATATTAGTGATGAAGAAAAGAGAAGTGTATAAATGGAGTTAGAAGTAATTCCTTAATGGATTAGAGGTTATCATTATCAGAGTAGTTTGATAACTAAGTATAGGTTTGAGAAGATTATGAAAAGCTTTACTGTCAAGCTCATTAGGTTTATAAGTGGGAATAAAATAATTATAAACCACCCTATATTTTACTATGTGATTAAATACATAAAAATAAACCCTATGACTATTACTAAACATTTTAAAACTTCTTTACCCCAAATAAAAGTTAAA
The DNA here is from genome assembly GCA_030063025.1 of Avena longiglumis. Taxonomy (NCBI): domain Eukaryota; kingdom Viridiplantae; phylum Streptophyta; class Magnoliopsida; order Poales; family Poaceae; genus Avena; species Avena longiglumis. The sequence goes on from CP125975.1 coordinate 543,072,761, forward strand.
ATAATGTTATAGTTAATCTTTAAGATCTTAAACAAATCCTAAAAACCCTAAATTCTACTTATTCTAATTAATAAAAGAATATCTCTATAATTATAAAGTTGGAAAATAATAAATAAAGTATGCTATCCAAGTACTAAATTCATACCAAAATTTGAAATACATTTTTATATACTGCAAGTATTAACAAAGGAATTCCATAAAGATAAGTCAAAACTATTGCTTAAATAAAATGGTTAGAAAAGAGAACAGATAATAAAAATCGGAAAAGAAAAAGAAAAAGAGAGAGAAAATTGAGGAATCGGCTCCTGGCCCATGGCCCATTCCCTCTCTCTCTTACTCGTCGCCGCAAGCAGCCGAACACAGCCCATCTGGCCCAGTTGCAGCCTAGGAACGACTTGTACCTCTTCGCGGGGTCTGTTTGTCGTCTTCCTCACGACGACGCCGACCTTCCGATGCTGCAAGCATCTCGATGGCCGCACCCTCGTCGTCGGCGAGCGCCACGATCCGCGCCACCGCTTCCGTGGCAAGAAGCCATGAAATCCGAAATTAGATCCATGTAAGAAAACCAAGTATGGACTTTGGTGGACTTACCGAACGGCCGGAAGGCTGTCGAGAATAAATGGATTTTCAAGAAGAAAATAGATGCTGATGGTAATATTACTGTCTATAAAGCTCGACTTGTCGTAAAAAGGTTTCGACAAATTCAAGGAGTTGACTACGATGAGACTTTCTCACCAGTAGCGAAGCTAAAGTCTGTGAGGATTTTGTTAGCAATCGTTGCATATTATGATTATGATGAAGGGAATATGCCCTGAGAGGCAATAATAAAGTTTTTATTATGTGTATTCCAAGTATATGATAGATGTTTATTTTGCATGCTATAATTGTATTAATACGAAAACGTTAATACATGTGTGTTTAATAAACAAACAGAAAGTTCCTAGTTATGCCTCTCTCATAAACTAGCTCGTTGATTAACAAGATGATCAAGGTTTCCTGATCATGGACATTGGATGTTGTTAATAACGAGATCACAACATTAGTGTAATGGTGTGATGAACATTCATCCGAAGTATAGCATTACGATCAAAGTTATTGAGTTTATATTGCTATAACAACTTACGAAGTGATCCTAATCCTTAGACCATGAGATCATGTCAATCACTAACACCTAAGAGTTTCTTGATAACATCAAACGTCACACCGTAACAGGTGATTATAAAGATGGATTCGAACTAATAAAGTGTTATGTTGAGGCTCATGGATCGAGAGTGAATTTGTTCATCCCGATGACGGATAGATATACTCTGGGCCCTCGTGATATCACATTGATTAGCTTGCAAGCAAGTGATTTGATCACTAGAATGTTATATCACGAGAACGAGAAAAGAGTGCATGTCGATGCGAGATCAAACTAGGTATGGAGATACCGATGATCGAATCTCGGACATGTAATATATCGTGAAACAAAGGGATTAAGATACTAGCGTAAAAGGTTCCGACGATCACAAGAAAATCATCGTTGAATGTGTGGGTTAGTATGGGTCTCGGATCCCGCTCGATTATTGATCCGAGAGGGGTCTCGATCATGTCCGCATTATTCACGAACCGTAGGGTGACACACTTAAGAGACACCGACATCCAATTGGAGCAAATGTTTCATGCCGAAAGAATGAACAAGCATGAATTTATTTCACTAGATACCAAACAGGTTTTCGGGTGAAATTGCATAAAGTGGTTATGCATGTGAAATAGAATTCTAGCAAGGGTTATTTGTGAATGTTTGTCATTAAAGTAATTGACAAAATTCTGAATAAAATAAAAGAGTTTTATTTAATGAGAGTTTGCATTAAATTTGGTGGAAATTTAATGGGAATTTGAGTGGACTTTTGAGTGGCGGGAATTTAAAGGAGATTTGTGAGTGGAGTGTCCACCCACATGAAGAGGGAGGGCAAGGGGCAGCCCCATGCGCCGGCCACCCCCTTGGGGTTCCCCCCTCCTCCTATAAAAGGATCCCCCCTCCTCACTTGTCTCTGACATCTCCTCGTGAAGGATCTCTCTCCCCCTCTAGAATTTATTCCCCATGGTCTCGGACTAGCGAGATACATGTTCCCGGTGGCTATTCGGCAAGAAAGAGTTGTGCTTCCGCTGCATCGCTGGAGCGAGGAGGCGAAGGTTGCTCGGTGCCTCGAACGCGTGTGTGCAACGGATGAGTCTGATTTGCGGCGCTAGGACTTCCTCTCGATCTTGAGATCGGCAAGAGATCGTCTACATCAACCACGAGTTGAACTCGTTAAGCTTTGTCGGTCTTCAAGGGTATGTTCTCTACGGATATACATCCGCCCGTTGTTTGTATCTAGTAGATAGATCTTGGTATATAGTTCACATCGTAGGAAAAAATTTGTTTTCTATGCTGCGAACCCTACATATGAGATGTGGCAGATGGATGTCAAAACAACGTTCCTCAATGGAGACATTGATGAAGAGTTGTATATGATGCAACCCAAAGGTTTTATCGATCCTAAAGATGCTAACAAGGTATGCAAACTTCAACGGTCCATATATGGATTGAAGCAAGCATCCCGTAGTTGGAATCAACGTTTTGATAAGGTGATCAAAATTTTTGGTTTTATACAAACTTATGGAGAAGCTTGTATTTACAAAAAAATGAGTGGGAGCTCTATAGCATTCTTAATACTATATGTAGATGACATATTGTTGATTGGGAATGATGTAGACCTTCTTAATAGTGTCAAGGAATATTTGAATAATAGTTTTTCAATGAAAGATCTTGGCGAAGCAGCTTACATATTAGGCATAAAGATTTATAGAGATAGATCGAGACGCCTAATATCATTGTCACAAAGTACATATTTGGACAAAGTTCTAAAGAAGTTTGGAATGGAGGATATCAAGAAAGGATTCTTGCCCATGTTGCCCAATACGACCTTGAGTAAAACTCAAAGTCCAGCAACGACAGAAGATAGATAAAGGATGAGTAAGACTCCCTATGCCTCAGCCATAGGATCTCTAATGTATGCCATGCTATGTACTAGACCCGACATTGCATATGTTGTTAGTTTGACTAGCAGATATCAAAGTGATCCAGGAGTGGATCATTGGACAGCGGTCAAAAACATCCTTAAGTACTTGAGAAGAACTAAGGATATGGTTCTTTCTTATGGAGGTGATGAACAACTCGTTGTTAATGGTTACACCGATGCTAGTTGGAACACCGACCCGGATGATTCTAAATCTCAATCTGGATACGTATTTACCTTGAATGGTGCAGCAGTTAGCTGGAGGAGTGCAAAGCAAAGCATTGTGGCGAGATCTTCAACTGAATCGGAATACATAGCTGCTTCGGAGGCTTCACAAGAAGCAATATGGATGAAGGAGTTCATTACAGAGCTCGGTGTGGTTTCAAGTGCGCTGGACCCAATGTCTTTCTACTGTGATAACATGGGCGCCATAGCCAATGCGCAAGAACCAAGGTCACACAAGAAGCTGAAGCACATCAAGCTACGTTTTCACGCTATTCGAGAACATGTCCAAGATGGTGACATAAAGATTTGCAAAGTACACACAGATCTGAATGTGGCGGATCCGTTGACTAAACCTCTCCCGAGGGCAAAACATGACCAACACCAAACCGCCATGGGTGTTCGGTATATTACCATGTAATCTAGATTAGTTGACTCTAGTGCAAGTGGGAGACTGTTGGAGATATGCCCTAGAGGCAATAATAAATGTAGTTATTATTATATCTTTGTGTTTATGATAAATGTTTACATTCATGCTATAATAGTATTAACAAGGAAACATTAATACTTGTGTGATTTGTAAACTAAATTAGAGTCCCTAGTAAAGCCTCTTTATAATACTAGCTTGTTGGTTAATAAATGATTGTGGTTTCCCTATCATGAACATCGAGATGTTATTAACAACAAGATCATATCGTTAGGATAATGGTATGATGGACATACTCCTATAGATAAGCGTAGCATAAAGATCAAGTCATTTTAATAGTTCAATTGCTATATGCTTTCTGATACATAGTAACCTAATTCCTTCGACCATGAGATCATGCATATCACCATCACCGGAAGGATGCTTTGATGACATCAAACACCACACCGTAACTGGGTGGCTATAAAGGTGGCATTGAGTGTCCGAAAAGTATTGGTTGAGACACATGGATCGAGAGGGGGATTTGTCCATCCATATGACAGATAGATATACTCTGCGCCCTCTCGGTGGAATGTCATCCAATTGGCTTGCAAGCATGTGACCGCTCACAAGGGATCACATATCATGGGAACGAAAAGAGTACTTATCAAGAACGGTTGAACTAGGTATGCAGAGATACCGACGATCAAAACCTCGGATAAGTAAACTATCGTGAGACAAAGGGAAATTGGTATCGTATATAAGTGGTTCATTCGATCGCAAAGTAACCGTAGAAATATGTGGGAACCATATGAATTTCCAGATTCCTCTATTGGTTATTGTTCGGAGAAGTGTCTCAATCATGTCCGCATAATTCACGAACAGTAGGGAGACACAGTTAAAGATTCGATGTTGTTGAGTAGTTACAGAATGATGAGTAAGAGACCGAATGTTGTTCGGAGTATCGTATGGGATCCGGGATATCACTAGGAGATCCGGAATGTTCCGGAGAATAAGATTCATATAAGGAAAGTCCTGTTTCGAGGTTGGAGAATGGTTCCGGTGTTTTCATCGGGAATGTTCTAGAAGGTTCCGGAAGGTCCGGCACTCCGGAGGGGAAGGGTACATGAATGTGTCATAACAAGTTGGAATGGTTGCATCATGTACTAGGTGTCATTGCTGAGCAAAATAAAGGGATAAATCAAATCCTAGTTTGAAAAGTCAAATGGCAAGTTTGCTTGGTGGAGGGAGAGTAGGAATTCTACTTGGGGAGGAGTTCTTCCTCCACACCGGGCAAAGGAGTCCGTTGGGGAGGACTCCCTTGGCCGCCTCCAACCTATAAAAGGAGGGGCAGGGCTGCCCCTCTAGACCTACACCTCCACCACCCAAAACCCTAGCCCTAGCCGACGGCCCTCCTGCAGCCGCCGCCGCCCTAGGGCAAACCCTAGCCGCCGACTTGGGGCTTCCCCAAGCCCTAGTCGTCGGCCTAGCCCTCTCTCCTTAGTGTGTCTAAACCCTAGATCACCGAGGCCTCTCTCATAGTCCACCATACTCGCTCCGGCTTAAGGCGAAGCCCTGCGAGATCTCCCCTCTACTTCCGGTACCACGCCACAGTCTTTGGAATCGCGAGGAGAGTGCAACAACTCTGTTTCTTTGGAACAAGGAGAGGAAGGTCTTCATAGAGTACCGAACGTGTGACCGATCATGAAGCGCTGCAAAACGCTGGAAGGATCGTCTACGCGATCTTGAGATAGGCAAGAGTACGACTACATCACCCACGAGAATCCGCTCTCGTTAAACACTTTGGAATCTTCGAGGGTGAGTTATTCCATCGACTCGTTGATACAATCTAGTAGATAGATCTTGGCTTGTTTGTTTGTATGTGGTAGAATTTTTTTGTTTTCCATGCTACGAACCCCTACAGTGGTATCAGAGCCAGGTCTATATGTAGATCTGTTGCACGAGTAGAACACAATGGTCATTGTGGGCGGTGGTGCTTTTATTATCAATTGCTTCTTGTGTAATTTGCATCTTGCGGGATGGTGGGATGAAGCGGCCTGGGCTAACCTTACATAACATTGTTCATGAGACTTGCTCCACGCTTGACATGCAACTTGTATTGCATAAGTGGCTTTGCGGGTGCCTGTTTCTCCCAACATAGTTAAGATTCAATTTACAAAGGGTGATTAACAATACTAGTATCAATGTTGTGGTTCTTGTTCGTAAGTAAGAACAACACTTATTGAAAGCCCCAAACCACGTAAAACATGCAAAGAAAGTAGAGGCGTCTAACTTTGTTTTGCAGGGGTGTGCTGTGATGTGATATGGCCATGATTGTGATTATATTTGATGTATGCAATGTTCCTTATTGTAAGTTGGCAACCGGCAGGAGCCATATGGTTGTCTTTAATTTCTGTTACGACTCGCGTGTCTATTCAAAGTAGTTGTAATAGTTGAAGTTGGTGGACGACAACCATGGAGCGGCATCATTGACCTTGATGCAATGCCGGTGATGATGGAGATCATGTTCGTGCTTGAAGATGGAGATCGGAAGCACAAAGAAGAAAGGCCATATCATATCACATATTATGAATTGCATGTGATGTTAATCCTTTATGCATCTTGTATTGCTTAGTTAATGACGGTAGCATTATAAGATGATCCCTCATGCACATGAATATCAAGTTCTAAAGTGTTCACCCTTAGTAAGCACCGTTGCTAAAGCTTGTTGTTTCGAAGCACCACGTGATGATCGGGTGTGTTAGATTCCGCAAGTGCATACAACGTGAGAAAGCCAGATTTGCTCATGCGGAAGCTAAGGTTTGATCTTGAAGAGCCTAGCATGTACAGACATGGTCTCGGAAAACGGATCACCGAAAGGTAAAGCATGAATCATATAGTAGATATGATGAACATGTCGATTGTTCGCCATTGAAGCTACATCAACTCTCATGATGATCGGTTTTGATGTGGTGGATTTGGTACGTGTGATCACTAAAACAATGTGATGGATATTGTTTTGAGTGGGAGTTCACCTAGATTAATTTAACTATTAATTAGAACTCAATTTGTCATAAACTTAGTCTAAACTATTGCAAATATGTTGTAGATCAATGGCGGCCCCTACCATCAATTTTAATGCGTTCCTAGAGAAAGAAAAGTTGAAAAACAATGGAAGCAACTTCACGGATTGGTTCCGCAATTCGAGGATTGTCCTCAATGCTGGTAATTTGACCTATGTGCTGGTGAAGGGAATATGCCCTGAGAGGCAATAATAAAGTGTTTATTATGTGTATTCTAAGTATATGATAGATGTTTATTTTGCATGCTATAATTGTATTAATACGGAAACATTAATACATGTGTGTTTAATAAACAAACAGAAAGTTCCTAGTTATGCCTCTCTCATAAACTAGCTCGTTGATTAACAAGATGATCAAGGTTTCCTGATCATGGACATTGGATGTTGTTAATAACGGGATCACAACATTAGTGTAATGGTGTGATGAACATTCATCCGAAGTATAGCATTACGATCAAAGTCATTGAGTTTATATTGCTATAAAAACTTACGAAGTGATCCTAATCCTTAGACCATGAGATCATGTCAATCACTAACACCGGAAGAGTTTCTTGATAACATCAAACATCACACCGTAACAGGGTGATTATAAAGATGGATTCAGAACTAATAAAGTGTTATGTTGAGGCTCATGGATCGAGAGTGGAATTTGTTCATCCCGATGACGGATAGATATACTCTGGGCCCTCTCGGTGATATCACATTGATTAGCTTGAAAGCAAATGATTTGATCACTAGAATGTTATATCACGGGAACGAGAAAAGAGTGCATGTCAGTAACGAGATCAAACTAGGTATGGATATACCGATGATCGAATCTCGGACATGTAACATATCGTGAAACAAAGGGATTAAGATACTAGCGTAAAAGGTTCCGACGATCACAAGAAAGTCATCGTTGAATGCGTGGGAGTCAGTACGGGTCTCCAGATCCCGCTTCTGATTATTGATCCGAGAGGGGTCTCGATCATGTCCGCATTATTCACGAACCGTAGGGTGACACACTTAAGAGACACCGACATCCAATTGGAGCAAAATTTTCATGTCGAAAGAATGAACAAGCGCAGGAATTTATTTCACTAGATACCGAAACAGGTTTTCGGGTGAAATTGCATAAAGTGGTTATGCATGTGAAATAGAATTCTAGCAAGGGGTTATTTGTGAATGTTTGTCATTAAAGTAATTGACAAAATTCTGAATAAAATAAAAGAGTTTTATTTAATGAGAGTTTGCATTAAATTTGGTGGAAATTTAATGGCAAGTTTGAGTGGGATTTTGAGTGGAGGCATATGAATGGATTTTTGTGAGTGGAGTGTCCACCCACATGAATGAAGGAGGGGAGGGGGAAGCCCCATGGCCGGCGGCCACCCCCTTGGGTGCCCCCCTCCTCCTATAAAAGGAGCCCCTCCTCTCACTTCTCACTCACACCTCCTCGTGAAGGATCTCTCTCCCCCTCTATAATTTATCCCCATGGTATCGGACTAGCGAGATACATGTTCCCGGTGGCTATTCGGTAAGAAAGAGTTGTGCTTCCGCTGCATCGCTGGAGCGAGGAGGCGGAGGTTGCTCGGTGCCTCGAACGTGTGTGCGAGCACGGATGCGCTGCTGATTTGCGGCGCTAGGACTTCCTCTCGATCTTGAGATCGGCAACAGATCGTCTACATCAACCACAAGTTGAACTCATTAAACTTTGTCGGTCTTCAAGGGTATGTTCTCTACGGATATACATCCGCCCATTGTTTGTATCTAATAGATAGATCTTGGTACATAGTTCACATCGTAGGTAAATTTTTGTTTTCTATGTTGCAAACCCTACAGCTGGATGCACCGCTGGGTGACCCACCTCCAGCTACTGCTACCGATGAATTAAAGAATGTTTACCTCGCTCGAAAGACTCGGTACTCCACAGTTCAGTGTGCTATCTTGTATGGTTTAGAATCGGAGCTTCAGAACTGGTTTGAGAATTCAGACCCACATGATATTATCTGTGAACTCAAATTGATATTTGAGACTCACGCGGCAGTTGAGAGCTATGAGGCTTCTGAAAAGTTCTTTAACTGCAAGATGGAAGAGGGCAGCTCCGTTAGTGAGCATGTTCTTAAGATGTCTGGGCACGCAAACAAACTCCAAAGCTTGGGTATAGTGATTCCTAATGCTTTGGGGATTTACCGTGTCCTCCAATCACTACCACCAAGTTACAAGAACTTTGTGATGAACTACAATATGCAAAGCATGAACAAGCAGTTGCCAGAACTCTTCTCCATGTTAAAATCTGCAGAAGTGGAGATCAAGAATGAGCACCAAGTGTTGATGGTCAATAAGACCACCAAATTCAAGAAAGGCAAGTCTAAGCAAAAGGGACACTTCAAGAAGGGTGGTAAGAAAGTTACCGCACCGACGAAGAAGACCAAGGCTGGACCTAAGCACGATCTTGAGTGCTTTTACCGCAAGGAGAAGGTCATGAAGCGGAATTGCCCAAAGTACTTGGCGGATTTGAAGAACGGCAACATCAAGAAGAAAGGTATATCCGATATACATGTTATTGATGTGTATCTCACTAGTACTGTAGTAGTGCACAGGTATTTGATACTGGTTCGTTGCTCATATTTGTAACTCAAAGCAGTCTTTGCAGAATAAACGGAAGCTAGCGAAGAACAAGGTGACGATGCGCGTAGGAAATGGATCAAAGGTTGATGTGATCGCGGTCGGCACGCTACCTCTTCATCTACCATCGGGATTAGTTTTATACTTAAATAATTGTTACTTGGTGCCTGCGTTAAGCATGAACATTATATCAAGATCTTGTTTATTGCGAGACGTTTACTTGTTTAAGTCCGAGAATAATGGTTGTTCGATTTATATGAGTAATATGTTTTATGCACATGCACCTTTGATAGATGGTCTATTCTTATTAAATCTCGATAGTGGAAATACAAATATTAATAACATTGAAGCTAAACATTTGAAATCGAGCGATAACTCGACCTATATGTGGCATTGTCGTCTTGGTCACATTGGAGTGAAGCGTATGAAGAAACTCCATTCCGACGGACTTCTTGAATCACTTGATTTCGAATATTTTGAAAGATGCGAAGCATGTCTGATGGGTAAAATGACTAAGACTCCATTTTCTGGTATGATGGAGCGAGCTACGGACTTATTGGAAATCATACATACCGATGTGTGTGGTCCAGTGAGTGTAGCATCGCGCGGTGGTTATCGTTATGTTCTTACCTTCACGGATGACTTGATTAGATATGGGTATATCTATTTCATGAAACATAAGTCCGAAAATTTCGAGAAGTTTAAGGAATTTCAAAGTGAGGTGGAGAATCAACGTAACAAGAAGATTAAATTTCTACGTTCTGATCGTGGAGGTGAATATCTAAGTTACGAGTTTGGCGAGCATTTGAAGAAATGCGGAATACTTTCACAATTGGCACCGCCGGGAACACCACAACGTAATGGTGTGTCCGAACGTCGTAATCGAACTCTCTTAGATATGGTTTGTTCTATGATGTCACTTACAAATTTACTGCTATCATTTTGGGGTTATGCATTAGAAACAACCGCATTCACTTTAAATAGGGCACCATCTAAATCCGTTGAAACGACACCGTATGAATTATGGTTTGGGAAGAAACCTAAATTGTCTTTCCTTAAAGTTTGGGGTTGCGAAGCCTATGTAAAGAAGTTACAGCCGGACAAGCTTGAACACAAAGCGGAAAAATGCGTCTTCATAGGATACCCAAAGGAAACTATTGGGTATACCTTCTATCATAGATCCGAAGTCAAAATCTTCGTTGCCAAGAATGGATCCTTTCTAGAGAAGAAATTTCTCTCGAAAGAAGTGACTGGAAGGAAAGTAGAACTCGACGAGGTTGTCGAACCTTCTCTCGAACTTGCGAGTAGCGCAGCACCGGAAGAAAATCCTGTGGTGCCTGCACCGTTAAGAGAGGAAGCTAATGATGATGATCATGAAACTTCGGTTGTAGTTGCTATAGAACCTCGCAGGTCAACGAGAACTCGTATCACTCCTGATTGGTATGATCCCGTTATGAGTGTCATGTTGGTGGACAACACCGATGACCCTGCAACATATGAGGAAGCGATGATGAGCCCAGATTCCAATAAATGGCAAGAAGCCATGAAATCCGAAATTGGATCCATGTACGAAAACCAAGTATGGACTTTGGTGGACTTACCGGACGGCGGAAGGTCCGAGAACAAATGGATTTTCAAGAAGAAAACAGATGCTGATGGTAATGTTACTGTCTATAAAGCTCGACTTGTCGCAAAAGGGTTTCGACAAATTCAAGGAGTTGACTACGATGAGACTTTCTCACCAGTAGCGAAGCTAAAGTCTGTGAGGATTTTGTTAGCAATAGCTGCATATTATGATTATGAGATGTGGCAGATGGATGTCAAAACAGCGTTCCTCAATGGAGACATTGATGAAGAGTTGTATATGATGCAACCCAAAGGTTTTGTCGATCCTAAAGATGCTAACAAGGTATGCAAACTTCAACGGTCCATATATGGATTGAAGCAAGCATCCCGTAGTTGGAATCAACGTTTTGATAAGGTGATCAAATTTATTGGTTTTATACAAACTTATGGAGAAGCTTGTATTTACAAGAAAGTGAGTGGGAGCTCTATAGCATTCTTAATACTATATGTAGATGACATATTGTTGATTGGGAATGATGTAGACCTTCTTAATAGTGTCAATGAATATTTGAATAATAGTTTTTCAATGAAAGATCTTGGCGAAGCAGCTTACATATTAGGCATAAAGATTTATAGAGATAGATCGAGACGCCTAATATCATTGTCACACAGTACATATTTGGACAAAGTTCTAAAGAAGTTTGGAATGGAGGATAGAAAGAAAGGATTCTTGCCCATGTTTCCCAATACGACCTTGAGTAAAACTCAAAGTCCAGCAACGGCAGAAGATAGAGAAAGGATGAGTAAGACTCCCTATGCCTCATCCATAGGATCTCTAATGTATGCCATGCTATGTACTAGACCCGACATTGCATATGTTGTTAGTTTGACTAGCAGATATCAAAGTGATCCAGGAGTGGATCATTGGACAGCGGTCAAAAACATCCTTAAGTACTTGAGAAGAACTAAGGATATGGTTCTTTCTTATGGAGGTGATGAACAACTCGTTGTTAATGGTTACACCGATGCTAGTTGGAACACGGATCCGGATGATTCTAAATCTCAACTGGATACGTATTTACTTTGAATGGTGCAAAGATTAGCTGGAGGAGTGCAAAGCAAAGCGTTGTGGCGAGATCTTCAATGAATCGGAATACATAGTCGCTTGGAGGCTTCACAAGAAGCAATATGGATGAAGGAGTTCATTATAGAGCTCGGTGTGGTTCCAAGTCTTATTGGACCCAATGTCTATCTATCGTGATAACATGGGCACCATATCCAATGCACAAGAACCATGGTCGACAAGAAGCTAAAGCACATCAAGCTACACTTTCACGCTATTCGAGAACATGTCCAAGATGGTGACATAAAGATTTGCAAAGTACACACAATCTGAATGTATGGATCCGTTGACTAAACCTCTCCGAGGGCAAAACATGACCAACACCAAACTACCATGGGTGTTCGATATTACCATGTAATCTAGATTAGTTAACTCTAGTGCAAGTGGGAGACTGGAGATATGCCCTAGAGGCAATAATAAATGTAGTTATTATTATATCTTTGTGTTTATGATAAATGTTTACATTCATGCTATAATAGTATTAACAAGGAAACATTAATACTTGTGTGATTTGTAAACTAAATTAGAGTCCCTAGTAAAGCCTCTTTATAATACTAGCTTGTTGGTTAATAAATGATTGTGGTTTCCTATCATGAACATTGAGATGTTATTAACAACAAGATCATATCGTTAGGATAATGGTATGATGGACATACTCCTATAGATAAGCGTAGCATAAAGATCAAGTCATTTTAATAGTTCAATTGCTATATGCTTTCTGATACATAGTAACCTAATTCCTTCGACCATGAGATCATGCATATCACCATCACCGGAAGGATGCTTTGATGACATCAAACACCACACCGTAACTGGGTGGCTATAAAGGTGGCATTGAGTGTTCGGAAAGTATTGGTTGAGACACATGGATCGAGAGTGGGATTTATCCATCCATATGACAGATAGATGTACTCTAGGCCCTCTTGGTGGAATGTCATCCAATTGGCTTGCAAGCATGTGACTGGCTCACATGGGATCACATATCATGGGAACGAGAAAAGAGTACTTATCAGTAACGAGGTTGAACTAGGTATGCAGAGATATCGACGATCAAAACCTCGGATAAGTAAACTATCGTGAGACAAAGGGAAATTGGTATTGTATGTAAGTGGTTCATTCGATCGCAAAGTAATCGTAGAAATATGTGGGAACCATATGAATTTCCAGATTCCTCTATTGGTTATTGTTCGGGGAAGTGTCTCGATCATGTCCGCATAATTCACGAACCGTAGGGAGACACAGTTAAGGATTCGATGTTGTTGAGTAGTTATGGAATGATGAGTAAGAGACCGAATGTTGTTCGGAGTCTTGGATGGGATCCGGGATATCACGAGGAGATCCGGAATGGTCCGGAGAATAAGATTCATATAAGGAAAGTCCTGTTTCGGGGTTGGAGAATGGTTTCGGTGTTTTCATCGGGAATGTTCTAGAAGGTTCCGGAAGGTCCAGCACTCCGGAGGGGAAGGGTACATGGATGTGTCATAACAAGTTGGAATGGTTGCATCATGTACTTGTTGGGAATATGCCCTAGAGGTAATCATGTATGATGATATTTCCCATTGTATTCATAAAGATATTAAGTAGTCCTTGTATAGACAACTGATGTGTATCATTGAATATGTGATTAGGTTGTGGAAATATGCATTCATGTTGTTTTTACTAAATATCCTTGGTCATTGAGGTTGTGCTGGACACACAACTTAGACCAATGTGAAAGTTGGCTTGATGACTCGGTTCCACTTGTCATGGGCATAGAGATGATATTCCAACTTTGTAGGGGTCCCAATCTTAGATAAGATAGAGCCTCCTGTGTTTTACAATGCTAGTCCCTGGATCAATAGCTAGCATCCACAGTTAAGATGTAATATCAAGAAACAAAGGTCATAAAATAACTTTATAACCAGGAATAACAAAATTTTATTACATCTTTCATAGCTCATATGGCTATTACATTACATTGCAGCGGAATAACTATAAGCATGGGTCCTTCATCTTCAAAATGCCAGGCAGATGTTGGTTGTAGACTTTGTAATCCTAATCAAACAATCTTCACTAAAATCAATCAAACCTGCAACATACAAGTTACAGCCACAGAGGGTCAATACATTTGAATTGTATTGGCAAGTGATACTATGGTAGTATAGTGGATTCTATCATCTAAATGCATTTGGCTAAGTGGAGTTGAGGCTTGCATTGCTCAAAATAGATTTTTCTTATCATTTTGAAAATACTAAGTTTTTGTTTTGACAAATTACCTCCCAAGGCATCTACCAATTAAGACTGAAGATCCTTTCCAAGGCATCCACCAATCAAAGACTGAAGTGCTTGGCAAAACCATTTTTCTCAATCAAAGATTTCAAGATCCTTGTACCAAGCCATCTCTCCATCAATGATTGAAGAATTCAAACAACCCTTGTTCAAACCACAAGTTTTAACTTTAGAAATTTGAATGATGAGATTCTTGATTGTTTCCATGTCTTGATGCTCAAATTGTCCTTTACCAGGGACATGGCTAAGTACTTAGGTTTTACACTCTGCAGAGGTGGTGCACTTTACCCACAAGACTTGGTTTCCCAAGACAAAATCTTTCAGAAGCCTTCCCTTAGACCAAAATGGACGCGTTCCAACCTATCAAACACTACCACCCACTGTCCATATGGCTAAGTTCTTGCAACCTATATGATCATGGCAGAGCCCATATTGCCAAGTGGTTGCACTTGAAGCTTCTCAACATTTGACATCTCAAATCTCTTTGTTTCCTGAGTGGCCATCCACAAGTGAGATACACAAGCCAAGACCATGGCCTTGTGAACCACTCAACATAAACCAATCCTTCCATTCCACCCAGGTGATTCATTGACTTAGTTGTTTTATTAAACAAAAATATAAGTCCTCAGACTTAAAGATTTTTCCATAGTGTGAATATATTTTCCACCCATGTTTTCCATTAGCTAGGCTAAGCTTGGTAGTAATAGGAAACTTAACTTAGGAAATCCTACTAAGGATTCATCTACTAGGTTTCCTATAGCAAGATCTATACTTAGCAAAATCCATGCAAGTTTACTTAGCAAAACCACTAATGATAGTGAAAGTAATGGGACAAAAGTATGAAGCATCACTTGCCTTTTGGTAGGGAATGGTAGTTTACTCCTTGATCTTGTTAGTCTCACACTTCACTACAAGTCAAACAAGCAAACACTAATTCAATTTACATTCCAAACCAATAATCACTCAAACAATTTCACACACACAAGACAATGGAAACCAATTCATGCATGGGAGCATGCACAAGATAGTTTTATTTTGCAAAGGGGTCTCTATGGGGTTTCTAAACTTTGTAAGATCCAAATTGGTCATTTACCAAAGTGGCAAAGTCATTAGCAAGAAGGTTTTGTCCAAAACTATTTTTAATTCCATTCATCATTTCATGTGGTGAAAATGTTTTTATTAAGGCAAAAATCTTAAGTTGTTCACCAAATGAGTTGCTATTGCAAAGCTTGGTGTTTTTGGGTCAGTAGGTTTGGTCCAACTATTTCCTTAAAGTTTTATTTCCATAAACATTTCTATAACAAAAACCATTCTTTTTATTTGGCTAGAAAATGACTAAGTCAAGTAATCCAACCTAAATATTACAAAAATCATTTTTAATACCAAGGTTTGGTTCCTAGGGTCAGTAAGGTCACAACAATCCAATTTGCAAAGGTTTTAATCCAAAAATCATTTTTAAACAATTTTTCTAATCCAAACAAGTACACAAATGTTTCTGCAAATTCAAACAAGCTAACAGATACTATTTGCTAAACTAAGGGCATGGTTGGCTAGGTCTTGTTCTCCTGAATCCATTGATATAAAATTTGCCAAATTTGGACGTATGGATCAAAAGTTATAAGGGTTTGAAAATTACAAACAAATCTGTTTTCAGTTTCTGTTTTTAAACAGACAGGTGACACGCGGCGTCATTCTACTGGTTTATACCGGTTCGGCCGGATCGGCACGCTGCGTTGGATCTAATTATCATCGCGGCTCGATCGATGCATACCCTTCGCTCACTTTCTTTCCTAGTCATTGGATCAAGATCGGACGGTTGTCGCCGCTCGCCAAGGACAAGGCTGGCGACAACATGAGGAATGAGCGACCAGTTAGCGGCGGGCGAGGCAGGAAGCAAGAAAGGGTAAGAAGATGCTCACCAGCTCAGGAGGACACGACGAAGCTCAAGGTACCGCTGGTTCGACGAGGGCACGCTGGTTGTGATTAATTGCTCATGGGAGACTTGGTCGGCGTCGATGGTTCTGAGCTCGTCGTGGTGGAGCTGTGGTTCCCGAGGAAAACGAGTGCACGATTAGACGCATCGAGTGTGGCGAGTGTAGGAGCATGAACGAGAGCATGGGCGGTCGGTGTTTACCAGGGACTTCGGAGTGAGGCGGAGCCATGGCCGGTCGAATGTTGTCGAAGTCGATGCTCTGGCGCCATGATGAATGATTGGCACGGTAAGATGCGCCAGATGCGGTGAGCGTGCTCGTATGTTCGGGGAGGCAGGAGGTGGTGTGGCTCGGCCGTATTCGTCGGTGGAAGCTCGTCGGAGACGGAGCTGTTCGAGGACAAATTGCGACGGCCTGGAGGCGTGCTCGGGGAAGGAGGCAGAGGGGAAACGGAGAGGAGTGACTGGTGATTTAACACGCGTGATCACTGCAGGTTTTACTCGTGGCATTAAAGCGAATTAAGTCTGAGGAATCAAGTCTGCAACGGCGAAGTGAGGAGGAAGAACAGTTCGCGGGGTGGGGAAGAAGAGACGTGGCAGTGGGGTCCTCCAGTCATGGGAAAAGGAGAGGAAATGGGGTCCGGTGTTCAAGGATCATGGGTTGCTTCACGGTAAAGAAAACGCTTGGGCGGAACAGTGGATGGGCTATTGGGCAGATTGTTGGGCTGGGTTTGCACTATTTTTTCTATCTGATTCTTTTTCCTTTTCTATTTCTATTTTCCTGTTTTGAAATTCAAACAACCAAACACATTCAAAATGATTCAAACAATCATCAAGCTTTTCAAATATGAATTTGGTTTTTTTATCAATAGAAACCAAATTCCAAAAATAAAATAATTTTTATTCTTTTTAAGACCATTCATTAATTAAATAAAAGTGGTTCATTAGGTATTTAATAAAATAGGGTTTGATTTAATTAATAGAGTCTCCATTTGAAATCCAAATATTTTCAAAAACCAATCAGTGGGTTTTATTTGGAAATAAAGAATATTTGGAAAACTTGTTTAAAACAGAAATAACATTTTATTTTAGAGTCCATTATTAATTAAATATAATAGATTTTCATTATTAAATCAAATAGGATTTATTTTATTGAGATATTTATTTTGAAATCTAATATAAAGCCAAAACACTTTAGTAGGTTTTATTTGTGAATATCAATTATTTGGAAAACTTATTTTAAATAATTTAATAAGTTTTGATGTTTCAATTAAATTAGTAAAACCTTTTATTTGTATAAAATTTGGTTATTAGGTCCTTATTAATTTATTTAAATAATCCTTTGTTTATTTTTATTCAAAACGAAATGTACTAATTCCAAAGCTTGGCCAAGGTTTTAATTTGGTTTTATAAAACATTCTTCATTTATAAACTTCTATTTCATTTGAAAATAAATCTTTTCACTCAAGATTTTCAAAATAGTATTTCCAAATGTTTTTATTTTTCCTTTTATTAAATGTTTATCTTTTTAGATCCCTTTAGGTTTTATTTAATTCAAATGGGTTTGAAGTTCCAATTAAATTCAAAAGTTTCTTCTGGCTCTGAAATTTAAACAAAGTTTTATTTTATTCATTTATTTTCACATTACAAGATTTGGAAAATCTTGGGATGTGACAAACTTACACAGACTCGGCTAAAGAGTTTAGTGAGTCGGATTGACCCATATTGAGGTACAACGAACTAGCTGTCATTTGTATATCTCAATCAATGTAATCCTTAGACCTGAGGTTGTTGCATAGTCCGAGTTGAGGATCACCGACTTAGGTTCTGTCAAACGCTGATCCGTAACTGGTCAGTAATAAAGGCAGAGTTTGGGTTGACTGAGAATCAAGCTGTGTGATGTGAATAACCAAGATGGTATTTTGCCCCTCCACTTATAGAGATATTCTCTAGGCCCTCTCGTGAGATATGATTCGGAAAGCATGGCCATGCACGACTCGGTTAAGCGTTAACCGAGGCGATCGACTAAGAGTTAGTCGGGTGAATCACTTATCTCGGATCGAGACGAGAGTCGGACTATTTAAGGGATGACATATATTCGCCTATAGTCTGACAAGGTATATCGTGAGGCAAAAGGGACTCGGACGTAAGTCGCATTGGAAAGGCAAGTCGTCATGACTCTTTGGTACTTGGGAGTCGGCACGTTCTGCTAGGAGCTGCTACCGATTGATCGATTGAGAGTCGGATTCCAATCGTGTCCAAGTAGCCATGAGCCTGCGGGGTCACACACTTAAGAGTGGGAGCATGTTAGGATTGGATCTAAACCTGTAATCTGGTTGGGTTGGACCTAAACCGGATTAGGACTGAGTTAGTGAGTTGGACTCACGGTGACTAGTGTTATATGGGCTTTAGTGAATGGGTCGCGCGAGCAGAGCCCACGTTCACTCCCTATATATAGTGGAGCACCGTAACCCAGAAAGGTTAATCGTTGTTCGGTTAGGTCATTCCATGTGTTGGAAACCCTAGCTCCACAGCAGTCCTACCGCCGTAACGAACCTAGCAGTTCGCCGCCGGCGCTCCTCCTTGTACGTGTGGATACCAGCAGAGGTGCTGTGCGATCAGCACCAGGACGATCGGATCGTGAGGACTGCACTACATCAACTGACGCGCTTCATCAGTAATCCGCAACTGCGCGTCTAGTGGTAAACCTCGTGGCCTTCTACCTCAGCTAGATCTTGGGATCACCAAGTTAGAGGAAAATTTTGTTTTATCTCTGCGTGGCCCAACAGTGGTATCAGAGCGATAGCTTCTGGTTTTAGGCTCGAGATCTCGCATATGTGATAGGCGGTAGGATGTAGATGAGATCTATGTGTTGTTTTGGTGGTCGATCTATGAGATAGATCGGTTTTGTACGAGGTTGATCGGATCAACTGTACTCAGGGAATGGTAGATCTGATTTCCGTGATCATACAGCTAAGGTCGTGGAATGACATACCCCTACTGGTCGGCTTCCGCCATCGGGGTAGACTGTGACACGTAAATCCAGAAGCGGTGATCGAAGATCAAAGAGTTTGATCGAATTGGAACGATGGTCAGAATCCATGTTCGGATCGTAGATGAGATCTACGTTTTCGGAAAAATCGTCGGGCGCTGCCCCTTCGATCCCCGCCCGCTATCCGGCTAGCGGGACCGCCGACTTCGCCCTGTCGTAGCGCCTTAGACGTCGTTGCGAGATTCACAACGCCGATAGATATTGTATCTATGCATAACTTGTTTTTGCAGGAAGTTGTGAATGGTATGGTTCATGTGCATGTGATGTATGTGTGTAATCCATACGTGATCTGCGAATCACGGTTTTTGTCGGTACCGAGCCTAGGTGTCATTTTATTGTATAACGACCTGCGTGTCGGATTCTCTATGTAATTTACTTTACCAAGCTAGTGTAGCTGATTGGAGAACCCGGAAGGCATGCAAGGCGTTGTACATGTCGGCGACATGGAGTAAGATGGCAAGTGACAAGAGTTGGCACGAGTCGGATTACAGGCTTTGTGGAGATGGAGATCGCCATGAAGAGAGCCATACCATTTCACATTATAAATGCTTTGTTTTGTGTTATTGTTATGTCTTAGTTTTACCTCTATTTGATAGTCGGTAAAATTTAATCCCTCAAAGAAGGTCTAGTCGGTTTTCCCACCAGTGTTTGCACCATCACAAGTCGGACATTTTTGGTAGTGGTCTCATAAAATTGAGGTGCTGCCAATTCTTTCCGACTAGGTGGGTTCGAGTCGGACTCTTACTACAGAAACACTCGGTAAGCTAGACGGGTCTATCACAACGGTTGTGGGACTCGGGGAAAAGTCGGATGGGAGCCAGGGCATGTGATGCCACCCGTCCAACAGGAGTCACATGAGATGCGATTGACAAGGAGTTGTCTACCTAGATCACTTGGCGTCTAGCGGTGATGCTAAAGCTCACTAGCCGACTTGCTTATTTAGGATCCTGAATCACTAAGCAACCATCAGAGGGGTGTTGGTTCTAGTGGGAGCATAAAATATTAAAATGTTTAATATGCTTGCTCTTTTATGAATACGTGTCTTAAGTGTTTTGCATATTTTTTGTTGTAGATCATGGCACCAAGTAGCAGTCACTCTTAGATATCCGGTTTTGCGTTGAGAACCATTCTTGAGAAAGATAGATGAGCGACACAAATTTTACCAACTGTATCGAAATCTGAGAATTGTTCTCAAACAAGAAAAGAAGGACCATGTCCTAGACAACCCACTTCCAGATGAGCCGAGTGAGAATGCGACTGTCGCTGCCACCAATGCCTACCGTTGGGCTAAGGATGATTCCACGGATATTAGCCGTCTTATGCTTGATCACATGGAACCGGACTTGCAAAAGCAGTTCGAGCATGTTGAGGCCTACGATATGATCGAAAGCCTCAAAAGTATGTTCCAGGCGAAGACTGAGAGGTATCAAGTCTCTCAGGCTTTGCTGAGTTGCAAGCTTAAGGATGGTGATCCACTGAGTCCGCATGTGATCAAAATGGTTGGTTATGTGCAGTCTCTGGAGAGGCTTGTCTACCCCATAAGCGAAGAGTTCGCTACGGATATAATTCTGAACTCTCTTCCTAGTGCATATGGGCAGTTCATTTCGAACTACCACATGCATGGTATGGATAAGAAGCTCACTGAATTACATGGGATGCTCAAGCAGGCAGAGGCGGATCTCAAGAAGGGCGCCAGTCAAGTGTTGATGGTGCAGAATAAGGCTAAGTTCAAGAAGAGTTCTTGGACTAAGAAGAAGGCTAAGTTAGGAGGAAAGCAGTCTCCGGACCCGGTCCCAAGCGCTTCATCAGGGACTAAGCCATCTCCTTCAGCCGGATCCACTTGCTTCTACTGCAAGGCGGATGGCCACTGGAAGAGGAACTGCAGCAAGTACTTGGCCAATAAAGCCAAGAGTGGAGGTATGACTTCCGACTCAGGTACACTTGTTTGCAATGTTATAGACATATATCTTGCTGATGCACCTAATAGTTCTTGGGTATATGATACCAGATCAGTTATTCACATCTGCAACTCGTTGCAGGGACTTCTAAGAACTAGGAGCGTAGCAAGAGGCGAGGTTGATATTCGAGTCGTCAATAAAGCAAGAGTTGCTGCGTTGGAAGTCGGCACGATGCAACTTCATTTACCTTCCGGATTCATTATGGAACTAAATAATTGTTATTATGTTCCAGTGCTCAGTCAAAACATTATTTCTTCTTCATGTTTGATGAGGCAAGGCTATGAGTCGAATATCAAGAATAATGGTTGTTCTTTGTATTTTAATGATATGTTTCACGGCTTTGCACCTGTCCAGGGCGGGTTGTTTATTTTGAATCTTGATGGTGAGTCAGTTTATAACATAAATGTTAAAAGGTTGAAACCAAATGATCTGAATATGACTTACTTTTGGCACTGTCGGCTTGGTCATATAAGTTGGAAACGCATGAAAAGGCTCCATGATGATGGACTCTAACCGTTCGACTTGGAGTCGCTCGAGACATGCGAATCTTGCCTACTCGCAAAATGACCAAGACACCTTTTGCAAAGAGTTGCGAAAGGGCGTCCCTTGTTGGGACTAGTACATAGTGATGTATGTGGACCAATGAGCACGACGACGTGGGTGGTTATGAGTACTTCATTACCTTCACTGATGATTTGAGTAGGTATGGATATATCTACTTGATGAAACATAAGTCGGAAGCCTTTGAAAAGTTCAAAGAATTCCAGAATGAAGCACATAATCAACTCGACAAGAAAATAAAGTTTCTTCGGTCGGACCGAGCAGGCGAGTACATGAGCCATGAGTTTGATGACCATTTGAAAAGTTGTGGAATAGTTCCTCAACTTACTCCGCCAGGAACGCCGCATAGGAACGGTGTTTAGGAAAGGCGGAATCGGACCTTGTTGGACATGGTACGATCAATGATGAGTCGGACAGATCTGCCTTTATCATTTTGGGGTTATTGTCTAGAAACAGCGGCGTTCACACTAAACAGAGTACCATCAAAATCGGTAGAGAAGACACCGCATGAGATGTGGACAGGCAAAAAGCCGAGTTTGTTTTTTCTTAAGATTTGGGGTTGTGAAGCTTTTGTCAAGCGACTCCAGTCGGACAAGCTTACAGCCAAGTCGGATAAGTGTATTTTCTTGGGGTATCCGAGGGAAACCTTGGGTTACTACTTCTACAACCGAGAAGAGGGCAAAGTGTTTGTCGCTCGGAACGGTGTCTTCCTTGAGAAAGAGTTTCTCAGTCGGTGAGTAAGTGGGAGCACGGTGCAACTCGAAGAAATTCGAGAGGAACCGGCTAGTAGCGAGTCGGCAAAAACCTTGGAGGTTGAGCCGGTCGTGGCAGCTAAGCCGGCAACATCACCTGTACTACGAAGATCGACAAGATTACAAAGTGTTCGTGATGTGTTACTGTTACACAGTGATGATCCGGCAAATTATTCGGAAGCGATGGTGGGATCTGATTCCGAGTCATGGCTTGGAGCCATGAGATCCGAGTTAAAGTCCATGGATAAAAATCAAGTTTGGAACTTGGTTGATCTGCCAGACGGTGCAAGACCCGTCGAGTGCAAATGGGTCTTTAAGAAGAAAATTGATATGGATGGAAATGTTTCAATCTATAAAGCACGCCTTGTTGCGAAGGGGTTCCGACAAGTTCAAGGAGTTTATTACGACGAGACTTTCTCGCCCGTAGCGATGCTTAAATCAGTTCGGATCATGTTAGCTATAGCGGCCTATTTCGACTATGAGATATGGCAGATGGATGTCAAAACGGCTTTCCTTAACAGAAATTTAACCGAGGACGTGTATATGATACAGCCCGAGGGTTTTGTCGATCCGGCTAATGCTGACAAGGTGTGCAAACTTCATAAATCCAGTTATGGGTTGAAGCAAGCATCTCGGAGTTGGAATATTCGCTTTGATGAGGTAGTCAAATCGTTTGGCTTCATCAAGAGTGATCATGATTCTTGTTTGTACAAGAAGTTTAGTGGGAACAAAGTAAATTTTCTAATCTTATATGTGGATGACATATTACTGATTGGAAATGATGTCCAGATGTTACAAGAAACCAAGGAATCATTGGAAAGGAGTTTCTCAATGAAAGACTTGGGTGAGGCAACATACATCCTCGGAATTCGGATCTATAGAGATAGATCAAGGAGGCTCATTGGATTGAGTCAGAGTACTTATTTGGACAAAGTGTTGAAGAAGTTCAACATGGAATCGTCTAAGAAGGGGTTCTTACCGATGTCCCATGGTGTAAAACTTAGTAAGACGCAGTGTCCTTCGACAACTGATGAGCGAAGTATAATGAGTGCGATTCCATATGCTTCTGCAGTCGGATCCATCATGTATGCCATGATTTGTACTAGGCCGGATGTTTCCTATGCTCTAAGTGTTGGGAGAAGATACCAGGCTAATCCTGGAGAGATCCACTGGACAGCGGCTAAAAATATCCTGAAGTACTTGAGAAGGACTAAGGATATGTTCTTGGTTTATGGTGGTGAAGATGAACTCAGTGTAAAGGGTTACACGGATGCGAGTTATCTTACCGACTCTGATGATTCTCGTCATAATCCGGATCGTGTTTATTATAAACGAAGGTGCTGTGAGCTGGAAGAGTTCCAAGCAAGAGACTGTGTCTGCGTCTACAATAGAGGCTGAGTATATTGCCGCCTCGGAGGCAGCAAAGGAAGCTGTTTGGATGAGGAATTTCCTCATGGATCTTGGTGTGGTTCAGGGCTCGTCCAATCCGTTGGACGTGTATTGTGACAACAATGGTGCTATTGCATAAGCCAAGGAACCTAGACAATACCAAAAGAACAAGCACATACTCATGCGGTACCACCTGATTCGCCAGTTCGTGGATCAGGGTGATATCAAGTTATGCAAGGTACACACGGATGCAAATATTGCGGATCCATTGACAAAGTCGTTACCACATCCGAAGCATGAGGCGTACCTAAGAGCCATGGGCATTAGATGCTTAGACATGTGATGTCGGAAGATTGACTCTAGTGCAAGTGGGAGACTGTTGGGAATATGGCCTAGAGGCAATCATGTATGATGATATTTCCCATTGTATTCATAAAGATATTAAGTAGTCCTTGTATAAACATCTGATGTGTATCATTGAATATGTGATTCGGTTGTGGAACTATGCATTCATGTTGTTTGTACTAAATATCCTTGGTCATTGAGGTTGTGCTGGACACACAACTTAGACCAATGTGAATCTTTGGTACTTGGGAGTCGGCATGTTCTGCTAGGAGCCGCTACCGACTGATCGATTGAGAGTCGGACTCCAATCGTGTCCAAGTAGCCATGAGCCTGCGGGGTCACACACTTAAGAGCGGGAGCATGTTCGGATTGGATCTGAACCTCTAATCTGGTTGGGTTGGACCTAAACCGGATTAGGACTGAGTTAGTGAGTTGGACTCACGGTGACTAGTGTTATATGGGCTTTAGTGAATGGATCGCGCGAGCAGAGCCCATGTTCGCTCCCTATATATAGTGGAGCACCGTAACCCAGAAAGGTTAATCATTGTTCGGTTAGGTTATTCCATGTGTTGGAAACCCTAGCTCCACAGCAGTCCTGCCGCCGTAACGAACCTAGCGATGGGCCACGCGCCTCCTCCTTATGCGTGGATACCAGAGGTGTTGTGCGATCAGCACCAGGACGATCGGATCGTGAGGACTGCACTGCATCAACTGACGCGCTTCATCAGTAATCCGCAACTGCGCATCTAGTGGTAAACCTCGTGGCCTTCTACCTCAGCTAGATCTTGGGATCACCACGTTAGAGGAAAATTTTGTTTTATCTTTGCGTGGACCAACAGTACTAGGTGTCATCGCTGAGCAAAATAAAGGGATAAATCAAATCCTAGTTTGAAAAGTCAAACGCTAATTTGAAAAGTCAAACGGCAAGTTTGCTTGGTGGAGGGAGAGTAGGAATCCTACTTGGGGAGGAGTTCCTCTCCCTCCACCGTCGGCCAAGGAGGCCGAGTTGGGGGAGGACTCCCCTCCCCTTGGCCGTGCCCTCCCACCTATAAAAGGAGGGACAGGGTTGCCCCTCTAGACCTACACCTCCACCACCCAAAACCCTAACCCTAGCCGCCGACCCTCCTGCCGCCCTAGGGCAAACCCTAGCAGTGACTTGGGGCTTCCCAAGCCCCCAGTCAGCCGGCCTAGCCTCTCCTTGGTGTGTCTAAACCCTAGATCACCAAGGGCTCTCTCATAGTTCACCATACTCGCTCCGCAAGGCGAAGCCTGCGAGATCTCCCTCTACTTAGGTACCACGCCAGTTGTCTTTGGAATCGCGAGGAGAGTGCTACAACCTCCGTCGCTTGCTGGAACAAGGGAGAGGAAGGTCTTCATCGAGTACCGAACGTGTGACCGACTGCGGAAGCGCTGCCGGAACGTAGCGCCGGAAGGATCCTCTATGCGATCTTGAGATTGGCAAGAGTACGAGTACATCACCCACGAGAATCTGCTCTCATTAAACACTTTGGAATCTTCGAGGGTGAGTTATGGCATCGACTCGTTGCTACAATATAGTAGATAGATCTTGGCTTGTTTGTTTGTATGTGGTAGAATTTTTTTGTTTTCCATGCTACGAACCCCTACACGCCTCGAGAGTAAATATGTCTCCTAGGGGTTTAGTGCACTCTCACACATTTACTTTTGATGGCACACATTATGGTGTTTGGCGTACTCTCATGCTTAGTCATTTCCGGGCCATTGACCCAAACATTGAGCGCATTCTAGATATGGGCTTGTCTCCTCCTAAGGATCCCCAAAATCTATCTTTGGAGGAGAAGACAAACTCTTATCTCGAAGCCCAAGCATCTAATGTGCTTGTTAATGTTGTGAGCTTTGTAGTTCTTTCCTCAATCATGCCTTTCCGGAATTCTCATGATATATGGACCAAGCTTCAAGCAAAATATGATGTGTCCAAGCTTAATGAGGATGATTGTGTTCCATCCACCTCCGGCCACAATGAGTTCTCATCTTCTTCCACTACACCAACATGTGAGCTGTCACAAGGTAATGATATGGTGAGTGGTGATAGAACTTGCAATGTAGATAGTGAGATTTCCATTCATGATTCTTTGTCTCTATCTCATTGCAATGTTGTATCTTTGGGCATGAACACTTGTAGGACCATATGTGATTTACATCCTAGTGTTGATTGCCCTTGCATATCTTATAGAAATGAATTGGATATATCTCATGATGATATGCTTGCTTTGCCTTGTTGCCATGATAAATGTGCTTCCATTTCCTCTAGTTCTTGTGTTGCTAACCATGTAGAGGAAAGTGAAGAATGTGTGGGCCAAGGCAAGGTTGTCATTAGAGCTTCATGTGTTCCCTCATCATCATCTTCTTCCAATGTTCACTTGTGCCTCATGGCTAAGGGTTCAAAGGTAACCTCTTCTTTGGACTCCAATATATCTCATGATGATGTGAATGTTGATCATGTAGAAGTAGATAATGATGTTGCTTCTCAAAAAGAGAAGGGGGGCTAGTCCTTCGTGCTCTTCATCCTAATAAAAATGCTTGCTCTACTTTCATTGAAATCTTGACTTGTGCTATTAAAAGTAGGCAACTAATATATGAGCATGAGGACAAAATAGATAAAATAAGTAGTCTTGAGCGTGAGTATGCTAATGAAATTGCCAACCTAAATGAAGCTCTTGAAGAGGAACAAACCAATAAGGAATCTCTTGAGGAGACCTTTGCTCTAGAGCTATCTAGAGTGAAGAAATCTCATGATAGAGATTTTGCGGTGGCATGTGCCCTTCAAATTTAAAATGATGAACTTGAAGTTGCTTATGCCAAACTCCTTGAGGATTTTGAGCACCTTAACAATGGCTCTAGGGTCATCAAGGGGGAGCTCATCAAACTCACCGAGTTACATGAGCAACTTAAAGATTATTATTCTAAAGAGCTTTCCAAGTTAACCTCACCTCTTGCTTTAAATGATGATGCTTGCGCTACTAACTCTATTTCTTGTGAAGCATATATCTTTAAGGAGAATGTTGATCTAAAGGCTCAACTTGCTTTGCTAACGAGCAACTATGGGAAATTAGAAGAAAGTCATGCCAAGCTCTCAAGCTCGCATGAGGATCTTATAGTCTCCCATGGTAGGCTAAGGTTAGCTCATGAGGCCATTATGTCAAAGGTAACATCTAGTGGGCCTCATGTGGACATTAGCACTATATCTAATCCAAATGTTATATTTTCATGTGCTAGTCCTTGTAATTCATCCTCTCACAACCATGCTAAATCTTGTGATGAATTGCATCCTTTGCCTTGTTGCTCTAACAATGAAGCTTCTACTTCCTCTAGTATTATTGTTGATACTAACCGTGTAGAGGAAGTCAAAGAGCTCAAGGCTCAAGTCACTTCTTTGAAGAATGACTTGAAAAGGTGTCATGAAGGGAAGACCATGCTCAAGAATATGTTGAGTGTGCGACACCCCCCAAGTGACAAGAGTGGGCTTGGATTCAACTCCAACACCAAGAGTAAGCCCACTAACTCGTTGAAGCACAAGGGCAACAAGAAGAAGGGCCAAGGACAAGTGAAGAATCCGGACAACATTGTGTGCTTCAAGTGGAAGGAAGAAGGGCATCATGTGAGGGATTGCCCATTGAAGAAGAAGCCTCTTAGTGGGAAGCAACGAGAGAAGCGTCCTCAAGATCCTCCACAATCTCAAGATGGGACACTTACCAAGAATCCTCAAGCTCTTCTTCATGGTGCAGCTCCTCCCAAGAAGAAAGATGGCAAGAGAAGAACTTGCTACATATGTCGTGAGAAGGGGCACCTTTCTTCCTCATGCACCATGGGTATCTCCTCATCCCATCCTATCTTGATTGATGATGCTTATTCACTTTGTAAGGATGAGGGTGGCAATGTGTTTGCCAAATTTGTTGGTGCCCAAAGTGGTGTCAAGAAAAGAACCATCTGGGTGGCCAAGCCTATTGTGACTAACTTCTTAGGACCCAACTTGGTTGGGTACCAACAAGCCAAAACTTGATCAATAGGTGTTTTTGGAGGACATTGGAGATTGGCTATCTTATGAAGAGTTGAGGGATCTTCATTATATTCTTGTTGTCAAAGTCAAGTCATTGGTTATCATGCTTCTATTCCTTATCCAATGTTCCTCCTTCTGGTAACTTGTGCTAAACTCCTTTACATTTTTAGTTACTTGATCCCTTGTGCATGTGTTGGTTTTGTACCTTGCATGTGTTTGTACATGCCGTGCTTCCCACTTACTTATATTGATCTATGATGTATATTTGTGTATGTTGGTTGGCACACCATGCATTTGCGTTTTGGTTTGGATCCTTTATTGTTTCTAGTAGGTATCTTATTTGGCTCTTATGAGAGATTAATGGACTATTCCGTTTTGGGGGAGTGTCATGCTTGGGCATTCCATAATCCTAAAATGAGTGTACATGAGGAAAACCATTTGGTAGTGTTATTGCATGTTTATCTAGTCTCTATGTGGTATGTCTTTCTCATGAGAAACTAATATTCCATAATGTCCATTAATACCTCTATTTTGTTTTTTTGCCTCTTATTGAGATTTCTTGGTTTATCACATTATGGGGGAGTCATATGCTTTGTGCATATTACAAACCTAGAAAATGTGAAAATTTGAGGTAGTGCCACTTAGAATTGATATTGAAAATTATCTAGCTCCTATGTGGCACAATGGCTCATACAAGTTCCAATTTGCTTGTATGCTTTTATTTCTCATATTTTGGATCTTGTTTGTGAGAGTTATTCTTGGTATGTGTTTCCTCATATTTGGATCTATATATCCTCATGGGAACCACTTGCTTCTATTTAATCTAATAACTAGTGATTGTGTGACTATTTGAAGCTATCAAGAATCTATTTCGAAGCATCAAGCCTAATTCTTATATCTTGTTATATGCTTCTTGGTGAATATGATCGTGATATCCTTGCAAACTACCTAGGGAAAATTTCCCTTATATTTATTATCTTTGGACAATTGGTACTCGATATATGGTAGATTTTATTGATCATATTCACTTTTGCATTTTCTTATTTGCCTTATATTTGGCCAAGAAAATGTATTTCTATTTGCTCCCAACCTTTCCTTGCCTCTTGTGGATCTTGTTATTTTAATTGTATCCCCTTGTGTTTTTTTAGTGTAGGTAGTAGTGATGATCTCATTTGTGGGCATTTTGCATTCAAAGGCAAAATTATATATAATGCTCTACTTATGGAGGAGCTCTCCTATATTATCTATAACATTGTTTTATGCTTCTTGATTTGATCCATTTTTGCTTGGAAGCTCAATCCTTTTTTGTGTTGGTAATTTGTGTGCCATCATGAAAAGTGTGAAGAGTTTGTTTTAGTTGTTGCTTCCTTGCTCTCGTTGGGAGTTGTTTTATCTCATTCCTTTTCACTTGTTTTTTTTAGGATGAGATAAATCCTTGAGCCTTGGTATTTTTCTTATCCTTCTTCTTTGACTCTTTCTAGTTCATTTGTCGAACTTGTGACCTTTCATGTGTTGATTTGGTTCTTTGATACAATTTAGACACTTTTTATTGAGTCACACCTTTGTGTGTGTCTTATTGGTTTACTTGGTGTTTTTGTTCAAATTGTATCTCCTTTTGGTTCTTGAAAGTCTATGCATGCATGTTTACTTCTTGTATATATTATGGCATGCTTGCTTTCTTTGATCCAATATATAAGGGAAACTCCATCAAATCCTAAAGGGCTAAGATGTACATGAAATTCCATTTCATATCAATATGCACATGTTTGTGTGGAGGTTCTCCTATTTATTGTAGTTGCACTAACTACTTTGGACCCAATTTGTTTAGGGACCATAGTGTACTTAATTGTGTTTTAGCTACATTGGAGATATATATTGGGTGCTTGTATCTTGAACAAGGAAGGAGTGACGTCTACATGTCAATTGGATGCAATCTAGGATGATCAACGAATTCACATCTTTTCCATCCTACCAATTATATCTCGGTAACAAGTATCTCTCTCATGCTACTTATCTTGTTCCCAACCTTTTGTAGGTTGCTTGTTGGCATGAATTTGTGTACTTGCATATGTTGGATTTCTTGCTTTGGTTTTGAAGAAGTTCTCTCTATTGCAAATGTGTGTATGTTGAGATGAGTGCATATATTGGGTACTATACTAAATCATGAAGGGTTTTGCAGCATAGTAAATCAAAAAAATTCTACGGATGTGAACGGTAAAGCAAAGATCTAATCTAGGAGATGCAAACAACGAGGGGGGATAGATGAGATCTTCATACCCTTGAAGATTCGCACAGCGGAACGTTCGACGGAACGTGGGTGATGTAGTCGTACTCGCTTCTCCACCTCGCGATCCGATCCGATCTAACACCGCAAGTGGCGATGCCTCCGATAGATGCACACATGCGGCACCTCGACGTCTCCTCCTTCCTCGGTCCATCAAGTAGGGTGGAGAGATGGATTGGATCTACAACGCGATGGCGCGGTGCAAGCGGTGGAGAGTTTCTGCGGCAGGGCTTCGCCTACGCGCAGTCGGGAGGGAGAGAGAAAGGAGGGGCAGCAGGGCGGCTAGGGTTGTGGAGGAGGTGTGGGGAGGGTGCGCCCCCAGCCCTCTTTATATAGAGGGGTGGGCGGCTGGCCCTTGCCCCTCCCCCAAGCCCTAGGCCGGCGGCCAAAGGAGGGAGGAGTGGGGGGCAAGTTCCCCCCTTCTAGAAGCTCCCCTAGGGTTTCCCTAGGGTTTGGCCGGCTGGGCCCTATGGGGCCTTGTGCCCCTGGCCCAATGCGGCCAGGGCACTCCCTCATAGGCCCATGCCCCCTCCCGACAAGTGGGGCCACGTTGGTCCCACTCCGGAAGGTTCTAGAAGCTTAGGTATACCGATTAATCCAAACAATTCCGAACTCCAAAAACTACATTGCCTTATATGAATCCTATTCTCCGGACCATTACGGAACCTCTCGTGATGTCCTGGATCTCATCCGAGACTCCGAACAAAAACTCATAAACCAATTATCCAATATATCCTAGCGTCGAGACACGTTAAGTGTGTGACCCTTCGGGTTCGAGAATATGCAGACATGATATTCTATCAATAATCAACAGCGGGGTCTAGAAACCCATATTGACTCACACACATTCATCGATGATCATATCGGATGAACCACGATGCCAGGATTCAATCAATCCCATATATATTCCCTTCGTCTCGCGATATTTTACTTGCCCGAGATTTGATCATCGGTACCGTCATACCTAGTTCAATCTCGTTCACAGCAAGTACTTTACTCGTTCCGTAATCCGATATCACTTTGTGATTAACTCCTTAACCACATGCTTGCAAGCGGTGTTGATATCGATTACCGAGTGGGCCCGAAGTATATCTCTCCGACTTGGGAGGGACAAATCCCATCTCGATACATACAACCCAACAGGTACTTTCCGATCACCTGAGAGACACCTTTATGATCACCCTCTCTTAGTATGACGTTTGATGACCTCAAAGCTTTCTTCTGATACCAGGGAGTTGCATTATCTCATGGTTTAAGGAATACAATATTTGACATAAGAAAAGCTTCACAAAGATGAACACGATGACACGATCTAATTGCTCCGCTTAGTTTGGGTATGTCCATCGTATCATTCTCCCAATGATATGATCTCATTATTAATCGACAACTCATGTCTATGGTTAGGAAACCTTAACCATCATTAATCAATGAGCTAGTCCATAGAGGCATACTAGGGACACAGTGTTGTTCACAAACCACACAAGTATTAAAGTTTCCGCTTAATACAATTCTAGCATGGAATATAAACTTTATCATGAACAAGAATTATAATAATAACATCTTTATTATTGCCTCTAGGGCATAATTCCAACAGTCTCCCACTTGCACTAGAGTCAATAATCTAGTTTACTTCTGGCAACAATCTAACACCCATGGCACTAAGGTGCTGATCATGTTTTGCACGTGGAAGAGGTTTAGTCAATGGATCTGCGACATTCAGATCTGTATGTACTTTGCTAATCTTCATATCTCTATCTGCTATATTATCTCGGATTATATGAAACTTGCGGTTGATATGCTTGGTCTTTGGATGATATCTTGGTTCCTTAGCTAGTTCTATGGCGCCAATGTTGTCACACAATATCTCCAGTGGGTCCAAGGCACTTGGAACCACGCCAAGCTCAGTGATGAAGTTCCTGATCCAAAATCCTTCACTTGATGCTTCTGCAGTAGCCATGTATTCCGCTTGTACTGTAGATCTCGCGATCACGCTTTGCTTGCAGCTTCTCCAGCTCACAGCTCCTCCATTCAAAATATAAATGTATCCTGTCTGAGATTTAGAATCATCCTTGTCGGTGTCGAAACTAGCGTCGACGTAACCCTTTACGACGAGTTGTTCATCACCTCCATAGACTAAGAACATTTCTTTAGTCCTATTCAAGTACTTTAGGATGTTCTTCACGGCTGTCCAGTGTTCCACTCCTGGATCACTTTGGTACCTGCTCGTCAAACTAAGAGCATTGGACACATCCGCTCTAGTACACAACATGACATACATGATAGAACCTATGGCCGAGGCATAAGGCACTTTGCTCATAGCTTCTCCATCATTTACCGTAGCTGGACACTGAGCCTTGCTCAATATCTTACCTGACAACATAGGCACTGAACCTTTCTTTGCCTTATCCATTCTGAACTTTTTCAGAACTTTGTCTAGGTATGTACTCTAGCTTAAAGCTATCAGGCGTCTTTGTCTATCTCTATAGATTTTGATGCCCAATATATAAGAAGCTTCCCCTAAGTCTTTCATTGAAAAACATTTGTTCAAATAACTATTCACATCGTTAAGGATGTCAATGTCATTTCCAATAATCAATATGTCATCCACATATAGTACCAGAAATGTCACTGAGCTCCCACTCACTTTCTTGTATATACAAGCTTCGTAGCAATTTGGAACAAATCCAAAGCTCCTGATCACTTGATCAAAACGAAGGTTCCAACTCCGAGATGCTTGCTTCGGTCCATAAATGGAACGCTGAAGTTTGCACACTTTATCAGCATCCTTAGGATCGACAAAACCTTCGGGTTGCATCATATACAACTCTTCATCAATGTT
Organism: Avena longiglumis; assembly: GCA_030063025.1. NCBI lineage: Eukaryota > Viridiplantae > Streptophyta > Magnoliopsida > Poales > Poaceae > Avena > Avena longiglumis. The sequence continues at coordinate 543,106,219 of CP125975.1, forward strand.
GCCATTGAGGAACGCAGTCTTGACATCCATCTGTCATATTTCATAATCATGAAACGCATCAATTGCTAATAAAATCTGAATGGACTTAAACATCGCTACGAGAGAGAAAGTCTCATCGTAGTCAACACCTTGAACTTGTCGAAAACCTTTCGCGACAAGTCGTGCTTTATAGACGGTAACATTACCATCCGCGTCCGTTTTCTTCTTGAAGATCCATTTTCACTCAACGGCCTTTCGGTCGCTAGGAGGGTCCACCAAAGTCCATACTTGGTTTTCGCTCATGGATCCCAATTCGGATTTCATGGCCTCTAGCCATTTCTCAGAGTCTGGGCTCATCATCGCTTCCTCATAGTTCGCAGGTTCACTATCGTCTACTAACAAGACAGTTAAGACAGGGTTGCCGTACCACTCAGGAGGGGCACGCGACCTTGTCGACCTGCGACGTTCAGTAGTAGCATCGTCCAAAGCTTCATGATCCTTGTCATTAGCTTCCTCTATTGTTGGTGCAGGCTGCACTGGAACAATTTCAGGTGCTGCACTACTCTCCAATTCAAGAGAAGGTTCAACAACCTCGTCTAGCTCTACTTTCCTCCCACTCACTTCTTTCGAGAGAAACTCCTTCTCAAGAAAGGATCCGTTCTTTGCGACAAACACCTTGCCTTCGGTTCTGTGATAGAAGGTATACCCAATAGTTTCCTTAGGGTATCCTATGAAGACACATTTCTCTGCTTTGGGTTCGAGATTGTCCGGCATCAACTTCTTGACGTAAGATTCGCATCCCCAAACTTTAAGAAACGACAACTTAGGTTTAGCACCAAACCACAGTTCATACGGTGTCGTCTCAACGGATTTAGATGGTGCCCTATTTAAAGTGAATGCAGCGGTTTCTAATGCATAACCCCAAAATGATAACGGCAAATCAGTAAGAGACATCATTGATCGGACCATATCTAATAGAGTTAGATTCCGGCGTTCAGACACACCATTGCGCTGTGGTGTTCCGGGTGACGTGAGTTGCGAAATGATTCCGCTTGCTTTAAGATGCGTGAGAAAACCATAACTCAAATATTCACCTCCATGATCGGATCGTAAAAACTTAATTTTGCTGTTACGATGGTTCTCCACTTCATTCTGAAATTCTTTGAACTTTTCAAACGTTTTAGATTTATGTTTCATTAAATAGATATACCCATATCTACTTAAGTCATTGGTAAAAGTGAGAAAATAGCGATTTCCACCACGCGTCGAAACACTCATCGGTACGCATACATCAGTATGTATGATTTCCAACAAGTCCGTTGCTCGCTCCATCATTCCGGAGAACGGGGTTTTGATCATCTTGCCCATGAGGCATGGTTCGCATGTGTCAAATGATTCAAAATCAAGAGACTCCAAAAGTCCATCAGAATGGAGTTTCTTCATGCGTTTTACACCAATATGACCTAGACGGCAGTGCCACAAATAAGTAGTATTATCACTATCTACCTTGCATCTCTTAGCCTCAATGTTATGGATGTGTGTTTCATCCCTTTCGAGATTCAGAAGAAATAAACCATTCACAGCAGGTGCATGACCATAAAAGATGTTACTCATATAAATAGAACAACCATTATTCTCAGATTTAAATGAATAACCGTCTTGCAATAAACACGATCCATATATGATGTTCATGCTCAACGCAGACACATAATAACATTTATTGAGGTTTAAAACTAATCCCGAAGGTAAAACTAAGGAGAGCGTGCCGACGGCCATCACATCAACTCTTGATCCGTTGCCAACGCGCATCGTCACCTCATACCTCGCTAGCCGTCTATTCATGACTCTGTTTCGAGTTACAAATATTAGCAACTGAACCAGTATCAAATACCCAGGCACTACAACGAGGACTAGTAAGGAAAACATCAATAACATGTATATCAAATATACCTTTGATGGTGCCAGCCTTCTTGTCCGATAAGTACTTCAGACGATTCTTGCTTCGGTGTCCTTTAGGTCGGACTTGAGCTTCTTCTCAGCAGGGGCAACGCGCTTGCCGCTGCCTTTCTTGAAGGGCTTCTTTGCACCCTTACCTTTCTTAATGTTGGGGGGCTTGTTGACCATCAACACATGATTATCCTTCTTGATGTCCACCTCCACATCTTTTAGCTTAGCGAAGAGCTCGGTGATTGTATCAGTGGAACCAATCTGATTATGAGTAACTACAAAACTTTTGTAGCTAGGAGGGAGTGATTGCAGAACCCTGTCAATCTTGAGCTCCTCTGGAATCTTGCAGTCCAGTTGCTCAAGGCGTTGAGTGTAGCCCGACATATTTATGGCGTGCTCACTAACGGAACTCCCTTCCTCCATCTTGCAGTTAAAGAATTTCTCAGAGATCTCATATCTCTCAGAATGGGCCTGAGTCTGGAACATAGTTTTTAGTTCCTCAAGAATCTCAAAGGGCCCGAGGTAATCTTGTAGGGTTTCGTAGCATGGAAAACAAAAAATTTCTATCGCATACAAACAAACAATCCAAGATCTATCTACTAGATTGTAGCAACGAGTCGATGGAATAACTTACCCTCGAAGATTCCAAAGTGTTTAACGAGAGCGGATTCTCGTGGGTGATGTAGTCGTACTCTTCCCGATCTCAAGATCGCGTAGACGATCCTTCCGCAAGCTGCGTTCGGCGGTGCTCCTTAATCGGTCACATGTTCGATCGACTAAGACCTTCCTCTCCTTGTTCCAAAGAAAATGAGGTTGTAGCACTCTCCTCGTGATTCCAAAGACAACGGCGTGGTACCAAGTAGAGGGAGATCTCGAGGCCGCCTTAAGCGGGCGGGCAGTATGGTGGAGTATGAGAGTCCTCGACGATCTAGGGTTTAGACGCCGAGGAGGGCTAGGGCCAGCTAGGGTTTGACCTAGGCGGCGGCGGCGAGTGCCCTAGGGACGGCGGCGGCTATGGAGGCCGGCGGCGGCTTGGGGCTAGGGTTTAGAGGTAGGAACTTGTGTGTCTAGGAGGGGAGCCCTGCCCCTCCTCTTATAGGTGAAGGGAGGCGCGCCAGGGGAGGGGAGTCCCTCCCCAACTCGGACCCAAGGTGGGCCGGCGGTGGAGGAGGAGGGACTCCTCCCCAACTCGGTTTCCTCCTCCTTCTCCACTTTCCAAAAATAGCCGTTTGACTTTCAAATTGGCGTTTGACTTTTCAAACAAGGATTTGATTAAATCCTCTATTTTGTTCAGCGATGACACTTAGTACATGATGCAATCATACCAACTTGATATAACACATTCATGTACCCTTCCCTTCCGGAGTGCCGGACATTCCGGAACCTTCTAGAACATTCCCGATGAAAACACCGGAACCATTCTCCAACTCCGAAACAAGACTTTCCTTATATGAATCTTATTCTCCGGACCATTCCGTATCTCCTCGTGATATCCCGAATCCCATCCGAGACTCCTAACAACATTTGGTCTCTTTCTCATTATTCCATAACTACTCAAACAACGTCAAATCCTTAAGTGTGTCTCCCTACGGTTCGTGAATTATGCGGACATGATCGAGACACTTCTCCGATCAATAACCAATAGAGGAATCTGGAAATTCATATGGCTCCCACATATTTATACGATTACTTTGCGATCGAATGAACCACTTACATACGATACCAATTTCCCTTTGTCTCACGATAGTTTACTTATCCGAGGTTATGATCGTCGGTATCTCTGCATACCTAGTTCAACCTCGTTACCGATAAGTACTCTTTTCTCGTTCCCGTGATATGTGATCCCTTGTGAGCCAGTCACATGCTTGCAAGCTAATTGGATGACATTTCACCGAGAGGGCCCAGAGTATATCTATCCGTCATATGGATGGACAAATCCCACTCTTGATCCATGTGTCTCAACCAATACTTTCCGAAAACTCAATACCACCTTTATAGCCACCCAGTTACGGTGTGGTGTTTGATGTCATCAAAGCATCCATCCGGAAAAGGTGATATGCATGATCTCATGGTCGAAGGAATTAGGTTGTTGCACTCTCCTCGCGATTCCGGCAGCACAACGGCGTGGTACCGGAAGTAGAGGGGAGATCTCGCAGGGCTTCACCTTAAGCCGGAGCGAGTATGGTGGACTATGAGAGAGGCCTCGGTGATCTAGGGTTTGTACACACTAAGGAGAGAGGGCTAGGCCGACGACTAGGGCTTGGGGAAGCCCCAAGTCGGCGGCTAGGGTTTGCCCTAGGGCGGCGGCGGCTGCAGGAGGGCCGGCGGCTAGGGCTAGGGTTTTGGGTGGTGGAGGTGTAGGTCTAGAGGGGCAGCCCTGCCCCTCCTTTTATAGGTTGGAGGGCGCGGCCAAGGGGAGGGGAGTCCTCCCCCAACTCGGACTCCTTCGCCAGCGGTGGAGGGAGAGGAACTCCTCCCCAAGTAGAATTCCTACTCTCCCTCCACCAAGCAAACTTGCCATTTGAGTTTTCAAACTAGGATTTGATTTATCCCTTTATTTTGCTCAGCGATGACACCTAGTACATGATGCAACCATTCCAACTTGTTATGACACATTCATGTACCCTTCCTCCGAGTCTTGGGACCTTCCGGAACCTTCTCGAACATTCCCGATGAAAACACCGGAACCATTCTCCAACCTCAAAACAGGACTTTCCTTATATGAATCTTATTCTCCGGACAATTCCGGATCTCCTAGTGATATCCCGGATCCCATCCGATACTCCGAACAACATTCGGTCTCTTACTCATCATTCTGTAACTACTCAACAACATCGAATCTTTAACTGTGTCTCCCTACTGTTCGTGAATTATGCGGACATGATTGAGACACTTCTCCGAACAATAACCAATAGAGGAATCTGGAAATTCATATGGTTCCCACATATTTCTACGGTTACTTTGCGATCGAATGAACCACTTACATACGATACCAATTTCCCTTTGTCTCACGATAGTTTACTTATCCGAGGTTTTGATCGTCGGTATCTCTGCATACCTAGTTCAACCTCGTTACTGATAAGTACTCTTTTCTCGTTCCCGTGATATGTGATCCCTTGTGAGCCAGTCACATGCTTGCAAGCCAATTGGATGACATTCCACCGAGAGGGCGCAGAGTATATCTATCTGTCATATGGATGGACAAATCCCCCTCTCGATCCATGTGTCTCAACCAATACTTTTCGGACACTCAATGCCACCTTTATAGCCACCCAGTTACGGTGTGGTGTTTGATGTCATCAAAGCATCCTTCCGGTGATGGTGATATGCATGATCTCATGGTCGAAGGAATTAGGTTACTATGTATCAGAAAGCATATAGCAATTGAACTATTAAATGACTTGATCTTTATGCTACGCTTATCTATAGGAGTATGTCCATCATATCATTCTCCTAACAATATGATCTTGTTGTTAATAACATATAAATGTTCATGATAGGGAAACCACAATCATTTATTAACCAACAAGCTAGTATTATGAAGAGGCTTTACTAGGGACTTCAATTTAAGTTTACAAATCACACAAGTATTAATGTTTCCTTGTTAATACTATTATAGCATGAATGTAAACATTTATCATAAACAAAAAGATATAATAATAACCATATTTATTATTGCCTCTAGGGCATATCTCCAACAGTCTCCCACTTGCACTAGAGTCATCTAATCTAGATTACATGGTAATGTACCGAACAGCCATGGCAGTTTGGTGCTGGTCATGTTTTGCCCTCGGGAGAGGTTTAGTCAACGGATCCGCCACATTCAGATCTGTGTGTACTTTGCAAATCTTTATGTCCCCATCTTGGACATGTTCTCGAATAGCGTGAAAACGTAGCTTGATGTGCTTGACTTCTTGTGTGACCTTGGTTCTACGCATTGGCTATGGCGCCCATGTTATCACAAGAGATAGTCATTGGGTCCAGTAGAGGAACCACACCCAGTAATGAACTCTTTCATCCATATAAACGCTTGTGAAGCCTCCGGAAGCACCATGTATTCCGATTCAGTTGAAGATCTCGCCACAACGCTTTGCTTTGCACTCCTCCGCCTAAGCTGCACCATTCAAAATAAATACGTATCCATTGTGATTTAGAGTCATCCGGATCGGTGTTCCAACTAGCATCGGTGTAACCATTAACAACGAGCTGTTCATCACCTCCATAAGAAAGAACCATATCCTTAGTTCTTCTCAAGTACTTAAGGATGTTTTTGACCGCTGTCCAATGATCCACTCCTGGATCACTTTGATATCTGCTAGTTAAACTAACATCATATGCAATGTCGGGTCTAGTACATAGCATGACATACATTAGAGATCCTATGGCTGAGGCATAGGGAGTCTTACTCATCCTTTCTCTATCTTCTGTCGATGTCAGACTTTGAGTTTTACTCAAGGTCGTATTGGGCAACATGGGCAAGAACCCTTTCTTGCTATCTTCCATTCCAAACCTCTTTAGAACCTTGTCCAAATATGTACTTTGTGACAATGATATTAGGCGTCTCGATCTATCTCTATAAATCTTTATGCCTAATATGTAAGCTGCTTCGCCAAGATCCTTAATTGAAAAAGTATTATTCAAATATTCCTTGACACTATTAAGAAGGTCTACATCATTCCCAATCAACAATATGTCATCTACATATAGTATTAAGAATGCTACAGAGCTCCCACTCACTTTCTTGTAAATACAAGATTCTCCATAAGTTTGTACAAAACCAAAACTTTTGATTACCTTATCAAAACGTTGATTCCAACTTCGGGATGCTTGCTTCAATCCATAGATGGACCGTTGAAGTTTGCATACCTTGTTAGCATCTTTAGGATCGACAAAACCTTTGGGTTGCATCATATACAACTCTTCATCAATGTCTCCATTGAGGAATGCTGTTTTGACATCCATCTGCCATATCTCATAATCATAGTATGCAGCGATTGCTAACATAATCCTCACAGACTTTAGCTTCGCTACTGGTGAGAAAGTCTCATCGTAGTCAACTCCTTGAATTTGTCGAAATCCTTTTGCGACAAGTCGAGCTTTATAGATAGTAACATTACCATCAGCATCTGTTTTCTTCCTGAAAATCCATTAGTTCTCGACAGCCTTCCGGCCATCCGGTAAGTCCACCAAAGTCCATACTTGGTTTTTGTACATGGATCCAATCTCAGATTTCATGGCTTCTTGCCATTTATTGGTATCTGGGCTCATCATCGCTTCCTCATATGTCTCCGGGTCATCGGTGTTGTCCACCAACATGACACTCATAACGGGATCATACGAATCTGGAGTGGTACGAGTTCTCGTTGACCTGCGAGGCTCTGTAGCAACTACAACCGAAGTTTCATGATCATCATCATTAGCTTCCTCTCTTATTGGTGCAGGCACCACAGGAACTTCTTCTGGTGCTGCGCTATTCAAAATTTCGAGAGAAGGTTCGACAACCTCGTCGAGTTCTACTTTCCTTCCAGTCACTTCTTTCGAGAGAAATTCCTTCTCTAGAAAGGATCAATTCTTGGCAACGAAGATTTTGCCTTCGGATCTATGATAGAAGGTTTACCCAATAGTTTCCTTCGGGTATCCTATGAAGACGCATTTTTCCACTTTGGGTTCAAGCTTGTCCGGCTGTAACTTCTTTACATAGGCTTCGCAACCCCAAACTTTAAGGAACGACAATTTAGGTTTCTTCCCAAACCATAATTCAAACGATGTCATTTCAACGGATTTGGATGGTGCCCTATTTAAAGTGAATGCGACTGTTTCTAATGCATAACCCCAAAATGATAGCGGTAAATCTGTAAGTGACATCATAGAACGAACCATATCTAAGAGAGTTCGATTACGACGTTCGGACACACCATTACGATGTGGTGTTCCCGGCGGTGTCAATTGTGAAAGTATTCCGCATTTCTTCAAATGCTCGCCAAACTCGTAACTTAGATATTCACCTCCACGATCAGAACGTAGAAATTTAATCTTCTTGTTACGTTGATTCTCTACCTCACTTTGAAACTCCTTAAACTTCTCGAAAGTTTCGGACTTATGTTTCATGAAATAGATATACCCATATCTACTCAAGTCATCCGTGAAGGTAAGAACATAACGATAACCACCGCGCGATGCTACACTCATTGGACCACACACATCGGTATGTATGATTTCCAATAAGTCCGTAGCTCGCTCCATCATACCAGAAAATGGAGTCTTAGTCATTTTACCCATCAGACATGCTTCGCATCTTTCAAGTGATTCGAAATCAAGTGATTCAAGAAGTCCATCGGAATGGAGTTTCTTCATACGCTTCACTCCAATGTGACCAAGACGACAGTGCCACATATAGGTCGAGTTATCGCTCGATTTCAATGGTTTAGCCTCAATGTTGTTGATATGTGTATTTCCACTATCGAGATTCAATAATAATAGACCATCTATCAAAGGTGCATGTGCATAAAACATATTACTCATATAAATCGAACAACCATTATTCTCGGACTTAAACAAGTAACCGTCTCGCAATAAACAAGATCCCGATATAATGTTCATGCTTAACGCAGGCACCAAATAACAATTATTTAAGTATAAAACTAATCCCGATGGTAGATGAAGGGGTAGCGTGCCGACCGCGATCACATCAACCTTTGATCCGCTTCCCACGCGCATCGTCACCTCGTTCTTCGCTAGCTTCCGTTTATTCGCAGACTGTTTCGAGTTACAAATATGAGCAACCGAACCAGTATCAAATACCCAGGCACTACTACGAGTACTAGTGAGATACACATCAATAACATGTATATCGTATATACCTTTCTTCTTGATGTTGTCGTTCTTAAAATCCGCCAACTACTTTGGGCAATTCCGCTTCTAGTGACCTTCTCCCTTGCAGTAAAAGCACTCAGTATCAGGCTTAGGTCCAGCCTTGGTCTTCTTCGTCGGTGCGGTAACTTTCTTACCACCCTTCTTGAAGTGTCCCTTTTGCTTAGACTTGCCTTTCTTGAATTTGGTGGTCTTATTGACTATCAACACTTGGTGCTCTTTCTTGATCTCCACTTCTGCAGATTTCAACATAGCAAACAGTTCTGGAAACTGCTTGTTCATGTTTTGCATGTTGTAGTTCATCACAAAGTCTTGTAACTTGGTGGTAGTGATTGGAGGACACGGTAAATCCCCAAAGCATTAGGAATCACTATACCCAAGCTTTGAAGTTTGCTTGCGTGCCCAGACATCTTAAGCACATGCTCACTGACAGAGCTACCCTCTTCCATCTTGCAGTTAAAGAACTTTTCAGAAGCCGCATAGCTCTCAATTGCCGCGTGAGTCTCAAAGATCAATTTGAGTTCACGGACAATATCATGTGGGTTTGAATTCTCAAACCTTTTCTGAAGCTCCGATTCTAAACCATACAAGATAGCACATCGAATCGTGGAGTACGAGTCTTCCGAGCGAGGTAAACGTTCTTTACTGTCGGTAGCATCACCGCAGCGGTCACCCAATGCATCCAAAGACATAGGTCAAAATTACCATGTGAGGACAATCCTCAAATTTTGGAACCAATCATGGTTGCTTGCATTGTGTTTCAACTTTTCTTTCTCTAGGAACGCATTAAAATTGATGGTAGGGGCCGCCATTGATCTACAACATATTTGCAATAGTTTAGACTAAGTTTATGACAAATTGAGTTCTAATTACTAGTTAAATTAATCTAGGTGAACTCCCACTCAAAACAATATCCCTCACATTGTTTTAGTGATCACACGAACCAAATCCACCACATCAACACCGATCACGAGAGTTGATATAGTTTCAATGGCGAACAATCGACATGTTCATCATATCTACTATATGATTCATGCTTTACCTTTTGGTGATCCGTGTTCCGAGACCATGTCTGTACATGCTAGGCTCGTCAAGATCAAACCTTAGTTTCCGCATGAGCAAATCTGGCTTGCTCACGTTGTATACACTTGCGGAATCTAACACACCCGATCATCACGTGGTGCTTCGAAACAATAAGCTTTAGCAACGGTGCTAACCAAGGGTGAACACTTTATGACTTGAAATTCATGTGCATGAGGGATCATCTTATAATGCTACCGTCGTTAACTAAGTAATACAAGATGCATAAAGGATTAACATCACATGCAGTTCATAATATGTGATATGATATGGCCTTTCTTCTTTGTGCTTCCGATCTCCATCTTCAAGCACGAACATGATCTCCATCATCACCGGCATAGCATCAAGGTCAATGACGCTTCTTCATGGTTGTCGTCCACCGGCTTCAACTATTACAACTACTTTGAATAGACACGCGGGTCTTAACATAAATTAAAGACAACCATATGGCTCCTTCCGGTTGCCAACTTACAATAAGGAACATTGCATACATCAAATATAATCACAATCATGGCCATATCACATCACTGCACACCCCTGCAAAACAAAGTTAGACACCTCTACTTTCTTTGCATGTTTTACGTGGTTTGGGGCTTTCAATAAGTGTCGTTCTATCTTACGAACAAGAACCACAACATTGATACTAGTATTGTCAATTACCCGTTGTAAATTGGATCTTAACTATGCTAGGAGAAACAGGCACCCGCAAAGCCACTTATGCAATACAAGTTGCATGTCAAGCGTGGAGCAAGTCTCATGAACGATGTCATGTAAGGTTAGCCCGGGCCGCTTCATCCCAACATCCCGCAAGATGCAAAGTACACAAGAAGCAATCGACAATAAAAGCATCAACGCCCACAATGACCATTGTGTTCTACTCGTGCAACAGATCTACATATAGACACGGATCTGATACCATTGTAGGGTTTCGTAGCATGGAAAACAAAATATTTCTATCGCATACAAACAAACAAGCCAAGATCTATATACTAGATTGTAGCAACGAGTCGATGGAATAACTTACCGTCGAAGATTCCAAAGTGTTTAACGAGAGCGGATTCTCGTGGGTGATGTAGTCGTACTCTTCCCGATCTCAAGATCGCGTAGACGATCCTTCCACCAAGGTTCCGCAGCGCTCCCGCAATCGGTCACATCGTTCGGTTTCGACGAGGAACTTCCTCTCCTTGTTCCAAAGAAAATGAGGTTGTAGCACTCTCCTCGTGATTCCGGCAGCATAACGGCGTGGTACCGGAAGTAGAGGGGAGATCTCGCAGGGCTTCGCCTTAAGCCGGAGCGAGTATGGTGGAGTATGAGAGAGTCCCTCGACGATCTAGGGTTTAGACACGCCGAGGAGGGGCTAGGACGGCGGCTAGGGTTTGACCTAGGCGGCGGCGAGTGCCCTAGGGCCGGCGGCGGCTTGGGGCTAGGGTTTAGATGTAGGAACTTGTGTCTAGGAGGGAGCCCCGCCTCCTCTTATAGGTGGAGGAGGCACCAGTGGGAGGAGTCCTCCCCAACTCCGGACCCAAGGTGGGCGGTGGAGGAGGAGGACTCCTCCCAACTCTTTCCTCCTTCTCCACTTTCCAAAAATAGCCGTTTGACTTTCAAATTGGCGTTTGACTTTTCAAACAAGGATTTGATTAAATCCTCTATTTTGTTCAGCGATGACACTTAGTACATGATGCAATCATACCAACTTGATATAACACATTCATGTACCCTTCCCTTCCGGAGTGCCGGACATTCCGGAACCTTCTAGAACATTCCCGATGAAAACACCGGAACCATTCTCCAACTCTGAAACAAGACTTTCCTTATATGAATCTTATTCTTCGGACCATTACGGATATCCTCGTGATATACCAAATCCCATCCAAGACTCCGAACAACATTCGGTCTCTTTATCATTATTCCATAACTACTCAAACAACGTCGAATCCTTAAGTGTGTCTCCCTACGGTTCGTGAATTATGCGGACATGATCGATACACTTCTCCGATCAATAACCAATAGAGGAATCTGGAAATTCATATGGCTCCCACATATTTCTACGATTACTTTGTGATCGAATGAACCACTTACATACGATACCAATTTCCCTTTGTCTCACGATAGTTTACTTATCCGAGGTTATGATCGTCGGTTTCTCTGCATACCTAGTTCAACCTCGTTACCGATAAGTACTCTTTTCTCGTTCCCGTGATATGTGATCCCTTGTGAGCCAGTCACATGCTTGCAAGCTAATTGGATGACATTTCACCGAGAGGGCCCAGAGTATATCTATTCGTCATATGGATGGACAAATCCCACTCTTGATCCATGTGTCTCAACCAATACTTTCCGAACACTCAATACCACCTTTATAGCCACCCAGTTACGGTGTGGTGTTTGATGTCATCAAAGCATCCATCCGGAAAAGGTGATATGTATGATCTCATGGTCGAAGGAATTAGGTTACCATGTATCAGAAATCATATAGCAATTGAACTATTAAAATGACTTGATCTTTATGCTACGCTTATCTATAGGAGTATGTCCATCATATCATTCTCCTAACGATATGATCTTGTTGTTAATAACATCTCAATGTTCATGATAGGGAAACCACAATCATTTATTAACCAACAAGCTAGTATTATGAAGAGGCTTTACTACGGACTTCAATTTAAGTTTACAAATCACACAAGTATTAATGTTTCCTTGTTAATACTATTATAGCATGAATGTAAACATTTATCATAAACACAAAGATATAATAATATCCATATTTATTATTGCCTCTAGGGCATATCTCCAACAAATCTTCAAAACGATTTTGAAGGTCCGATTCCATAGCAAACAACATGGTGCTCTTAATCACACCATAATCATCTTTGCGCGACTGATAAACAGCTATCTCATCAGCCGGCGCATCTACAGCAGGGGCATCACCTAGCGCTTTCTCAAGGACATAGTCCTTTTGTCCGCCAGCGAGAATGATTCTCAGATTGCGGAACTAGTTGGTGAAGTTAGACCCATTGTTCTTAAGATTTTCTTTCTCAGCAAAAACGTTGAAGTTGAAGTTGGACTTAGCCATTTGATCTACAAAATTTGCAAGTACAATTTAGACTATGTTCATGATAACTAGTTCAACTTAATCAAATTACTAGATGAACTCCCACTAAATTCAACATCCCTCAAGTTGTTTAGTGAACATGACCAAATTCACCACACCTAATCCGATCTTCACGAGAAGAGATGTGGTTTCAATGGTGGACAGCGAAGTGTCGATCATATCATTCATATGACTCATGCTTAACCTTTCGGTTTATGTGTTTCGAGTCCATGTCTGTACATGCTAGGCTCGTCAAGTCAAACCCAAGTATTTCCGCGTGTGCAAAACTGGCTTGCACCCGTTGTATGTGAACGTAGAGTTTATAGCACCCGATCATCACGTGATGCTTGAACACGACGAACTTTCGCAACGGTGCATACATGGGGAGAACACAGTTTATCTTGATCTTTAAGTGAGGAATCATCTTATAATGCTACCGTCGCGATCTAAGCATAATAAGATACATAAAAGAATAAACATCACATGCATATAACTTTATGTGACATGGTATAGTCAGTCTTCAAGAATGATCTCCATCTTGTGCGTGCCGGCATGATCTCCATCACTCCACCATGATTGCCTCCACCACGAATAGCAACTACAACTATTGCTAACTACTTAGCGATAAAGTAAAGCTATTACATGGCGTATAAGAAGTTGACACATAGGTCATACACAATTATAAAGACAACCATATGGCTCCTGCCGATTGTGTACTCATCGACATGCAAGTCATGAAACATTACAAAACATGATCATCGCATACAACATACACATCACATCTTGGGCCATACCATATCACAGAAAACACTCCCTGCAAAAACAAGTTAGACGCCTCTACTTTGTTGTTGCATGTTTTACGTGGCTTATGGGAGTAGCAAGCTAAGAACGATTCTTACCTACGGAAAGCCACAATGGTGATATTATGGTTGCCAAACTCCAGTGTAAATCCCATGACAACTATAGTGAGAGAAACTGGCATCCACCAGCCGCATGTGTGGAACAAGCCACACGTCAAGTGCAGAGCGGGTCTCACGAACGAGGTCGCGTAAGGTTGGCCTGGACCGCTTCGATATCACTATCCCGCATCATAAGAAGTACACAAACAAGAGGCTTGCAACATAAAACATCAACGCCCGCAACAACCATGTTGCGTTCTACTCGTGAAACACATCTACGCATAGATCTAGCTCTGATACCACTGAAGGGTTTTGCAGCATAGTAAATCAAAAAAATTCTACGGTTGCGAACGGGAAAGCCAAGATCTAATCTAGGAGATGCAAACAACGAGGTGGATAGATGAGATCTTCATACCCTTTAAGATTCACACAGCGGAACGTTCGATAGAACGTGGGTGATGTAGTCGTACTCGCTTCTCCTCCTCGCGATCCGATCCGATCTAACACCGCAAGTGGCGATGCCTCCGAGAGATGCACACGTGTGGCACCTCGACGTCTCCTCCTTCCTCAATCCAGAAAGTAGGGTGGAGAGATGGATTGGATCTACAACGCGACGGCGCGGTGCAAGCGGTGGAGAGTTTCTGTGGCAGGGCTTCGCCTACGCGCAGTCAGGAGGGAGAGAGAGAGGAGGGGCAGCAGGGCGGCTAGGGTTGTGGAGGAGGTGTGGGGAGGGTGAGACCCAATACCTCTTTATATAGAGGGGTGGGCGGCTGGCCCTTGCCCCTCCCCCAAGCCCTAGGCCGGCGGCCAAAGGAGGAAGGAGTGGGGGCAAGTCCCCCCCTTCTAGAAGCTCCCCTAGGGTTTGGCTGGCTGGGCCCTATGGGGACTTGTGCCCCTGGCCCAATGCGGCCAGGGCACTCCCTCATAGGCCCATGCCCCCTTCTGACAAGTGGGGCCATGTTGGTCCCACTCCGGAAGGTTCTAGAAGCTTCCGGTACAATACCGATTAACCCGAAACAATTACGAACTCCAAAAACTGCATTGCCTTATATGAATCCTGTTCTCCGGACCATTTTGGAACCTCTCGTGACGTCCTGGATCTCATACGAGACTCCGAACAAAAACTCATAAACCAATTATCCAATCTATCCTAGCGTCGAGACACGTTAAGTGTGTGACCCTTCAGGTTCGAGAATATGCACACATGATCTTCTATCAATAATCAACAGCGGGGTCTGGAAACCCATATTGACTCCCACACATTCATCGATGATCATATCGTATGAACCACGATGCAAGGATTCAATCAATCCCATATATATATTCCCTTCGTCTCGCGATATTTTACTTGCCCGAGATTTGATCGCTTGCATCGCCATACCTAGTTCAATCTTGTTCACAGCAAGTACTTTACTCGTTCCGTAATCCGATATCACTTTGTGATTAACTCCTTAACCACATGCTTGCAAGCGGTGTTGATATCGATTACCGAGTGGGCCCGAAGTATATCTCTCCGACTTGGGAGGGACAAATCTCATCTCAATACATACAACCAAACAGGTACTTTCCAATCACCTGAGAGACACCTTTATGATCACCCTCTCATAGGATGACGTTTGATGACCTCAAAGCTTTCTTCCGATACCAGGGAGTTGCATTATCTCATGGTCTAAGGAATACAATATTTGACATAAGAAAAGCTTCGCAAATATGAACACGATGACACGATCTAATTGCTCCGCTCAGTTTGGGTTTGTCCATCATATCATTCTCCCAATGATATGATCTCATTATTAATCGACAACTCATGTCTATGGTTAGGAAACCTTAACCATCATTAATCAATGAGCTAGTCCATAGAGGCATACTAGGGACACGGTGTTGTTCACAAACCATACAAGTATTAAAGTTTCCGCTTAATACAATTCTAGCATGGAATATGAACTTTATCATGAACAAGAATTATAATAATAACATCTTTATTATTGCCTCTAGGGCATAATTCCAACAAATCATGCTCATGATTCACCTATCCCAAATATGTCAATCTAGCAAATTTGTTGCATATCATTTCCTCAATATCTCTCATGTGCAATAGTGAGTATTTTTTTAAAGTTGATTCCTATCTTATGATACTTGTTGCCTTTCTCCATATATTCCTTATATCCCCTTCTTCCCTTGTGAATAGTTGTATTGTATGGGGTATGTTGGTGTTTGAAGCTCATTGATGTACAATAAGATATATTTAAGCCCTTGGGCATTCTTTCAAGCAAAACATCTTATTGGTATATTCTATGACTTCTTTTTGGTTTTCATGTGCTTTCTTGAGTATCTATTTTGTGTGTGCATGTTTCTTTGTGGGCACTTGTCTTTGTGATATTTTCCACCTAGAAATTTATACACACAAGAGTAGATCATTCTTTGGTTGCTTTTTGCATTTCTTGGAAACCACCTCTTATTTATTTTTGATTCTTTGGTGGCTTCCAATTTTTTGACCTTTGATTGCATTAAATGAGTTTGGAGAAGTGAGGAGTCCATGGTCGTGCATGTTGTTTCCAAATACAATTACTATAATTGGTGCACAATCTTTGGGGAGCTTCTCTAATTCATTTAATAGTGCACAATTTCCTTCTTTCTCATTTCTTGTGGATTAAATGCTTATGGGGGAGCAAGGATTCCATATTTGCGCATATTGTATTCAATATAATTATTCCAAACTTTGCACAAATTTTTGGTGAGCTTATCTATTCTCATTTAAACACTCTTGGTTGTTGCTTCCATTTGACATCATTTGTTGGTGTTTCAATTGCTTCATTTGGATCCTTTGATTGCTCGCTTCATTTGTTGAAGCTTATTTCTTTTTATTTTCTTTTTGCTTTCTTTGGGTCCTCAATATAGTTTTACTTCCTCCCAAGTTCTCATCATTTGACTTGTGCATATGAACACCTTTGGAGGAATTCTCAATCGATGCCAATGGGGGAGAAGTTTAGGAGGGTTTAAGGGAAGTCGGCCTTTGATTTGGGTGTGTTCTTAAGCATTTGCCTCTCATGCTCTTGCATCTTTGTGGTTGCTTTGCATGTTGAATATATAGAGGAAACTCAACCAACGGTAATGGTTGGCAATCTATGCAATGAAATTCAAGTTCATCACACATGCATAGATTGTGGGGGAGTTTGCTCTATATATTATGGTTGTACCAACATCACATACTTGTGTAGTATTTGATGTTGGGGCAACCGCTTTGGTCGTTAATTGTCATATTTAAACCCTCGCTAAGGGATTGTCATCAATTACCAAAATGGGGGAGATTGAAAGGGCATGTATGGCCCCATGTGTGGTTTTGGTAATTAATGACAATCTCTATGGACTAATGTGTAAATTGAGTTTGACTTGTAGGTTTTTCCATTGGCATCACTTGGGCCATGTGTTGGTCTCAAGGTTGAAAGATGAAGAAATGTCCAAGGGCTTTATGCCATTGGATTCATGAAGAAAGAAGGATCTTGAAGGTTGATCAAGACAAGTGCAAAGAGTTGCATCAAAATGGATCAACCTCAAGAAGGGGTGAAGAAGGGCAAGCTCAAGATGCGCCATCTCTAGTAGATCTCATGCTTGAAGCTTGCCATCCTCGTGATCGTCGAGTGATGAAGACAAGTTCAAGAAGAGGTTTCCCCATGGAGTATGGGGGAGAAATTTGCAAGTCTTCATCAAGCAAGAGCGAGCAAGAGCAAACAAGAAAGGTGTTCCCACTTGAGAAGAACAAGACGGTCTACATAAAGTTCAAGTGGAATGCTAAAGTCAAAGGTATGATCTTGATAGAGCTTCTCTTTTGCCGGTCTCGTGTTGTTAGTTGGGAGACCGGGTTTAGGATAGATAGCCGTTCTATCAAGAGGGGCTCTCAAGCGGGTGTCTCGATCGCATCGTTCAGAGAGAGCTCAAACCTTTGCATTCATAGCATCATCTTTCTTGGTTGTTATTTGGTTCTTGTCCATGAGAGGATCTAGATCTTGTGGTCATCATCATAACAAGCTCTAGTTCATCAAATAAGGATTTCACTTGCATATCTTATTGCGGTTTTTGATCTTGCAAGTTTTCCGGCTCCACACCTTGGGAGATACATCACATATATATACTTGATATTTTCTCCCTTGGTGGTATACAATATTTCACATTTTGTTGGGTTCTACATGGTTTTATCTTTCCAACAAAATTGGTTTCATCCCAATCGGAGTTTCCAAGCTCAACTTCTTGTGTTTTGGGTTTTGGAGGTTTTACCGGTTCATCGCTTCTAGAGAGGTCATATCTTTCTCAATTTGGTTTTATACTTCCATGCTGGACTATCATGTTTCTTTGCAGAATCTTGTAAAACTTTTCGTTCTCTTCAAAACGAGCCCAAGATAATCAAAAACAGAGTCCGGGATCAAAAGTTATTGAAGTTTTCGTGCAATGTTGTCCTGTGTTTTTGCTTGAGCGGAAGTTCCGGCCCAAGTTCCGACCCAAGTTATGGCCCAAGTTCCGACCCAAGTTCCGGTAAGGTTCAGTAACTTGTGTTTCTATTTGCCGGAAGTTCCGGTGGGGGCGCGAATCTGGCCCAAACGGTCAGTTTTTCCTTGTCCTATTTAAGGGGGGCTTCTTCCCCAATGGTTCCATATATTTTGAGATCGTTTTTGCCCACCATTGTTGACCTATTTGAGCTCTCTTACTCCCTCTCCCTCCCATGATTCTTACATCTTTTTGAGGGAAAAGTGAGAGGAGATCTAGATCTACAATCCCACCAAGTCAAATCCCTTCTCTGTGAAGGAATCATTGGGATCTAGATCTTGGAGAGTTTTGTGTTCTCCTCTTGTGTTCTTCCTCCCTTATTCCCCCAATAGCTTTTGTAGATTTGTTGGAATTTGTGAGAGAAGGACTTTCCCTTGCATTTGGTGCATATGTTTGAGTTCTCCTCGGAGATTCGGCGAGTACAAGCTTGTGGGCTTGTTACTCTTGGGTTCTTGGAACCCTAGACGGTTGTGTGGTTGGATTGTTGACCTTTTGTGGTCTTGTAGCCTCTTGTGGCTTTTTTGGCCTTTTGTGGCATTGTAGCCTTTTGTGGCTTTGTTGTTGGGAGCCTCCAATTGAGTTGTGGAGTTATCCCCAATCTTGTACGGGTTCGGTGACCGCCCTCAAGCGTCCCATAGTGGAGCAAGTTGTAGGGGTTCGTAGCATGGAAAACAAAAATTTTCTATCGCATACAAACAAACAAGCCAAGATCTATCTACTAGATTGTAGCAACGAGTCGATGGTATAACTTACCCTCGAAGATTCCAAAGCGTTTAACGAGATCGGATTCTCGTGGGTGATGTAGTCGTATTTTCCCGATCTCAAGATCGTGACGATCCTTCCAAATACCACGCTCCAGCGCTCCCAATCGGTCACACGTTCGGTACTGCGAAGACCTTCCTCTCCCTTGTTCCAGAGGGCGGAGGTTGTAGCACTCTCCTCGCGATTCCCAAGAAGACAACGGCGTGGTACCGGAAGAGGGAGATCCTGCAGGCTTCGCTTAAGCTTGCAAGTAGTATGGGGGAGCTTATGAGAGAGGCTATTAGTGGCCTAGTAATTAGACACACCAATTAGAAGGCTCTAAACCAATTAGAAGGCTCTAAACTGTTGGCTAAAGCAATTAGAAGCTCTAAACCAAAACAGCTCTAAACCGGAGATCTAGAGTAGAAAGTTATGTGTCTATGGGAGGAGCCCTGCCCCTCCTTTTATGAGAGGGGGTTCCTTGGCGCGCCAGGGGAGGGAGGAGTCCTCCCAACTCGGCCTAGGGCTGGCTTACCGAGGAGTCCTACTCCTCCTCCAGGTTGATTCCAACTCCTCTTGCTTGTTTCCCACAGTTTCTTGTTTTGGCAGTTTGACTTTCAAACTGGACATTTGTGGCATCCCGCAAAACCACTACTAGAAAATCGCGTTGAATTTGTGCATTGCATCGTCTTCGTCATGCATTTGTTTCCCAAAACTATTTGCGCACGGCCGGTTTTGTTTTCTAAAACACCTCTCTATATTCAAACATCAAAAACCGGGTCCCCGGAGTATTTTGTTTTGTCCGCTGTCGAATTGCAAAGCGTTGTTTAAAAATAAATAATTTAATTAATTGTTTAGTAGGGGCAGTCGAACGGGCCAAACCCGACCCGAACGACCGCCCCAGATTTAATTATCGGTCCAACCTGCCCCATCCTAAATCCTAGAGCTACCTAAAAATCTACCCTCCCCTAGCAGCCACATCACCCCAACCTATCGGTGCTCGCCACCTCAGCGGTTCCTCTTCCCCCTCCAATCATACCCTGCCACCTCCTCTTTTTCTTCCTCCCCCTCTCTCTCACACACCCGGCCCACTCGGCCTCCCCTGTCCCTGCCCCGTGGGACCCCCTTCCCACTCAACCCCCCCACACGCCCGGCCCCACCCATCTCCCCACCTACCGCTCACTGTTTCTCTTCCCAACCCCTCCCCACCGCCACACTCACGCGCAGCCTTGAGAGGCTCCACCCACTCCCTGTAGCCTCTCCTTCTTCCTCAACCTTCCAGGCCCTCTGCCGCCCCGCCCGCTCACCCTCTCCGCCTCCTTCCCGGCCACAAACAGCTTTCACCGCTGTGCCGCCTCATGGCCACAGACTCGCCACCTCCACGCCCGCCTCTCCCTGAGCCCACGACCGCCGCCCGCCTCGTCCCATGCTGCCCGCTGTTGTTCCCACTGGACTCTTCCCGACGAGCCTCTCCTCGCCTCCATCTCTGGCGCTGGCCTCACGGCGCGCCGCCTCTTCACTCGCTTGCCTCGCCCGGCCACCCGAAGGCCCCGCCGCCTCCGTCGCCCACCGCCAAGACGCGACGAAGCCCGCAGGCGCCAAGGCTCACTGCCGCCTCCGCAGCCCCGCTGCCCTCCGCTGCAGGCGTTCGCCTGCTTGGCTTTCCGCCTGCCCGCCTGGCGCCCGTCTTCGCCCACCTCCGCTGTGGCGCTTTTCTCCGCTCGCCTCGCCCGGCCAGTACGCCCGCCTGCCAGCACGCCTGCTCCGGCTTCCGGCACGGCCGCTTTCGACGCCCGCCCCCAGCCACTCGCCCTGGCTCGCCGCTGCTCCGCCTCTTTCCGTGCGCTGCCCTTCCGCCAACTCGCCGCTGCCGCGTCGCCGCTGCCCGATGCGCTTCCCGCCTCCCTGCGAAGCTCGTCTGGCCTCGCGGCCTCTCCTCTCGTCCGCGGCGCTGTTTCAAAGAAAGCCCGTTGCCGCCCGTTGTCAGATGCCACCGTCGTCTGCGTGCCTTTAGACGACGCCAATTACACGACCGACCGGATGTACAAGGCGGGCCCATGACAAGCGCCGAGCTCCCCGACGCCGGATCGATGGTCGACCCCGAGGATTACGCACTACAAGACGCCCTCCACGGACCCAAGGCCATCGACAGGAACCGACAAGAATTACATCTCTTGACGCGGAAAACCCGGACGCCAAGACCGTAGAGACGACAAGACCGCTCGCCGACGCCAAGGCCGCCACATGGAACGATAAGCGCTTCTTCGGACACCGGCGATAAGTACTCCTTCCCCGGACGCCGAGTTTGACCAAGACCGCCAAGATCGCCACGAGAACGACAAGTACTTCATCCTGAATGCCAAGACCTCCGCCGGAAAGGACAAGACCAACGACATGACCCGACGACCGCGAATGCGACAAGATCCGCTTGCGACGAGAACGACAGCGACCGGGAGTAGCCGATGCGCCACGGCACCGACCCAAGCCCTTCCTCGCGGAACGCCAAGACCTACCCCCGATATCCGAGAACGCTTCCGTCGAGCCGAACCCCGTCGAACCCTGACCCTGAGACCGACCCCGAACCCCGGAACCCCAAGATCTGCCGAACCCTAAATGTGTGAACCCCTTCCCGCAAACCCTATTTTTTATAACATGATAATAATTTGTCGCATATTAAATTGTCATCTTGCATGCATATCGGTGGTTTGGGGGCCTTATGCCGATTCACCTAATGATTAAATATGGGGCCCATATGCGGGCAAATCTAGTCTCATATCGGCCTCATTT